>VZZY01019052.1:127098-169192 GCA_013400335.1 Eurystomus gularis | reverse complement strand
GGGCAGGGGGCCCAGTTGGTTTGTTGTTTTTTTGTTTGTTTTTTTTTTTTCCCTGCTGCCATGCAGTGAAATAAGTGACTTCTGTAGCATTGAGAAATTTCCTTATATGAAAGTGCATGGAATGTTGTAAAGTAACTCACATGCCAAATTACTGGTGGAATTACACTCATTGGTTTGTTGCCTCTACAAGCTTACACTTACTTAAAATATAAATAATTCTTTGACTATTAAGAACTCTTACAGACATGTTGAGGAAGTGTGAGAAGGTGTCAGCACTCGGTTCAAAATTGGAAGGTGTGGGCAGGTCCCTGTTTTCTATTTGTGCAGACCTCTATAAACGGAGCTATTAAGACACAAACAAAACCTCCCAGAACTGGTCAAGTAGATTTCAGGGAATGCTGGCATGGAAAAATGGTGCCAGTATCAAGCATTTCAGTCCAAAATGTAGCCTTTGCAGTGCAAAGGAAAAAAAAATAAACCTAACAAAAACCCCTGCAACCATCTAATAAAAGTGAAGATGGAAAAAATTGCTTTAAAGTAGAGTCAAAACACCAAGTAAGAGGCAGAAACACAAATAGACAAAAATGCTACAAATTCCATACAACATCTGCTATGAGATTACAGTGTCAGGGCAAGAGAACCACACACTGAAAATGGTTTAACCTGCATTCTAGAAACATTACTGCCACACTGGGATAGTATTTAACAGGAAAGCTTTCGTTTTATTCTTTCACGTGTCCTAAGAGTGAGATGATGTATGTATCAAAAAATGAAGACTGTATCTAAAATTTTCTTTAAAAAAGATTACAACAGCACATATATTTAAAAACAAAATCAATCACTGGTTCCTATTTTTTGAAAAAATTGAATATTTAGTGTATGATAAATGCTAATACGACTTTTCATTTTTGCTAGCCCAGCTATATCCTAACTGAAGAATTCATATAAATAGTTGACGTGCATGGCCTGTGGATATTGTACACAAAGAAGCTTTCTTAAAATATCTTTCTGCCTCCATCAGTGATGCCTGCTTAGAATAAACTGACCTCCAGGCTTCGAGCACTGCAACTGAAAAGGAATTTTTGTTTTTATTTACTTTTTAGGTGAAGACAAATTTCAGCCTTCAGATCATTGTTATTACATGAGGAATGTTTGCTGTGTGAAACACATTCACAGATGGTCCCTAAACATGAGCAGCACATATTATGTATACAAGATAAGTCATTATGTAGTTTCTTTGGGTTTTCACATTTAACCTGTTAGGAAAAAAAAGAAATCTCTCAGTGCTCAGGTACTACAGCCCAAATGATCCTTTGTGCAGCTGCGACTCGTGCTGTCGTCTGAATCCTCAGCTCCCAAGGCTTTGGAAAGAAATGTAGCTGGCTTAATAAAAGCTGTGTGGCAAATTTAAAGTTATGCACGATTTTAGAATTTCTTTTATTAGGAAGTTCACTTTATCTTGTCCAGGCCGGTGTGATATCTGACCGAGGTCAGAGACCTTGTGCAGCTTGCGACTCTAGAGACTGATGGCCAGGAAGGCGTGATTCTGCTAATCGTCTTCCCAGCCATTCTTGTAATTTTATGCCAGTCAGACACCCTTAAATAATTACGCTAATTTCTTGGAGATTCTTATGAAATACTCGTTAGAATCTGTCCTGGTCAGGCGTAGGTGGTTACAGGGACATGCAGAGCGAGTTAGTCTGTTGTAAGCAATAGTAAATGACTGCGTATTGTCTGGAATCTCAGTGTTCTGGGGGTACCTTTCACACACGCACATAACCCTGTGAATGCTGAAAGTTTACGGAAGTTCACAAAGCAGTCAGAAGAGTGGTGGGAGCTGTTAAGCACAGACATCACCTTTGGCTCAGGAAATTCCTGAGCAGCAAATTCCTGGAGGCTGGGAAAAGATCTTGGGGAAATAAGCCCATACATCTGCTGCGTTCTCATGCTCTTCCGAAAGTTAACTCTAGTTCGCAACTGGCTGTTTATGAGACTTGTGAGGATATACAAGCATCACGCCTGGGAGGACTCAGAAAAGGATAGCAGATGCCGACGTGTTATTCTTTGCTTAAACTATAGCCGTAACCATAGCTGGTCCCTTTTTCCCCATAGGCATCAGTCTTCTATTCAGTCTGCATCCCAGGAGGTAATGGAAGCAGTGATGGAGAACAGAGCTTTGACACAAAAGACGCTGACTCATAGTCTTATCTCTGGGCTCTCTTTTCAGATTTCTTTTGGATTCTGTGAAGTTTATTAGCTATTAATTTCTGTTTTACATAATTTTATTTCTTCTTGTAGCTGCTGAAAGGTATAAAGGTGGGAATATTTTTCATTTAGTGCATTAAATTCAAGTTCTACATAACCACTTCAAAGGAGAAATTGAACAAGGTTGTGTTACCAAGCAAGAAATCAAATTGATATAGACATAAATCTGGAGGGGGAAAAATTAACCAACAGACCTACATGGATTTGTTCTTTATGTGAGTTTGCTAGGAATCCGATGTATAACTCTTTACGTAAGTTCTGTGAGAGGAGGAAGGGAGGATCAGCTCCCAAAACTTCATACTGGCACCTGTGGGTGAAACTGCACTAGATGAGTAATGATAAATTAACCGTTTGTAGGTCTGGGTGAATAGTCACCACACAACTAAAACTGGAGCTAATCCTTAATTAGAGCTTTTCAAAAGTAGTGGAAAAAAAAGCACCTGGTTTTAAAAACGTGTTCTTCTTAGTTCTGCAACACTGAAAATGAGAGAGGAGTGGAGGCAGGAATGCTGAAAATACAGTAGGAAATACTAACTTTATACCTAGAGAATATATTTTGGACTACACTAAAACTCCTGTTCTTTCAGGATTTTCAGCCCAGATTTGCAGGCACCCAAAAGTTTCCAACTCTGTAGATAAATACCCATCTTTGCAAGAATTACTTGGTGTTTTCCTGGTTAAAATTAACTGCTGAGCTTTGTGTGTTGCCTTCTAGTGATATGGATCTCCAGATTTTGGTTACAGCTTTATTAAATATTCTATTTGAACAAAGATTTCTGTTTTGCAACTCTGACTTATAGAGTTCATTCTTCCACCCCTCCAGAAAACTGCTAATGCACTTGCTGAGTTGACTGTGTTCAGGTGGATTAATCTCCTCTTTAAACATGAGGAGTCTGTGTTGCTGGGTCAGAGCCTTGAAGAACCTATGAGGCAACTGGGTGAACAGGGGCTACAGAGAGTGAAAGGGTGCGACACAGGACCTTCAGGTTGGGATTTTAGAGTTGGAGGTGCTGGAATTTATATTAATTAAAAGCTATTAATTTATGTCAATATCATATAATACTGGGGGAAAAAGAGGTGGAGATGGATGGTTTGATTTGTTTTAATTAGAGAGCATAAGGTTAACTTCTGGCCTTGGGGTAGATGGGGTGCATGGAGGAGAAAAGAAAGCACATGATCTTGCAGAATGCTCATGAAACAACACAGTTTTGCAAGATGTAAATGGATGCTAGAGGAAACTTTAACCAAAAAGGCTATTCCTGCTCTGATGTGTTACATTAATAGTCTTTTCCTTCATGATTCTTGATGATTTCAGTATATGGCTCTCAGAAAGATCATACTTTACTGAAGAAAATTGAATTAACAATAAAAATTACTGTGGCGAAATGGGAGGCAGCGAATCTCTAAAAGAGGTAGGCGCTTGCGTTTCCAAAACCATCACAAGAATGAAATGTTTGCTGGCTTTGTTATGGTGTAGAAAATACAACTTAATATCGGATTCTGATCAATCTGTACCATGCTTAGAATGCCTCAAATTATGTTAACTCAAATAAAATCCCTCTTTGCTGACATTTTTTCTTACTTCCCTGCGCACCGGTTTGCTCCATTGTGCATTCAGGCTGAGGGAAGGTAACCTCCATGACATGGACTGTGTGCTCTGCTGTTCCGGTTTGCATGATGTAAATCAATACGTGTGTTCAGAACCTTTCCAGCTAAGGGCATGGCTTTCTTCCCGGTGTACTTTTTGTGACAGAGAATTAGAAAATTCTTTCTTCCTTCACATTTATTACATGTGTTCTTCTACAGAGTACTCATTCTGTTCCACATTTCCAGAGGAATTTAGGTCATTGTTTACTTGTGGCTTCATTAAAGAATGTCCAGGAGCTAACAATTTCCATTGTCAACCTTTGAATATCGAGCCCACTGTTCTCCTACTCTTTGAAAGCGCTGTATGTAGTACAGAAACCTGAGAGACGCAAGAGCAGCTCTAGCCAAGTTATAAAGAGAGCACTACCATTTGCTGCCTGAACAGAAGGAACGTGTGGGGAGATCGAGGGCATTGCCATGACAATTCCGACCGTCGGGTCTTTGTTCTCGTTGTGTTCTGACATAGACTTTCTTGTTCCAACATGGGGCGCAAATGATGATTATGAGAAGCCGTGTTTGTTGTGGAGAATACATGGCCAAACAGCCCTTCTTCTGTTTGTTGGAGCTACAAAATACACGGTCAATGGAGTCTAATTTGAATGAAATTTTATGGGCACGCAGAGGTTGGTGTGAAGTAAGGAATGCTCTACTTTGACCTCTGTAGCCTCTCTACAGAGAGCTTAATAGAGAAATGTTTTAAATTACAGTATGTTCCAATTATTGTACATTTATGGGACGGTGTGAGCTCCCTCTACGGGCTAATTTAACGTCTGCAAATTCCAATAATTCTTTTTTGTAACAAAGCCTCTGTGTAGCCTAGTGGATAAGGTGCCTGCCTAAGGTTTCTAAGGTTGTGCTCTTTTGAGCGTGTGCAAGATGGCTGCCACAAAAGTGTTTGAAGCTGCCGCGTTTGAAGCTGCCGCGTGTGTTTGAAGCTGCCGCATTTGAAGCTGCCAGGTTTGAAGCTGCCGCGTGTGTTTGAAGCCGGCGCGTTTGATGTTCCTGAGTACGTTTGTAAATTTGAGGCAGACTTTAATATTGTTAGACGGTAGGGGAGTCCTTTTCAACCTTTTTTCATTTTTCACTTGAACTTTTAAAAAGTTTTATTTTAACTTTTTTTTTAAACTATTTTAACTACTTATGTCAGCTGAGGAATGCTGTGATTCACAGCCATTATTGTAAGGAGGCTGTTATGTATTTTTAGTGCTGCTGGGACCATAGGAATTTTTGAGTGACTTTGACTGCAGACAACAGTGTAGAGAATAATCCTGGCTGTGAAAAGTGCTGTTGGGGCTGCAGAAAAGTACAGAATAATTTTGACCAAGGGCAATCATGGCTGCTTTTAGAAGAAATACGAGTATGCCCGGGTGTTGCATTTGTGAGTTGCGGGGAATGGCAGGAAAAAAAATTGCTGGAAAGGGTTGGAGTTTTGTAGAGATTTTACAGTGTGTTCAGTTAGCCACGAGCTGAGAGTTTAAACAAAAATTCTGGTGGGACTGTAGAAGAGCCGTCAACGGTGCTGGAAGTGAAGAACTTAAGCTGTTTGGACAGCAGGGAAAAAGCGTAAATGGTGCCACTCCTTGAAAGCTGTGAACTACTGAAAATGTTAGAAAGTAAATGCCGAATGTGTTTGTTGAGAGATGTAAGGTGTAGTTTGTTTCTTCTGGAGGAGAAACGTTCTGTAGTCTGTTATTATTTAGGAGTGCAATTTTTGAAGTCTAAAAACTGCCCAAGAGTTGATATGGGACTAGAAAGCCATTAGCTATTGGATGGGAGACAGAGGTTTTCTTAGAATTATCGGAACGCTGGTTTTTGCGTGAACAAGCACTATGTTACTATACCTGCAAAAGTGAATAGCGGTTGAAAGCTAGAGGTTCATACAACTTAACTAACTGGACGTTCTCCAAATGTAACCGATTAGCTATCGATGGACCATAGGTGGACAACTTCTACTGTAATTCATCATTAAGCTGTGATTTGGGACCAAGCATTTTGTAGTTGGAGGTCTCTGGAGGTCTCTTCCCCATCATTCTCATCCAGACCTGGAGCACCCCTCACTGATGAGGTTTGTCTTGGAGACCCTCTGGAAATCCCATTGTCTCTGGTAATGTTTTCAGCATAGGAAGGTAGATCTGTAGCTGCTGTATTAACATGTGTGCTTTTTATCCTATCCATCCATCATTTATCAGATTGAATTCTTGGCACAAAACTGGGATCTGTGAGCCTATACCTCAGTTAATCTGTAACGAGATGCTGAGATCACAGATTATTTTGTTTATAGAGTTGAATTTCCCTCAGATTAAATCATCACCTTTTAATTTTTCTGGATGTGACTCCTCTATTCTGGTGAGTCTTTGTTCAGAAGTGCTTTGTTGTGTCATCTGAGCAGCTAACACACGTTGTTTTATATGGAATTACACAAGTGATGAAATGATGAAAAAACTGTGTGGTACGGTACAAGGAGTTGGGCAACTGTTCATGACTTGGCTTCCCCGTGAAGGTCGGCACGCAGGGATTTTTCATTTCGGTACAATAACAAGCGCCAAACGGGTCTGACTGATACTGTTTGTGAGAAATTACTAGTACGGTTCCTTTTTTTCTTCTTCAGGTATTTCTCATTCTTATTTGAGAATATTTGTTATGTTTGTTTGACTTAGGATGTTGTTCTTTCTTTCTTCAGTTTATCAACCACCTCATGAAATTAACTTCAGTGTTTTCTTTGCTGATTACACCGTCTTTTCATTACCTTGAACATTTTTATAGCTGAACTGAAGTAGTGTCTGTGCTCTGTCTGGTGAAATTCCAGAGGAGCTCAGCTGGATTGTCAGTTGTAGAGCCTGGCCATACGCACTGGCTTTTACATGGGCTTGGAGCAATGTTTTGTCCTGACTCAACACATAAACTTCCTCTCCTAATTTTAGTCATATATGTGGTGCGTTGTGGTTTTTATTACCATATCAGATGTGTTTTTCTTGATCTTGAGTAGCCTCCTCACTTTCATTTTATTGTTAGTGGAGCTTTTATTGAATATCATCGACCTTAACTGTGTGTCATTAGAGGATTTTTTAAAAAATAATTTTGTATTACACTTGGGTGTGGTTGCTGCTCTATTTCTGTTTGTATGCCAAGCTTGGTCAATGAGATGGTTGTTTACTTATTGTATAGTCTTGTTAGAGGGAATTTATTGGCATTCATTCTAAACTTTAAATATCTTCCTTGTTAGCATTTTGGGCTTTTCTTCTGTGAGTTTCTTGCTCCATCCTTTCCAATGTGCAGCATTCTTTCTTTTTTTTTCTTTTTTTTTTTTTTTTACTGTGGTCCTTGTTAATTTTAAGCGGAATGCCCCATTAACTTGTGTCAGTGGATCCCACCATCAAGGTCAGCCTAGTACTCATAAAACTTTGTCTTCAATTTATGTTCTTGCCCTTAACATAGAAAAATTATTACTGATGGTGATAGTGCTGGAACATCCAAGTAGCTGCTTTACCTAAGAGCTTGCTACTGGTGTAAATTAAATAGAAAGTTATCCACAGTGAGAACGTTGTATAAGCTCTAGATAAAATGTCTTGACTTTTCTAAAACAAAGGTGTGAAAATTTCAGGCAAGTCTTCAACTATTTAACAGAATTAACAACATGCCCTGGTTTCTTAAAGTTGACATTTTAGAAATCTCTTTGCTAATTTCTGTATGATTAGGTTTTGAGGAATCTAAAGCTATTTGAAACAGGAATGTTTCAATTTTCTTTTCGTTTGTGATCCTGCAACTTGCTTCTGTTAGATGAAGTTGGTGACACCGTGCTGGTTTATAAAATAGCACTGATAAGCAGTCTTACAAATCTCATTTTATATTAAAATTCTACAATAGTTAGTCATTTTGTTGAAAATATTTGTTGAAATAGTTATATAAAAACTAACACTTCACTGTGCACAATGCGATCTATTTTTTCAAACGATTAGCAATTTTCTATGCACTGTATTTTTTACATTTTCCTCATGGACTTTCAGCAATTGGTGATCTTACTGGTATAGTTGTACTTATTAACTAGTATAGTAGTTAGACTTAATTATGTGTAATTATATTGTGCTCTCAGTCACATATGGAAGCTGAGACAAGTAAGACTATGTGAAGGGTTTTCACTGATTGCTTCTTCTACTCTATGGTATGGTTAATGCACAAATGGGATTATAAGGAATGGCGATGTGAGGTTTGCTTCTCACATTCTGCCTTACTTTTAGCTGAATGAATATTTTGCATCTCTTGATCTAATCATTTTCTTCAAGAAAATTATCACTGGGCAGTAGCTGCATTGTTGTAGTTGAAAAGTATTTACATTACTGTTTATCAAATTATTGGCTTCCTTTTGTATTGGAAAAACATCATGTTCCCTGTTAGATGGGCTTCCAGCTAGTTAAACACAGTCCAGCTCCGTTTTGAACTATGATGCCTAAAATTTACCTACAAAATCTGTATTTAGATGGAGTGACCTGATTTTAAAAATGCTGACCTTTGAGATGCTCTAGTGTTGGCAGATGATTAGTCTTACTAAGTGACACCACATGTGTCAAATTTTGAATACAACTCTTTGAGCTGTACTTGAGTCATTTTGGTTTGGAACCGTTAACCTTTGTTTGATTCTGAACAAGCACAGACTGTCTGGCACTACACAGAATGGCAGGGTTGGAAGGGATCTCTGGAGATCATCTAGTCCAACCCCACTGCCAGAGCAGGATCACCAAGCGCAGGTTACACATGAAGCCATCCAGGTGGGTTTTGAATGTTGCCAGAGGCGGAGTCTCCCCCACCTCCGTGGTCAGCCTGTTCCAGTGCTCTGCCATCCTCAAAGTAAAGAAGTTCCTCCCCATGTTTAGATGGAACTTCCTGAGNCTCCAGATGCGGCCCCACCAGGGCAGAGTAGAGGGGAAGCAGAACCTCCCCCAGCTCCCTGGCGACGTCCTTCTTGATACACCCCAGGATGCCATTGGCCTTCTTGGCCACAAGGACACATTGCTGGCTCATGGTCATCCTGTTGTCCACCAGGACTCCCAGGTGGGAGCTTCTTTCCACAAAGCTGCTTTCCAGCAGGTCAGCCCCTAACCTGTACTGGTACATGGGGTTATTCCTACCCAGATGCAGCACCCTACACTTGCCCTTGTTGAATTTCACGATGTTTCTCACCTCCCAGCTCTCCAGCCTGTCCAGGTCTCGCTGAATGGCAGCACAGCCTTCGGGTGTGTCAGCCATTCCTCCCAGTTCTGTATCATCGGCAAACTTGCTGAGGATGCACTCTATCCCTTCATCCTGTTCATATATTGAACAGGACAGACCCAGTACTGACCCCTGGGGAACACCACTTGTCACAGATCTCCAACCAGACTCTGTGCCATTCATCACAACCCTCTGAGTTCTATCTTTCAGCCAATTTTCAATCCACCTCACTGTCCGTTCATGTAAGCCGCATTTCCTAAGCTTGCCTACTAGGATGCAGTGGGAGACGGTGTCGAACACCTTGCTGAAGTCAAGGTCTACCGCCTTCCCCTCATCTATCCATCCAGTCATTCCATTGTACAAGGCTTCCCCTTGGTGAATCCATGTTGACTATACCAGTAACCCCCTTTTCCTCCATATACTTCATTGCACATTCCTTTCCACCAAAGAGCTTATAGCCAGAGCAAACCAGTCAAAGCATAGCTGGGATATAGTGTGACATCCGGGATATGGAGTTAATGGGATATTTCTGTTTCTATGATTCTTGTATTTATTTAGCTACAGAAATTCCTACCAGGCTTATGTCTACCCATACCTCATTTCTTAATTCTGTGACGATAGAATTTGGATGTCTGAAAAGGGAAATGGAAAGGCTTTTGTTTAGCCATAGAGCAGATAGGTGTAGTTGCAGAACAAGATTTCTCCTGATGCACAGTTTATCTATTAGTGTGCCTGGCCTACCAAGTGAGACAATTGTTTGGCCTACTTGGCCTTAGTAACATACTGAAAAAGCTGCAAAGTGATGGGTTTTGGATTATTGCTTACATGAAGGCAATTAGTTATAATAGTAACTGCTCTTCTTTTCACTATTAGCCTACTCTGGGCTTGGGCTGGTGGGGCAGCAACGAAGTATTTGCCATCCTATGGCTGCTCCATCCACTTTCACTCACTTGGTGTGACCAAAACTAGGGGATCACTTACTTTGTTCTCTTGCCAGAGAATACAGAAGGGACATTTCTGTGCATGTGATAAGAGACATTAACAAACAGTGAAAACTTTCAAGTTCTGTTTTGGTTTATTCATACTCTTTGTTTGGCTACTTCTGCTTCAGAAAGATCTATTTCTGTTATGCACACCTATATGTGTTTGTTAACCACTTATTTATATTCAAACCAAACATTTTCTACTGCATGCTCTTTTTTTTTTTTTTAATAATTCATTATGCCCTGCTGAGTAATTCCATCCGAGAGAGAAAACAATGCCACATGATTGTTATGAGTGGTCAAATATACTTGAAAACTGACTTGCAGAATTAGATTCATGTCACACAAGCAGTTGAAAAGATTTGCTTTATGGAAAGTGTGGGAAAAGCAAGGCAGTGTTAATTGATTATTTATTTGCAATTATTTATTTGCTCTATTGTTATATGGTAAAGACAGACCTGAAATGAGTGGTGCAGATGATGGATAAAAAGGAACCTTTTGTCAGCTGAAATCCTTAGCCCGGGGTCTGTGGGATTCCTCTTGCTCTCTAAAATGTTGGCTGAACAGCAGCTTTTTTGGCGTCACACACAGGTGTGCTTTTGCTTCGCCACATGAAAATCCAGGCAAGAGAAAGCAGCCAAGCAGCACTGTACTGGAGGTGTGGGTTCGTAGTTTTACCTTTCTGCTCTTCTGCTAATCTTAAAGTTTACTTCAGTACACAAAAACTGGAGAAGCTGGCATGTGTGGAATCGCAGAGCACACCAGTGTTAAAGGTGACCCATAAAGGAGGGGCAGGGTCTTCTTTTCCACGAACCGCTGTGTTTTTTCTACCCCAGCAAGTTAAAGCACACATCTAGCAGGCAGTGTTCTCTGTCTGAGATTCCAGAACGGAGATGCCTGCATCTGGCTTGTGAGCTTTTCTGTACTTGCCAAATATTTATCTCTGAGAACAGGTAGTATCTTAAACATCTGTATTTTGCAGCTGCAAAAGGATGGCTTCTGTGATGGTGAAGGTTGGTGCCTTCCGACAAGAAATACCCTGATTCACATGTGAATGCAGTGGAATGAGGCTATACCTAAAATTCCTTCCCCTGTTGCAGGACTTAAAATAAGTAGCTTTAATCCCTTAAGTGTGCCCGGCAAAGCAAGAATAGGTGTTGTTGTTTACGGTCTGTGAACGGACAGGAGAGTGAGATTGGTACTGGCAACACTTCTCCCCCCTGAATAATAAAGTTCTGCACATGAAGGGAAATTGGAGCATTAATATGGAACCTTTTCTTTAAGTTTCAGGGCTACATTATGAATTCCATATCTTGGGCCCAATAAAATGAATGAATCCTTTTAGTTTTCCTGCTGTTATGGTTTTAAAACAGGTGAAGTCTTTTATTTTTTCCACTGCAATTTAATCTAATTTTAATATTCCCCAGATAATAGTGAAATAACCAATTCTGTCCAATTCTGCCTTAGATAAAAGCATCAGCATGTTTGGAACATAAACCTTATTTTACCTTTTGTTGAGCTGCCCAATTTAGTAAGAGCAATTCAGTGCTACATCTTAAGCGTACTATGACTTCGAACACCGGAATCTGCCTGGAATGTGAAAAAGGGGAATAATTTATATTTAATTGGTCTAAACCTACCTTTCCTAGGTCAATAAGAAGAGGAAAATCAGCAGCATTAATCAAGATAAAATTATCAGCTGATTAATCAGTGTTCTAATTACTGCATAGTTCTTTCCCTTTTCAGTTTTAATTACTAAACTTCATTGTCTTTTCCATATGGCCATCATGCATTCACGGTACACTTTTTCTCCTGGTGAGATCATTAATATAAAAAATGTACATTCAAGGCATTACTGAAGATATAAGAAATTGCTACTGCCTACTCAGAAATTACCAAGGAAGCTGCAAATCAGCCATAGGTTATACAGGAAAAGTCTAATAAATCTACTAACACTTAAGAAAATAGATATAGTAGAAATGCAATTATGATTATCAAATCAACCTTTGTCCTAGAGTGAGTTTTACCAGTCTTATTTCATCAAATCTATGTCTTGGTTGGGTCAGAAACCAATCGCAATCTGATTTAAATTGGCAAAATACATGGGAGGCCTCTTAAATTCTTAGGGCTAATGTAGACCACACAACTACTCTCTTGGTATATTCTCTTTAGCAGAATATTCCTTCTTACTAAGGCTCAGATCCTCAAAGGTGTTTAGGCGCTTCCCTACCAATGGAGTAATTGATTTCTGTAGATACTAGATATCTAAATATCTTCTGAGGATTTAAGTCCAAATGAGTAAGTCTGTCATGTATTATTAACAGAAGTATTTTGACTTATTTATTCTCTGTGGAAGTCATAAGGAGAACGAAGAGTTGAGCTTTGGCCTTTAATGTTGTTTCTGATTAAGGAAGAAGGTTAGAAAGTCCACTGCAGAACCGGGTTTCTAATGAAATCTTAACATCTCCTGACCATGCCAGCCTGTAATCTGTCTCAAAGATGCCTCTCTGTAAAAGTCGGGAGCTTGAAAGACAAAGAACAGGATGTCTCCACGCATGCAGGCTAAGACTTACGGAAGAATAAAGAGTACCTGGGATATGCTAGTTTGTAAGTCAGCACTTAACTGGAGTGAAGTGAGGAACGCATCACTGCTCCCTGGTGAGAGCTGGTGCTTCATCAGTGGGGGCATCCGGTTCTGTACACCTGGGAAATACACAACGTGGTCCTGCGTGGTTTTAACACCTTAACGCCCTCTGCATCCCCCTTTAGCTCCGATAGGGACATCCCAAAGATCTGCTTTTCTAGAGATCGTGGCGATTTGTGTCTAATTGCACCACTCCTTCCTAAATGTTTGTCGTGTTCCTTTCAGAAGGTGCTAAGTGGGCATACCTACAGTGTAATTACAGCGTTTCTCCACGGTGTTTTAACCCACGCGTAACTCAAGAGACTAGACAAGGTGAACTGCCCCTGAGAAACACACCTACGTAAGAGAGTAGATATTGTGAGAGGGGTGCGCTCAGGGGAAGAGCCACTTTTGGACTTCTGGAGTCACACCATCAGCTGGGCTGATGGACAGGATGGACACAAAGCTCGGTCCAGCATGACAGCCTTTGCTTCTGCCTGTGTGGCCGGTGCTGGACCTGGTCTGCGAGGTGTCTGCACTTGGGAGCAGTGCCTCCTTCAAAATGGTCCGCTCTCCCTTTCTTTGCATCCACCGCCTAAATGGTGGATTTCCACCATCCAGCTTTCAACAATGCCTTCTAATTTTTAAAGTATTTCTATGCGCTTGTCTGTTTCATTGAAAAATCGGTTTTTCCTGAGAAGAAGTAGTCATACCAGTTATTTACTTAGCTGATTAGTAATTGAAGGCCTAGTTTGGAAATTGTACAAGTTTCCTATGAATATTCATAAAAAATAATTAACTTGGCTTCTGATTTAGAACGCAACAACAGTTCACTTCAATTTGATTTTTTTTTTTTTTTTGATAGATGAGTTAATTATACGCCGGGGTCTAGTTGCTGGGGTTTCTTCCCTAAGTGGTGATGGACTAACTGCTGCTGGTTTGGGGGGGGCTTCTTTTTGCCTTTCGCCTTGGATTGTTGGGGGCAGAGCCGGGCGGGCAGAGCCGGGCGGGCAGAGCCGCGCTGCCGCAGCCCCGGCCGGCGGAGCAACGCTGCCATCTAGTGCCACCCGCCCCCTCGCCTTTCCACTCCTCTCTTTCTTTCTTTCTCTCCTCTTTTTTTTTTTTAATTTTTTTCTTTTTTTTTCTAAAAGGTTTTTATCCCGTCAAGGAAAAACTGGCTCTTGGAAAACAACCAACTCAGTTGGAACTCGGAGATAATAATCAGTTTCTCTGGGCTTGTGAAATTGGCTCATTAAGCGTGCTTTTTAACAGAAAATATTGGAAGCGATTAAGTCTGCTTTACTGAGTGGGCATGAAATGGCTAACCTTCGGCCACCCACAGCTCCTAGGTGCCTGGCGTCGTTTTATGCATGCAGCGTAATGTCTTTACTTGAAGTGCTGTTTATTCATCACCTGCTTATTTATCTCTTTGCATTTGGCAGGCACATCGATCAATGTTAAACTGTCACACAAGGTTATTTTTCTTTTACATAACAGTAGAGGCCTAAGGTAGTGGCATATTAAAAGTAATAACTTTCTAACTTGGAGCTCAAGATGACAGCACCATTTGTACCTGAATATATTACAGCCAGAAATTCAAAAAAAAAAAAGAAAAGAAAAAAAAAGAAATTAAGTTAAAAAACCAGGTATCTGTTAAGAATTAATGTTCTTCCAAGGTCAAAGGCTGGAGGACAACGTTCCCGGTGTTGCTATAATAGTGTGCCTGTGTGTGTGGTGAGTGTGTCTGGTGAATAGCTCTCCACCACAAAACAAGTCCTCGCTGACCCACTGGAGCTCACTTCAGCCCTCAGCCTCCCTGATAAACCCGCAGGAAGACTATTTTACATATGCTGTTGGACACCCAACCTGATTTATCTCATGGCAATCAGGTAGTTTTGCGTACAAATGGATGGATTCCTCCCGATGTTTGGATATAAACATAGATGCTCGGGTGTCCACATCCTCCTGGCAAGCGGCGCTGCCGTGGCTCTGCAACAGTCACCTGAAGTCAGGCCAGGGGCGTGGAGAGCTGACGGCTGGAGCTGAATAAACAGGGAGTGGTATAGCTATCAACAACCACGCCATGCTGTCTGAAAACCAGCAAAAAAGCCAATGTAGAAGTAAGTCTTTTCATTCTAGTTTCTCTCACCCCCACACCCCCCTTTTCTTTTTTTGGTTCTAGTATTCTGTTGCTTTCAAACATTGCCCAGCTTTGATAGACTTCCTGTCTTGGCACAGGGCCAGGCGAGCTTTCTCTGTACAAACAGGTTTTCTTTTTATTTTCAGTCCAGCCTAAAAATGCCTACAGATAGAAGAATGTCAGATCTTTTTAGTGTTGAATTTCAAAGCGGTCCTTAGAATTCTTTCCTTCCCTTGATCTCATCTTTGGATTGCAGCTTGGACTTGCTCTCTGTTTCTAAATATAAGCCATGGACAGTGGCTTTCTAATAAAGTGCTTTGATAGGCTTGTGTACATGGGCATTAAACACCGGGCTGTAGTGGACATCGTGTGAGCAGCACCGTTCACACTGACGGGAGGCACTACTTCTCTCCCACCACTGTATATGTTGTCTGCCAAAGTACCCTCGCTACAAAGTGTGAATGAAGAAGTGGAAGCGCTGAAGAAAGCAAGGCCATGAAATGCACTTGCACTTCATGCAGATGCTCTCTGGATCTAACAGAATTTATCGTTGAGGCTGGTCTATCTTTGGATCTGTTAATTCATGTATTCATTCCTGCTCTTGGGCAGACAGTTCTATTTTATCTCATGGAGTGCAAGCCTGGAAGGGAGGGAGGGAGAAGCTTGTCCATTAAAAAAAGCAGCACCTCCGCATGTCTATGCTCTTTGGATCAATATTTGCATCAAAGTGGTTTAAATGTATGTGGCTCTAGGGCTGTCCATTCTTTCAACCTGACCTGCAGCATTGATTAGGGCTAGTATAAGGAAGGGAAAATAGCAAATCTGGTAAGATAAAATTTAAAAAATGTGAGAAATGTCACTGTGACTCCTGAGAAAGAAGCACTTAAAATGCTCACCTCATTTGTATGAACTCAGCGATCCCCTTAGTTAGAGACTGCCCTTCTTCACCACCCACATCTGGCAGTTGTGGTTCATTTGATCGCATTTCTGAGCATAACAAAGACTATTTCAGATTTTATCCAAACAAAGGTGAAGCCTCCCTGTTTGAGAGGTATGAGTTAGTTCTGGATAAAATAGTCACTCTCATTTTTTAATTGCCACTTCACTTTCTGCTTCTATATCCTAATTCATGGAAGGCACAGAGGAAGTTTATGGTATGGGTAAAAATTAACTTCTATATGTTTTCTTCTTCCATGCAGACTGCAAGCCCCTCCCTGAACTCCCTTGGACATTATACATGCAGGGCGTGCAACGTAATTTGCACCCAGAAGAGATTCTTATCTGAAGAGGAGCACAATTAAAGCAAAGCTGCAGGACTGACCCTCACATTTTCCTCATTACAAGCTTCTGCTAGCATTCTGGGTGGAGGAAACATTTGGTTTCCTTCCCTGTTTTGCTCGTTCTCTTGTTTTTCCTAAAGTATCTTTCCAATTCATTTTGAAGCAATAGAGATTGAAGTCAGTAAGAGAGAGGTCATTTGGTGAAATCTTGCTTTTATTTAAATTGACTTCATTGAGTCCAGGATTTGACTTGAAGACTTTGACTGTCTTTCTGTGCCTGCTGGGATTGGATGGTGTCTTGCAGCAAGATCAAGGCTTGCCTTCCCCCGCCCTGCCCACCCCCCCCCTTTTTTTTTTAAATGTATATACAAGTTTGTTTACAATTTCTGTTGCAGTGGATATATTTGAAAAGGCAAGTTATAGTCTTGGACCTGTGTTTCTTTCTCTTTGGTCTCAAGTGGACTTCTGGTATTGAATTCTCTGGATGTTGGATCAGCCTTTAAACTTTGACCTGCATGTGTGATTGCTTAGGCAACAGCTAATTTTGAAGCAGAAAAGATTTAAGATCAGCTTTTTTGAAATTACTTCCATTTTTGATAAAGAGAAACAGAGAAACAAGATGACAGAACATAGTATAATACATAAAACTGAGAGGGGAAAAAAATGACACCTAAGAAATGTATCATGTAAACAAAGAAGTCCAGCCTATTGAATGGAATAAAATTGAATAAATAGAATGATCTCCCCTCCACACTCTGCAACAGCTCTGCTGGCAAAGCACTTAGCACCTACTCAGATTAGGCTGCATGAATACAACAGTATTAAGTAAGTTAGCCCCACAAAAGAGGACTTCCAGTATTAAGAGTGATCAAAGGATTTTAGCAAGGCAGGCTTGCCCACTGCCATAAAGGTCTCCTAGTAAAGTAGAACTGAGCAATTAATTTACTTGACAGAATGTCTGTGAGCAGTTTGCAATTTCCTTGTATTTACTTGTTATTTGCTGTTACTTGGCATTTGTGTGAAGGTGTTTACCTGCAGACTGGATCACCAACAGGGCTCTGTAAGGATTCCATACCTGATATTTTAAATTTCAGCCGAGTTGGTTACACCTAATTGGTCATTTCAGTCAGAGGGAGAAGTAGAAAATTAGCATGTCCAAGGCATTTGCCCAAATGTTAAACCACTGCTGGCCCCATAAACCTTGCCTGCGGCAGTTGGCATTTATTGTCCGTTCCACTTGTCTCACTTCACGTGTCTCCCAGACATAATTTAGGGCACTAGCTGCCAGTAGCCCTGTCCTAAAACTAATATACAGCTACTCATAAAACAGTTCTTTTCTAGCTGGGCATCGGTACCTCCTATGTTTGTTGTCTTACAGAATTTTATTATCCCTAAGGATAATGGCTCCTGCAAAATGGCTTGGGATTTCACGGCTGTCATGGCAAACATGGGCTTGTAGCATGTGCTTTATATATAAGGCAGATGGGTGTACGCACTGTAGTTTGGGGGCTAGTGTGGAGAAGTTATGGCCCTAGGCCGTTTATTCCTCCAAACACTGTCTGGATTGCATCATTCATAGCCTTTAGAAGCTGGTGATTCTAGGTGGGTTTCAGGTGCACCTTGGAGTTAAAAAACATTTTTTCTGGTTGCATTATATTATCAGCAGCCTGGAGAAATGTGGAGACTGGGACCACTGGAGATACCGAGGTGTTAATAGCCAACCAGTTCTGAGGTATTTTCATCTGAAACCAAAGTTCGTTGCCGTGCAGCATTTTTAATTCATGTTATTTGGCCATGCACAGCAGGTGTGAGCACTTCTGTGGAAGAATGCACAGCAAGGAGGCTACAAACATAATAACCTCCATAATTTTATACAGTCTAGTTCACTAAAGTTCTCTGACGAGGCAAAGTACCAGCTTTCCTTAAAACGGTGGTTAGCTCTCATGAACTTAGCTTTAAATGAAGTCTTGCAAATATTCCCCTGTGTGTCCTTCCTAGTTTCTTTCCCTTCTTCCTCCTGAATTCTTTCCTCTCTGACATCCACGTGGTAAGTGTAACATTTAGTTCTGCCCACCAGGCAAAAAGTTTGGGATTTGCTGCGGTCATTTGTCTCGTGGAGTAAGTTTTAGGGTAAATGCCTCTGTGTTTGGACGGTGGTTACAAAGAGAATGTAAGGGTCGAACCGTTGCAGTGAATTAATGCTTGATTTTTTGAGAGGCTGCTTTCAGTCACCTGTCTTGTAACACCTCTTATAATTAGGTCACTTATGTAAAAATGGATATAAGTTTCTAATGTTAGACGGGCGAGTTTTGTAATTTTGGCTCTGGTCCATTCCCATGTAAAGGTGAGATCTCTTCGTGCATTACGCTCTTCAGAGCTATGTTCTAACGAGTCTGTGCATCTTAAGCAATGGGGCTGTCCCACTTTCAGTGCTAATTCAGCTCCATGCCTGTTGTTTGCTGAAGGATCCCAAAGCTGTCATTTACATTTCCTTAAAGTATCTCTAATTTTTAATCAAACACTAAAAGAAGAAACATTTTTAGCTTCCTAAGAAATCTTGTCCCTACTTTTGGTGTAAGCATATAACAAACTCAATGCTCAGCAGTAATGGTTTTTAAGAAACACAACAAGAAAATTACATTATATAATTTCATTACAAAGAATATCCATTAGAAGTATGAGTTTAGCAGGTCTGTTTCTGAGACAACATGATAACTGGACATGTGGACTTTCAAAGGTCAGATTAGTGTACAGAAGCCCGGTACCTATCTTGTGCAACCATCTGAGATTCTGCTGGGCAAATGTGGCAAGATATGTCAATTCAAGTTACAGTTGGCTAAAACTTGCTCTCCTGAAATCTGCAGTATTATGTGGGCCAGACCAATCTTTAGTTTAACACTGGAAATAATACCAGAATAGATACCCAAGGAATGTGAAACATTCTCCACCCCTCTGAGTCCTTAAGTAAGTACTGAACCCCTTTCTGAAAGCGATGATCTAGCTAAGCCCAAAGCTACACAGTCTAGTACAAGAGTTTTTGTGTAAAATTACTACCTTAGGTTGTAGAAGAGGTTACACTGGAAACTAGTGCGTCCTCTTGTCTCTGAAGTCTCCAAGAGCAAGCACAGCAGAAGGTGCTGGGAATGAGCGCCCTGGTCTGCATGAGTGGCAGCTGCAAGTGGGGGCCTGCATCTGCAGGAATGCGAGGACTTGCCAAATATTTGTATCCATCGGGGTACAACACAACCTAAAGGTTGTCAGAGGGTTGACAACCCTTTTTTTCCTACCAGCGAAAGCAGTGAGAAAGATGAACCTTTCTGGCGGCGTGCTATGTTCTGTGCCTCTGCTGGCCCTGCGCATACAGAGGTACACAACCTCCCTCTGTCTTGGGAGCCCTGCGGCCCATGCCAAAAGTCTCCCAAAGACTCTTTAACCCTTCAGCAACAAGCTGCCTCTTACTCAAAGATGTTAGCAAGCTGGCTGGCATCCAAGAAAGCCAAATCCTGTCAACAGAATATCCTGCAGCTGCCTGCAGAACCCACCATTACCAACTGACACGGCAGAGCTTTTAGGAAAGGTTTTGTCTATGTAGACCAGTTGTCCCCTAAGACGTTGAAAAGTGGCAGAATGGCTTAGTACTTCCCAACTGTGATTTTTTTAAAGACTCTTCAGACTTTAATTGGGCAGCAGGAAGAGAAACTCCATTTACCTCTTTTGGGAAAACCTGTAGATAAGGTGCAGTGCTTATGTTCTTGCACGGTAGCTGAAAGGGTAACCTAAATGTTAGCTTTTTAACTTCAGTGGATACTGGCTAATGCAGAGCAGTGTTAGGCAAAAACAGTCAAGTAGGGGTTTTTTTGCTCCTATTGAAACAATTTTTAGCTGAAGCTGACCATAGGCAACAAAGAGATGTATCAGATACTGAACTGGTTTAAGTGACCTTCTCACCTCTGCTTCCAACAAACTGATACTTCTGTTGGATATTCTGTTATGGAGCTGTAGAAGGCAATCTCCTTTTTGTATTTGTTAAACATGATTCTTGTTGACTGTATTTCAGTTATTTACTTGCATCGAAAGTAGGGGCAAGAGTTCTTAAGAAGCTAAAAATAATCCATATAACGATCTCAACAGGAGGGAGATTGTCAAATTAAGGAGGAAAAAGTATAGGGAATTAAGATGTCAGATACTGTTAAGGCCATGTTAGTAGTCACTCCATGTGCTCTGGAAAACCAGATATCCTGAAGTCTCTGAAAAACACCCAAAGTCTACCTCGGTAAGGCCTCACCCGGCTGTTCTCTTCTAACTTCCTCGCAGTTGAATTCAGCCCGTTTAGAATACAGAAGATTTTCATGACTTTAATTCCATTTAGGGAGGAACAGAAAGAAATAATATCTAAAACAGGAATTTTCAAAAGAATGCTTAAGAATTTGGGAACCCCGATTCTTCTGGGAATAGATGCATTTCGTCATCTTCACATGCCCAAATTATATGCCCTTTGGCTATGAATTTCAAATACAACTTTGTCTTCCAGCCCTATGGTATCCGAATAAAGATGTTTCTGTAGAAATTCTAATTTCAGGAAAAGGACAAAATGTTAACTGGATATTACGGAACTGGCTTATGGATATTAAGGTAATGTGTGTTATCTAAGAGAGCGCTAGGACGTAGCATTAGCTGTTTTCTCCCCAGCTCTCCAATAAAAAATATGCAAAGGAAAACACATGCCCATGTAACAAGTCTTCATGACCTTACCAATGCTTTTGATGCTATTAGACTTCCAGCTCTGTGAAAACTGTTGGCAATATTTCCAAACTCCTGGATGTCCAGAAAAGTTTGTGAAATTATCCGTCATCTGCACAATGGTGTGCTGGATAGAGGCTGTGGCTGGCACTCTGTTGGATCCATTTGTAATAGCAAAAGGAGTCAAGCAAAGGTATATTTTGGCACAGAGTGTTCTTTGGACTGTTCTTTCTAGTAATGATTGATGATGCCACTAGAGACACGATGCCAGGAATATTTATTAAATTTTGAACATCTGGCAAGCTCTTTAACCTGAGCAGATTGAAGGCCTCCACAACACTGAAGGAGAAGGTTATATGTGAACTTCTCTGCGCAGGTGGTTGTGCTTTCGTTGCACACACTATAGAAGACCTCTAGTTCATGACCAACAAATTTGCTGTGGCAGCTAAAGTCTACAGATTTATTGTCCGTCGAAAGAAAAGCAAGGTTATGCACTAGTCCGTAGCTGGAAAAGCCGTTGCGAGATACAGCCTCAGAATCAACATATTAGTCTGGGTAATGGGTTTCATTTATTTTTTAAGAGACTATCAGATGTCTAAGAAATCATATGCTGAATTTAAAAGATATGTTTTGCATGTGAGATTGCATCATAAATTGACGCCTGCATGGTGTCCCACAGAATACCAGAGTTAGTGTTTATTTTGCTGTAGTAATTTCCACATTAGTCTGTGGCTGTGAAACATGGACAAGTCATTGCTGGCACATCAAAGAGCTGGAAAAATTCCATCACCAGCACCTTCAAGCTATTATGCATATCAAGTTGTAGGATAAGAATCACAAATAACAAGATTTTGCAAAGAGATTGCACAAATGTTATTGACGCAATCATTATAAAAGCGTTACTTTACTGGACTGGACACGTCCTCTGTATTTAGGACATAAAGCTCCCACAGTATATGTTGCATAGTAAACTTATGACAGGCAGCGGATCAGAAGTCAGAGAGAAGGAGAGGCATTTGTCCAGAAAAAATTGCTCCCTGGTTGCTACACAGATGCCATCATTTGGGAAACTCAGCATCAGCTATTAATATAGAGTACTACAGCGTAAAGTGAGACACGTTGGTCAATGGAGCCGAAAAATAATTCACAGCCGAAAACTTGTGAATAATTTTGCCCTTGTTGAACATCTGTGATTAAATCACAGTATCTTTATATGTGGTTGTACTAAATTCAGTTCTGAATGAAACCAAATCGTAGCTGAGGAATACTTGGACACCGTTCTCTTTGTGTCCAATGGATGATGAAGTTCAGCTTTAGGAAACCATCAGAGAGAGTAGTGTTAGAGACAGTGCTGGTGACTGGTGATGCCCCTCTCTGTCCAGCCCCTGGGATTACATACGCTCTAGGTTGCAGGCTCTGCTAATGGAGTGGAAATCAGTGGAGAGCGAATTGGGCTGAAAGAGAAGAAACCCTCATGTGGTGCTAAACCAACTCCACAGCAGTCGAAAAAGAAGGCACAGGCTCGGCTTCCATTCTGGAAACACTGCAAGTGGTTAAGCCTGGCTCCAGGAAAATGCTTTTTTCTTTCTGAGAAGGCATTGGTTCATAGGGAATGGAGAGCTGCAGCCGGCGACTCCCAGGATCCCGGAGCGAAGCACACAAGGGATCAGGCTGGAGGCTTTGCAATGTGGATGTTCCCTGCGGATCAGGATTTCTTCTTGTTTTCCTTCTTTCAGAGATCGCTGCAAGAGGCGCGCTCGCACACAGGCCTCCTCCTCAGCAAACAAAGGGACAAATGTTCAGGGGTGTTGTTCCCTCCTGCTTCCTTAATATGCAAGCTTATAATAAAAAGGAGATTGGAGGGAAGGAAATAATCAGATCAACTGCTGTCATTTACATTTAATTGCCGTGTTTGCCATTTCAGCACTAAGCATTGAAATGTGCTCAAGATGGTCTGAGAAACACAGCATTTGGTTCAGTAGTTGTTCTTTAAACAAGAGTTATTCAAATAACAACCTAAGATGGCAGGCGCTCCAGAGCCGTTGCTGTGCTTAACAGGTCAAAGGAAGAGCACAAAGCACATCTCGCATTGTAGGATGTGTCTGTAATAAAGGTAAACAAGCCAATTAGAATATATTGTTTGCAGAAATGAAACTTCAAACCCAGGGATTGTGGTACAAAACCTATAGGAAACAAAGTGAGAGCAGTTCAGTGCGTGTAAAATTGATAGGCAGTGTTTTATCTTGCTATCCTTTTTATCTAGAGCATCTCAAATTCAGTAAATATATTCGCTTGCCCTACTTCCGAGAGTAATTTTCATCAGATTTTTGGTAATTGCATATCACATATTTTATGGTTTTACCCTGTGTTGTTGGAATAGCCAAAAAGGAATAAAATGATAAATTGAATTACTTTAGGTTGGGCAGTTTTTATGGAAAAGTAAGATAGACTTGGGGGCCTTAGAGGGAATCCTCTAGACCATGTTTGAGAACTCTTAGGTTAGTAAAAAGCCCAATTATTGGCACGCAGTATTTCATCTCTGAAACAAGATATTGTTTACCGAGAGAGTGGAAAAAAAAAAATCAACAGTGTTTTAGTGTAAAACCTGTCTAGATTTTTAATGAAATATTGGAAGGAGGAAGTACTTTTGTCCTGGCAAGACCTCAAGGGTGCTTTTCTTAATTTCTCAGTTCATTTTATTCTCTTATCTAAAGTGTGTAAAAGGGATTCTGTATTTCAGTTATGAAAATGTGCATATTTTATACCACAAAAGAGAACTTTTTTTCCTCCCTTTTTGGTAAATATTCTTTCAGAAGAAACACAATCGATGTAGTCAGAGCTAACAAGCAGATGGATGTATTTGAATGCCATTATCTTATGTACAATGATATTATCTCTTTCATGAAAAATTCAGCAGTTTGGGCTGCTTTAGTCAAGGAGAAGGAGGAAATAGGAAAGAAAAAATAGTGAGAAAAACATGATCAGACTTGGAATCCCTGAGGGGGTCACATTGCATCATTTAGCAGGAGAATAAGCAATGCAGAAGGAGCAAAGTTGGTGGAGTTGCTGTCTGCTCTCCTTATGGCGTTCTTGGCTCCGAGCTCTCTTCAAGCCCTGCAGCTGTAGGTGGGCAGCTCTTGGGCCTGCTAAAGCATCACACCATGACATTTTTATCATCAGTCTAGGAGAAGAAAATAAATTTGCTAACAGAATATAGTTGGCAGGCTAATACTGCCTTGTCACATTCCAGACATCTCCAGGTCTGGCCTGAGCCAGAGGAAACAAGAATGAGGGCCAAGAAGTTCATGATGGACATGTTATATAAAGAACAGAGATGCATTAAAAAAGGGAGAGGCTTCTCTGTAGTACAAATCAGGTAGTCCTTGTGATTTTAGAAATGGGAGCACTTGCACGTATGAAATACTTAGCACCTGGGAGGTGGAAGGCTTGGTTTCTGTACAGCTAACCTCAGTCCTCTTTGGCTTCTGCGAAATACTTTATTTCCTCTAAAAAAACACCCCCAACTTAAACTTACGCTATCAAGGCGATAGCGTATCTAGTCTTACCCTGTTCTCGGGTTATCCCGTTGTATCAAGTAGACTCCCGCAGCTGATCAAAACCGTGTAACTTGTATGCAAAAGAGTGGGTTTTGCTTTCTCTGGGAATGGAGTGTCAGAACGATTCCCACTGCTGGTGTTTGGTGCTTGTGGCATTTTCTGCTGCACAAATGCTTATCTGTGTGACTTCCTCCACGCTGGTTAAACCTGAAGAGAGAGTAGAGGAGGTATGTCTGTCACTGCACAGTTTTCAGGAGAAAAAGTTCTCACTAGGAGACTCTAGAGTTGAACAATGTCAAGAACGGACATTTCATATCACATGCTAGACCATAAAAGCCTATGATTTGATCGCTGGGCTGGGCAGCTGAACAATGTCAAATGTTTGGCAGAACAGAAGAATAAAGACTGCGATGGGGAATTTTTCTATGGGCAAATTGGTGCATGATAGAAGAGTCGCTATTCTCTTTGAAGCTGTGCTCAGCAGCTATGCTCCTGCGGTCTCTCAGTGTGAGAGGACTTGTGTCAGGAGGCAGACCGGTAAATTAAATGTTTTACTTGCCAGTAGAATGCTTCTTGTGTCTGGGTGGCAAGATGGCGGTCCTGAATCATGGGGTCTGTGCTCCAGAAGCAGCATCTTCCAAAGGGCCTCTGTTCTATAGGGCATCCATCCTGTTTGACTCAACATTTGCAGGGCTGTGTTAAATTTAGCTTTGTTTACACTAAAGAAAAGAATTTCAGCGAAATGAATAATTGAAAAAAGACGTTATGCAACAGTGCAACTTCTTCAGGGTTCTGGATGTGTCACAGAATGTCTTAATGATGAATGTTTATGGAAATAGTTTTCATAGGTGACCATGTAGGTTGACTGCAGCTTTCCTTAGCTCAGGTTGTGGGAAGAGATGCATAAACCCAGATCAGACCTTCAGAAGTCCTTGCCCAATGTATGGTGATTGTGTCCAGTTGTGATTTCACTGCGATTTGTCCAGGATCAAAGCACGTAAAAGTAAGATTTACTTTGATGTAAAGGCTTGCATGTCATTGAGATGTTCTGCTTAGCTAAATGGTTTGTCTTTGTTTGTATTTTAGTTAGTACATCAGACTTAAGTGTAATTATTTTCTTAGACAACTTTCAAATTATTAGCTCTAATCAGGATCTTTTTTTTTCCCCCAAAATGATGAGTTACTCAATTCCTATGTCATATGCCTTTGGAAAAATAAAAGTGTTAGTTAGGAAAATATTCAGGTCATTCCTATAAAAATAACCCCTGTTTTTTCTTTTTGATGAACTGAAGTTTCTTGAAAGTGCTGGCATTTGGTAGGCTGAAAGAAAAAGTAGGGCTGAAAAAATATTTAATCTAAGTTGTAAAGGAGCTTGGAACCACACCACAAGCATCATAATTAACTTTAATAATTATAAATGTAAATGCAGACAAGCCACAAGGTTTTAATGGTGTGCCACATGCTTCTGCTAATTATTTTAGAGTTTGGACACATTCAGTGCCAGCTAATTATAAACCCTGCTATGGAAATCATCTGTTTATATTAGACTTATTGATCTCTAGTGTTTAAGCAATATGAAAAGGGAAATCTACAATGCTGTACCATCTGCTTTGTATTCCTAATTGCTTTTAAAGAATCAAATATATAAATAGTCAGCTTTTTATATGTTGGGCTTCAAACTCATTCAAGAAACATGTTTTGCAAATCTAAGCTAGCAAGAAGAAGATGGAGCATTAATAAATTCTCTCTTCCCCTCCAACTTTTTCCATCCTTGGGTCTCTGGAGTTCACTGACCTCAGCGTGGGAGAACAAAACATGCGTGTCCCAGAAGTCCCACATATTGGTCAAGGCAGCTGAGAAGTGACGCAGTTTATCATTTACATCTTTTAATTGCACATTTTCTTTTACTCCTTGCCATCAAACACACCTTATGGCCATGAACATTTCTTGTTATTCCACTTAATGGATACAGAAGAAGAGGGGAAGGGAAATTAATGTTCAAACTAACGATCACCTCCTCTGGGAAGTATTTGGCTTTATGGCAGATTAAGCCTATTGGGCTGCATGATGGGCATTTGGTTGGGGGGGAGGATTCAGACTCTGATATTGTTTTTTTTCTTTCCTTTTTTTGTTAGGGGTACCACTATTATGTATTTCTGCTATTTCACAATAATTTCTTCATAAAATAGCTGATTTTCATGCCCTAGAGAATAACTGTTTTCAGTCCTTGAACTGCTTGCGGTGTCGCTTTTCCTGGGATGCTCTCTTTTGTTAGATATTTACTGTTCTTTGGCCCTTCAAAATCGCATTAATGAAAAGACGGCGCATTCGCAGTGCTGCTCGGTGCTTGCAGGACTCCTAGGAGGTGAGTGTTCCCTGGACCCATTTCACAGATAGAGGAGGCAGGAGCAGAGCTGAAGCAATCTGTGTGTGAAAACTATAGGTGTTCCCAACTCTCCAGCGCTTTCTGGTGCCTTGTCCTCTAGACTATTTGTTCTGCTTTTGCAGTTCTTTTTCATGCACAGAGCATTGGAGAAATAATTTTTTTCTAAAGTTAGAAATTCTAACTTAGCCTAATTGTTTTCTTACCCCAAGAGAAGGTTCAGTACTCATTACAGGGTTCAGCACTCGGGGTACATAATGATGTCTAGAGGAATCCTGCAGAAGGAGAGTAAAGAAGCAGAATTGCATCTGGTGTGAATTGTCACAACTCCTAACTTTTGAAGCCCGTGATGTTGCAACAATTTGGATAGGACAGGAGAGCACCCTAAGAATTGCCACCTTTTTGACAAATTGAGAAACTGGGCCAGATCCCCAGCTAGTGTCAGTTGTAGTAGCTCTACTGAAATCCATGGAGCTGTGCCAGGCTGCACCAGCTGGGAGTCTGGCAATAGCCGTTTAAAATTAAACAAGTTAATGCACTTGACTGCTGCAGTTAAGAGGTCCTGAACCTCTGCTGCTTTGCCTATTGCCAAGTTGCTTACGCCTCCTTGGACAACTCACTGTCCTTACATCCCAGTTACACAGCCCTGCTTTGCGCAGGGTGTAAATGGTTTTGGTGGGCCACGGTAGAAGAGAGGTGATCCTTAAAAACACACCTAAGAGCTGTGTTTACGGGTGTGGATCACTCTCTGTTTTGAAATGATATTGTTCTGTTCCCTGTGTTTGTTAAATTGCTCTGCTTAGCCTGGCACTTTGGAAGGAAAGTCTGCCACATATGGCTTTATGCTTATCCTTGTCTGGTGCACATGCACATCCTTATTTCAATCTCACTGCGTGTATGTTAGTAGTGCAGGCTTCTATTATTATCCGCATTTATTATAATTAGGGCTCCTGGTTTTCTGCTATTCATCAGCGAAAGAAGAGCAACTTCAGTTTTCTATTGCTTTAAAATTCGGGCCTCTTCCCAAAAGTGAGGTACCAAGCAGAGAAACAACGCTGGAATAGGCTTTTGAATGACCTTTGTAGGGAATCTCATATTTCCAGCGAACAGTGTAATTGGGAAGCTTTTAAAGACTTCTTCAAACTCCTGATCTGTTTTTCAGATCACTATCATCTTTTCATCCCATCAGCATAACCAGTAACACTGAGAAGAACCACTGACCATGTAGCATCCTCTCTTCTCCCTGTGTTGCAGAGCAAGAAACAGGAGAGTGGAAGGATGGGCTCCTCTTGGTGGCACTCGGTTCAAGGCATGCTGTGACAATGTGGGATTTGGTTTGCAGCTTGCAGTGGGCCAGAGCCTGTGATGCTACATGGGTAGAAATACGTATCAATTGTCTAAAAGACTATTATCTTGGGATGCTCTTCCTAGTGTATCTAGCATCACTGCGTCTTCCCCAAAGCCAGGCCTCCAGAGGAGGCCATGGAAGGGTGGAAAAAGCATAAACATCTTCCTTTCTGAGGTTGGACATAGGAAGAATTACTTTTTTTTTTTCTGTTCACAGACAAGAAATAGAATTATTATGACCTGCTCTTCCTCAGGTTCCCTCCTGGAAATCATCACCTGAGGCAGTGATGATCTGTCTATGTGTGCTGTTTAACTTTTCCAGAATGTAAATGTTACACCTCTTCTGCAGTACTTTCCAAGGGCTCTTCTGGTGCTATTAGCATCTTAACATTATTATTAAGAACTGGATTACTCACTTCGTACCTTCTGATAGCCAGGAAAATGAAAGTGAAATGTCAGATGCAATTAGGAGAGATGCCACCTACTGTATTCCCCGGACTCCTTTGTTTGTCGCCTTCCCATACGAACCCCGTTGAGAGTAAAACCTGCAGTAATCCTCAATGAAGTTATCATGGATGAGGCTTGTGTTGTGAGCACAGCTCTGGCGTGATCTAGATTACTTAGAGCTTTTGAAGATCATGGAAAGCACCTAGCATTTAATCAAATCGGGTCTGTGAGCAGAAAATAACAGCAAATTAATTACGTAGTTTTATTGGACAAGGAGAAAACAATTATATGCTTTCAGTAGCCTTCAGCTATAGCTCTAGGTACTGTGATGGTAAATAGTTTAGTCTTAACTTGCTAGAGGTGGGGATTATTGGTATTGCAGAGGTAAAATTCGATGGAAAAAGTTTGTTGGCTACATTGCATGTGGAAGTGGCTGGATTTCAATGATGCTGCTCTTGTCTGGATGAAAGGAATTTGCTTTACAGATTTAGATGGCGGCTGAACACTTTGTTTTACAACCTCTAACTAATGCATCACTAAGATGGAGGCCGTCTGCCCCCGTTTGTTTTCCACCGCTTTGGTATTACCTCCTACCATGTAAAGATTACAGAGCCCTCACCCACTCAGCCAAAAGATAGGTGTCCAATCTATAACCTAGAATGTAGGATTACTGCCCAACAGCTCTGCCAGAATGGCAGTGATACCGCAAACCGGGATGGCTTCAACCACGTTGTAACTACAAGGCTTTGTAACCTCCTAGGGTGAGAATGCGGTAGTTCAGTACAGTGATGCATCAGTCTCGTTGCACCTGAATGTCATATTCTCTTCAGAGCGAGTAGATGGGCTTTTGTGCAGAGGCTGCCATAAAAGCAGTAAAACCTCTGATTTTTGGCAAGCAGAAGCTGCTGAAGAACCAGACTGAACTACTGTAAAACAATAATTTCAAGGAGGAGTAAACCAGTGCTAACCTGCACGGCAAGTTTCAGCTGATACACTGCGAAATGGCAAAGGTATTAAACTCCCCTAAGATAAGGGTTATAAGAGGAACTCCAGTGACCCTCCCGTACAGTGGGGCTTCCGTGGTACCATAATTAGGGTTATTACAATGAAGTTGGGCATATAAATGTTAACATTATGCTCATTAAAATAGTTCTTTTCAGAGAATTAAGGATTCTGCATTTTACATTCATAAAGTGAATAATATAAACTTAACTTGCAGCTTCTTTGATTACGTGTTGGAAAGAGTTAAAATTCTCTATGTAGACCACTGTAGTTTTATTATGTAAGATGACCTTAGGAACTGTCATCCCCCTTGAATTTATACAAAGAATTCAAAGTAAAGGTTTTCTAGGTTACACTTCTTTTTTCAACCCTTTGTCCTGTCAGCTCAGTCCTAGATATCTTCATCTGCCGACATGCCCAGATGTGCAATGAATGTTGATTTGAGCTGGCCCCTCAACCCCTCCCTGCTGGTGTCATTAAAACCAGGGAGGTAGCTGCTCCCCTGGCATCTTTGGCAAGGCTTGGCTTTACACTGCGGACTAAATTATTGATGAAGAGCACTTCTGTCGCAGTGTGTTTTACCCACCTTTAAATGAAACAGTGCGGATAGAGCTGTCATTGCCTCCTCACTCCCTGCAACTTCTACATGACATTTATGATGTGGTTCAGATTGCACCGAAGCAATTAATTTCCAGTAGAGCCTGCACTCAGAATGAAGTTCCCTGACAATTACCAAGGGCTGGTTTTTCAGTGAGCATACGACACAGTCATTGATATTGTATACAAAAGAACACTTACTTATATACCGTAAAGGTTTGTTGGTCTTTTTTTTTCTGAATCTGATGCTTAGCATCTGAACATCCTTTTCACACCACTACCTTTTCTTAACAATGTGGATGAAACGTGATGTTCAGACCCATGTTTGGGCCTGATCCTGCTGTCTGCTGAATGCCCTCAGATCCTTCCACAATCAGTAGGACCCAAGTTTTGCCGTCTGCCAAGAAAAGTCTTACCAAAAATGCCCGTCATGTTTGGTAAGAGAGAGCCAATATCTTCACGTCGGACATCTGTCTGCACCTGGAAGCAAAGCCTGTTTTTTAATTCTGCATTCGGCCATCAAAATGGTGCTGGTGCTATATGAACTGCTGTTTTGTGTCACTTCTGAGCTACCCTCTCTGAACATGAGGATAGACTTTTCCGTAAAGATGTGTACTTTGCTTGGGATTTGTGTAGGATAAAGAACAGAAAAGAGGTTGTTTATGTATGCTGTTTCTGTTGTACTTAACCGTCTCCCTAAGACCTTGATAGCAAGCTCGCCACGTGAGCCAGCTGCCAATCTGTGGTGAGGAAGATTTTTGTCCAGGCTTGGGATTTATAACCTGTCTTCCTGCAGAAGGGAGCAGCGACCTGAACACAGGGTTATACCTGCTGCTTCTCTTGAAGTGGAGCCACCAGGTTCCAGAGTAGCTACCAGAGATGGGCAGAAGTAGCCATGGTTTTGTATTTTACGTGAAGCACAGCACAGCTCTGTCTTCCCTGATGACAGTGCTGTCAAACTAACATGGGGTGAGAATTTGAACTGGCACCTATGCATCAGAGTGATGGGCACTTTAGGAATGCATAGACAAAGATACAGACAGTATATTGATGGATAAACTAATGTGTGGACTTGTACTTACATGCTCAGGCACAGAGGTGAATATTCTGACAACTGAAACATTTTGACACAAGTACTTATTAAGAAAATGTGTGAACTGGTTTGGATGAAATCGAATGTGTCTTTACCCAGACCATGAAACAATCTGCTGGAGGATTGGAAAGACTGCTGTAGCTTGCCTTTCCTACACTTCTGGTATTCCTACTGTACCTCATGGGCTGGCAATATCAGAAGGTGACTCTCTGAAATGTGGTCCGATGTGTTTTGGCCCAGGAGATGCTCTGGTGTGAGTGCTAAGCTCAGCAGAAATGTATGGATTTAGGAGCCTCCCTGTCTGCAGCTGCCTGTGATTTTTTCCAAGTACATGAGATTTAAATTTCATTTGAGGAAGAGGCACTGGAAATAGATCGGGTAAAGGGATTTTTTTTCCCATGACATGTTTAGTTAGAATGAAACTAGGAGTTCTCAAAGTTACCCAATGCCCCTGCCCCCTAAACCTGATTTAGATCAGGGTTCAGAGTGTCAAAGCATCTAAAATATTTTGGAGGAAAGGTTAATTTCCTTCTGCTGCCACAGAAGCTCTTCCCTAATTGCTTCACCTCTGTTGTGTGGTAAGCTAAAATACAAGTGTTTGCAAATCATGAGACACTCGAAGTTGTTGGTGCGGCTGCGCTATGGCAAGGCGCCTTAAAATGTCTCGTTAGGACCTATCAGAGGAACTAATATTGAAATTGTTGGCACCTGAAGAGTATACTATAAAAAGGGAATAAGGAATCTGGTGTGTTCTTCCTACTTCAGTGAAATCTCACCCTTAAGGATCTCACCATCCTTTTGCAGTTAAGGGTAAGCAGAAAGGCTTAGGGGATTCATTGCAGTATTATGAGAGATGCTTATACAAGGAATCTGTAGGATAGCAAGCAGCCTTTAATGAGCAGTTCAAAACTCCTGTAGATATTTATCAGATCAGAGGCAGGAGGAAGGTCTTCTTACTAAACCGTTCACCTTGAAGAATCTTGCTGCTTTTGTCCAGTTTTGTCCAACATTTCACTGGTTAGGACGGAGCCCTTAAGCACAAAGTGTCCTTTCTGCTCTGGATCTGATAGCACAAATGCCCAAGTCTTCTTTATGATGTTTCAAGCTGGGCTATTTTAGTACCCAGAGTTCTGCCAGGACAATGTATTTCACTCTGGACGTCTGGCAGAAGCCGTACTGACACACCGTGTTAGCTGGGTCTACCTTACGAATCATTTGCTGGTTTATCCAGTAGTTTCTTGGTAAGCTTTCTAGTCTGCTGATTGTGACTTTAGCGGCAGGTGCTGAGGTAAGATGGTAGATGGAGAATTCGGTTTGGTGTCACTTCCGTTTCCGTCTTTTCAGTGGGTCGGAACCACTCATGTGCTAATTCTTAAAAGGTTTGGAATTCGGTTAACTGTTAAAAACCTGTCAATTCATCGGTTGTTTCATAAGGCTGATGGGCTATTGAGCAGTCATTCTCTGGGTATCAGAATGTTGATGGACAGCAAATGAGGTCCAGCGCTACTGTCCAATACTCCTGTGCTTGCCCGTTCCCTTTGATAGCTGCCAGCCCGGACTCCAAGCAATCCTGGATCTCTACACAACCCTTTCTTGAATTGTTTTAAGCACAGGGAAAGAATCAATGATCTTGTCTCTGCTCCCATGTTTTAAGCAAACCTATTTTTCTCCTGTTTCTTTTTTTGGAGGGGGGAGAAGGTGGTAGACCTGCTGAGTCCCTCTTTGATGGAATGTGTTTTCGGCTGTGTTTCAGACCAGGCCATTTCCCTTTTTTCTGCAGTGGATTGAAAAAGCCCCAGTCTTGTGACTTGTTCTTTAAAACACCCTGGGGATGAAATGCCTCAGAGGAGACTTGATTAGTTTAGTCCCTCTCCTTTTTTTTCCGCTCCTTTTTTTTTTTTTTTCTTTTTAAGTAAAGCAGGAATTTATCATCATGCCTACTACTGCAAAGTAGTGTTGTAACGTAAACCTAATATACACTTTTCATGTAAAAACACAATCCATCAATCACCATTTTAAAACCCCAATGTCTGTATTTAGCAATCTAAATAAGATTGCTTTATTTTCAGAGGTTCGAGAACCTATGAGGGATAAGGTATAGAAGGAAGGAATCACCAAGTGATTGAAGAAGTATTGTAGCAGCACGGGGCGCAGGTGGAAGCTGAACTTGTCACAGGCGTAGAATGCCAGGGCAACTGAGGCAGCGATGGTATTGGGAGGCAAGTACAGACTGGTGCCCACCAGAAAAGGCGAGTTTGGTCTGTCACATGTGGACAACCATAAGCCATTGAAGACAGAAGGTTTTTGGTGGTGGTGGTGAGTCAGAGCAGAGCTTTATGGAGGAAGAGGGTTGAGCGAGGTGACCTTTAAAGGTCCCTTCCAACCCAAAGCATTCTATGACTCTAAGGCTTGGTATAGGAAGGAAGTGTTAGGAAGGTGGTATCAATTTGGAAAAATCCCACATTTTACCAAATTTGAAGTGATCCTTGCGTACAGAGGCAGAAACGTGGGGACTTTCCGTTTCAACACTGAAATTCAGTGGCAACAGTGAGGAGAGGTTGGGTGCTGTTGCAAAGGGAGTGCGCTGTCTTGAACTAGGTGTTGTTTTTGTTTGCTGGAGCTGGAGAAACCTAGCGATGAAAGGGAGATTAATTTATGTTAAAATATATCAAAAGGCCTATCTTTAACATATCTACAAAAATGGCTATATGTAACTTGTGGCACATGATTCTTTCCTGATATTGGCTGGCACAAGATGGGAGTGGGAGCTCCAGATTTGTTAATAGGACAGGTTAAAGTTTCTTTTTGAGTGGAAGTTAGTATATTTAAATATACGTGACCAAATTCCCTTGTCTCCTGGAGAGTTAGGACACGACTCTCTGCTCTGTTGTAGCACTTTTCTGCTGGTGCTGCAAATATGCTTTGTACAAGTGTTAAGAAAAATGCTGTTACGAAGCAGAGAATTAGACCTCGGTATGTAAAATAGGGAGATGATGCAGAGTAATTTGAGCAGGAAATCCTGGGACATTAGTGATGCTCCGAGTGCAGATTTTAATATGGATTTAACTGCAGAGCTGCTACTGAGGCCTCCATAATGTTATTTTAAGGTTAATTTGGAAACCTCATTCGGCGTTTTGGCTGCCTAACAGCCACTGTCATTAGTGAGAGTTGCACGGTTGAGTTCCAGTGCTCTGCTCTGAAAATCTCCCTCTCTACAGCTGTTTATGTACACAGAAATAAATAAGCAAACAGAATACTCTTTGAAAAGATGATTTTGTGTACAGTAACGTGTTAATGTTTTAATCCAGTCATCTGTACTCCCACAAGGCAGGCAAAGGAGCTTCAGATCTGAGTTCTGAACCTTTTCTTAATGACAGATTTCTTTGGTCAGAAGCAAGTCAAGCTCTCCCTTTGTCATCCTGGCTTATTTTTCAGTCTTGCTGTCTTTCCACAAGACAGCGGTGAGAGATTGCTATGAAACTAATTAATGTCTGACAGACAGATCGAACCAAATATCCAAAGGATTCAGAGTATAGTTCATTCCCCTTTACAAAACAGAATACCACAAGGCAAGAAACATATAGATGACATTATTATACTAACAAATAGCTAAGGGAATTTTCTTGCTCATTTTATCCAAATTAGACAATTTAAGACAATTATGGTTAAACTCCCCTCCCAGACTGCAGCTCAGTTACCTTGATGTGTTGGTAGTTGTAATGAGATACATATGAAATATTACCTAAGAGGGAAGCTGTGTGCTTTAGTGGACCTCTATTGTCTCTCAGAGTGCAACCACAAGGGAGAAATAAGGGTCATGTGTCATATATGCATAGCCAAAGTATAGAAGATTTATGACTTAGTGAATATGTAGATATGCTGGTGTTCTTGACCAAGCTGTGGAAGCTGTCCTTGAGTGTGTCTGAGGTTTTACAGTTTAAAAAAAAAAACAACAAAAAACAAAACCCAAAAACTTCAAAGTGAGAAAGAGACAAACAATTATACACACACAGTCTTGGAACACTTGGGCAGTGTTCTCTGCAATTGCAAAAATAATGACTGCTCATCCTAGTCTCTTGGGGGGAAAATTTCCATACTTTTGCTTTCGAGGCACTTTCAAAGCCATTTACTGCCATAATTCATACACCGCTGGATTAAGAACCATATGCCTCTTAAAATCAGCAAGAGGCTGTGTAGCGAATTTGCTGATTTAAGGAAAAGGGAAAAATAAAAATAAAATAGGCAGATTGAGACCTACTTTTACTTCAAAGGGTATAATAATACCAGTTTGTAAGTCCACTCATTAAGCGATAGTTCCTAATTAATTGGATAGGGTAACAAAACGAAAAAAATCAAACTGCAGTATGTTGACCACTGCATCTGGTTTCTGTACTTACTGTAGTATCTTTTGGTCACCAGTTATCTGTAACTGTTGATGGTAGGTTCAACAGGAGTTGTATCCAGAGGCTTAAGCAGTGCTTGTGGATCAGGAAAGGAACATTTCATCCGCAAAACAGATATCGTTCTGTCAGATATAAGGGATGGTCCTGTGACGTGAACTGGGAGTGATCACAGTTCGCTGCCTTAGGTTACAGCATGATGCTGCTTCATGCTACTTTTCAGCAGAACACGCACTGTTTCCGCTGTTTAGCAGTAAAACCCCTTTCAGGGGTGTTATTACTACCAGTATGTTTCTCCACAGTGCAGGTCATGAACATCCTCCGAATCCAGTATATCTCACACATCTGTATATCTCTGTGATCATAAGGAAAATTTTTTGAATAACAGGCCCTTCATCTACAAGCAGCCTGCAAATGATTGCAAACGCGACTGCCTGAGTCTGCAAACAGCCTGAAAAAATGGCTTCACAAGGGTTATGCGAAGGTCACTGATGAAACTTCAAAACAGAGCCATCATCTTCTCATAGTTAATGGTTGCAGCAGATGTATAGCTCGTATAGTTGTAATTCCTGTACGGGGCAAGGAGGCTGGGAGAGGTGCCTTGTCATAACCGGTGGCTGCAAAAACCAGTAAAACATTCAGACTCTTCAACCAAATTGGAAACTATTCTTCATCTTTTCTGTGAAGGGAAATGCAAAGAAAATGTTCTCCCTCTTCATCACCTCGACTGCTTTTTCTGTTTCAAACCAACTGGCCCAAAGATAATGTTGTTCCCAGCAGATAACGTGATGTTAAAATAAAACACGTGTCAACACAGGAACGGGAGTACAGATACAGTATTTGTATCTTCTTGGCTATATTGTAGCTATTAAATGTTCCTAAAATTATTGCTGATTTTTCTGTAGCAAGGTGATTTTTTTTATTATTTGCTGCACCAAAGCACTACTACAGACAGATTTGCTTCTGCTTAACTTAGACCTCACTTGCATCAAAAGAGACTCCGATGCTTTGACCTATCTCTTTTGGGCAAGGTCGGGACCCGTAAATCCACAGAAATGGAAAGGTACATTCCTCTTCCCTTTGCACTGCTTATATCACTGCTGGTGACAGGAAACGGGGAGCGAGGGACCTGAGAACATGATGGGAGTTGTGTCAGTGCTGGCTGTGTCACTGTTGGTTTTTGGGACAACGCAGTAACTTGTTTAACACAGTATTTTGTAGGAAGAGCCTTGTTTATACCCCTCTTTAGTTTTAGTGCCTGGGTAATGGCTCTTGGGGAACTTTTGTAAGAAGTTGCATTGATGTCCTATTTCTCATAAGGTCATAGCTGGAACCTTTCATCCTATTTGGGGCAATGTAATTCAGAAGAGACTTGAATCAGCCAGATGCAGTTTAGAGGAGAACAAGGAGGATAATCAGAACCCTAGAAAACGTGGCCGACAAAGATTAAAATAAACAGGTTACTGAGCCTGAGGCACTGATTGCTGTCTTCATATATGTAGAAGTCTGCTCTCCCATGTCTGTGGTGGGCAAAGCAGTGGGACTAATCTGAAACGAGCAAGATTGACACTGGATTTTAAAGTCTTCCTGGCCAAGGAGTTCATAGCATCACTGGAGCACGTTGCTCACATGTCTTTTACTGTGCCTCGCTTGGAACTGGGTAGACAAACATCAGGTAGAAAGAACATAATTTGTTTTCAAAAGGAGAATGCCCTTTTTGTGTGAGGGCCCTTTCCCAGTACGTGATTCTGTATGTATCTATATCTCCATGCAGGTCCTAAAACTGCTTCTGTTACAGTATATTATTTTATTCCTCATAAATGGCTGGATGAATAAAGGAGAATTTTCTACTTCCTTTCTTTTTTCTGGAAAGATGCTATAAATAGGTGGAGAACCTCATTACAAAATACTCGGTTTGAGAAAAGGCTGTTTCCTGGGAATTCTGTAGGAACCAACAAGTTCAAAAGCATCTAGAAAAGAAAGATCCCAGGGATCTGGGAGGCAGGACCCGACTGCTGTTAATACGTATCAGGCCCTAACACCGATAGATAAGTCTTGTGTCTGTTGTGTGGGGCTCTAAGTGTTACAGAGCAAACTACAGTTCCCTGGAACAAAGTGCTCTTTCTTTTTTCTTTTTCTTCCTTTTTTTTTTAATTTCTCCCTCGGACCAACAGCAGATCATGGCCTAATTGTCCTAAATGCTCTGTTTTCTGGTGTTTCAGCTTTCAGAAATGAATAGAAGAGGGTCAAAGTGTGCTCCATTTCAATGTGTTTGAGACTGGCTTTGCTGAGAGAATTTAGCTTAGCAAATTAAACCTTTTGTTTTTGACAAAGAAGAGTAGCTACTTTTTGTGCTTTGAAGGGGTTTGTAAACCTCTACGTCTGCTTCTACGGGAGAGTTTCTCCCCTGTTAATCTGGGTGAATCCTGAATGGGACTGACATGGGACTCAGGCCCAATGGTGTTAGTCATTTCTCATCATTTGTTTCTTCTTTTGAGGTCTTAAAAGCTTTCACAGAGAAACCAGATCTAAACCTCCAGTCGTCTCCCTTCCCCTCAACAAACACATAGGAAGTCTGAGGATATTGACTGAATAAGCTCCCCAAATACATGCCTCGGAATTCACTTTTTACTCCCGTTTGAAAGAGCAAACAATCACATGCCTGCGATGATGTAAATTTTGCTTTCATTATGACCGTACTCCCACAAGCTAATTACATTTCAGACACAAAGCCTGTCAACTTTCCTGCTCCATGGTGATAAAGGAACCTGCTGGGTAAAATAGCCACCACTCATGTGTTATTTCAGGAAATAACCCGACAGTAGGAGCGAGTTCTTGTTTTTGTACTGAAGTAAAGAAACAAAACAGGAAAACACTTAGTGGATTTATAGTAAATGTAAGTGGCTATAATGATTAATATGATTGGACAACATAGTTTAAAATTAATCATAGTCTTTGTTTAAGGAACCTGTCTGGTTTTGCCTTGCATGTTCTTTTTCGTATTTATTGAGAATAGTGACTGAAATTGAGACCCTTTCCACCGGGATTTAAGGTAGCTTGTTTTCCTCTGCAGCCAGGGTGGGCTGGAGCTATTTCAGAGGAGTGCTGCAAAAGCTGCTTAATTTCCTCCCAACTATTTGTCTATTTGTTACTGCTGATGTCCTAGAGTTTATCACCTTAACCAGCTGCCTAAGGAGAAAAAACCATTCCATCAGTCCTTCTGCACTGCAGTGCCAGTGCAGCCAACTTAGTTTTGAGATCTGTTTTAACTAAGCCATCTGATTATTTTTTTTTCCTCTCTCCTTCTTTCAGTTAAGCAAATGAGAGCACTCACGGATTTGGATTTGCCAGCTGAAATGTGAAGGTGACGACTTGCAGCAGAGGGGTGGTGAACAGCCAAACCAACCAAGGGTGAAGGCAGCATCTTTCACTGCATGGCCCTTTCCATAACGCACATCTGGGTGGAACATAAAGGCACTTCCAGAGGTAGGTTTAGAGGCCCAGCTGACAGGTGCTAACTTGTTTAGCTGCTGTGGCTTGATTGCTTTTGATTGTGTGCCCGTAACCTGAGCTGATTCCAGAAAGGAGTCATATTCTACTTATGGCAAGTTCCTTATACAATACATCATGGCTTTGGCGTGTAGCTTGGCCTTGGTGCAGTACTCGGTGGAAGGAGTGAACTCAAATGAGTGTGAATGAGATTTTGAGAGGAGCTGATGCTTTCTCGCCTGACCTGGGCCGTGTGACGGGACATATTGTTGTTTTGGTTGCTTTTAGTGTTGAGCCGTGATTTGGAGGAAGTGCCCACGCTCCAAGGCATAGCGTTATAACTTCTGTCTCGCTCTACACCTGAATGTGGGGCTGAGCACCTACGGAGATGTCTTGGTGTGTTGTCTGGAATGGGTGGAAAAACAGTGCTGTGGGGAAAGGCTGGGAAATGAGTGTGAACGGGAGGAGTGATGAATTCTTATTTAACTGCCCCAGTAAATGAACACCAGATACTTAGGAGGATGCATTTTCTCCTCAAGAGGAAGCTGATGTGAATCACCCGTTCTGAGCAGCTGTCACATTGCTGTCACTAAACGTCCCATCAGTTTCATTCACTTCAGCAATACCGAGTGTGAGGTTAAGATCAGGGAGGTCTAACTTGACTCTGATTGTTTAACATTAAACCTTTGCTGATAGTTTCAAATCTCTAGATTTCATCATGCTGCTGATAACCTTATGTCCAGTAACTGTCCAGGCTGCATAAAGGCTCTGTTGGTAATCTGAGTCCCAATGCACAAGGGCACAACTCTTCAGTCCCCTGGGTGTCTCCCCTACTAAATGAGCAGGAACTGGTGTGGCAGTACCCATATGAACGTGGCCCATAACCTGTAGCAATGCACAGCACGTGTCCAGGTGTTTAACAGACTCGATTGGGGTGAATGGTACTGGGGCAGTTGTCTGGAATTGCTGCTCTATGAATTACTACTTCATGCTGTTGGTCTGTCACTAATGAGACTGTGTGATGCACGTCCTCATTCAGAGTCGTCAAAGCCCGGGCACAACCTGTAGCCACCATAAGACCTCAGAGTGGCATGCAGATGATATGGTGGCTTTCTGCAGGGTTTGTTTCATGGAGGATGGTCGCCCTGAAGGCCCTCCATTGCAATGACATGAACATAGTCATGGGCAGTCTCCTAAACCTTTACGCTTCGAAGTAGCTGCTGGAAAGCAATAGTGCAGGATTTCTAGAACACAGTGATTGAGACCCTCAGCTTTGCTGATTAACATGTCACTACCTTCTTCAGTGGAACAGCATGCATTTATGCTGGTGAGAATCTGTCCCAGTGGACTAAGCAAGTAGGAGTGTTAAATAAAGCTTTACTCTAATGTTGCTAAGTAGCTTTGTCCTTGAAAAAGAGCACAAATACTCCCTTTATTTTTGAAATGAGTCTGAAAGGTTAAGTGAAATATTTAAGTATCCCATGAAGTAGTGCTTGGCTGAATGCTTTTTTCATGAAATAGTTGTTCTTCTGAACATACTTGGTATTTTGAGAGGAAACGGTGGAAGCAGTGAGGACGTGGTGGCTTAAAAACACCCTAATAGTGCAAAGTCATTTTTTCCATACGTTTCCATGAGTATTTTTCATCATGCATTGCACATATCCTAAATACATAATTACACACTGTCTTGGCCAATTGAGTAAATAATACATTTTAATTTTTTTTTAAAAAGTATGCATATCTAACAAATGGAGTGCAATGGCTTCAATGTGGGGAGCATAATATGGGTTTTAGAAACCAACCTAATTATGCACTTAACCAAAACATGAGAACGGTTCCTCTAGAGCCATTCTGGCCTGTCAAGTAAATAATATGCATTTTACAAAACCAGCTAATTATGGATTTACCCACGGGACAGTAAAAGATCTGAAGATGCAGGTAAGTAATAAGCACTTCATAACTACCCATGCATGGGGAATTTCATTTAATTAAAAATGTGGTAGGTAAAAAAAGAAAGAGTAAATAATGCCTGTAGTCTCTCAAAAGCCAGGAAATTCAAGTTAAGTTAGCTCCTGTGCCATCTTGAAAAAGTCAGTACACCAGTGAGAAATATCCAAGAGTGGGATTCACGTGGGTGGAAGTATTTTCATTGAAGGAGATCTCACTGCTTTCCTGGAGCTCTCTGCCATTCCCAGTGTCTCTTCTGGCCATCAGGACTGCAGACTCAGGATTCCTCTTAAAGATTACTTTGCAGGCTCAGGGGTACGGTGTGTCCAGCATCTCCCTTTGTTCACACTTATGCATTTTCCCAGAAATTTTTATACTAGATTAGTTACAAGCCTTACTAGGAAAAAAAAAAATGAAAGAATGGAAATCTGGGGTCATATTTATTTATATTTTTGCCAAGATGCTGGAGGAATTTTCAGATCTGCTCAGGGGATACAAAGATCACTTGCTGCAAGCTGACATTGTGCTCCTTCTGAACCACTAGAAAAGAAACACTAAGGCTTGAATGCTCTATCGTGAGTCTCTTTTTGAAATAGGTTGTATGGAAAAAAAGGCAAAAGAAAGAGCCAAGAACACTGTGCATGTCTGAGTGTGTCACTGACCCTCTGTATACATGACTGCATGAAAATTTGTGCCTGAGGAATACTGATATTTGAGCAGACTGCTTTATAACTTACTGTGGTGAACCGACCACATGATTTTTTCTGCCTTATTAAAACAGTGAGCAAAAGAACTCGATTTCCCATAAATCTATTCGGCATAAATCCTCCAGGAAACCGGAACCGAGATAACGCCAGCCATAAATATCGAAAAAGAAAACAAACTCTCTCTCTTCCGCCTCACTGCACAAAGGGAGCACATCGCTCCTGCTGAGTGCAACCCCCCCCCC
>VZZY01019052.1:44256-127062 GCA_013400335.1 Eurystomus gularis | reverse complement strand
ACTTACCAAACCAAGGAAATCCAGATCTCAGGTGAAAGTATAATTAGGAGTGTTAACTAGGGCAAATGAGTAGTGGAAGTGTTTGCACGTACGTACACACACCGTACTAAAGTGGTGGTTTCTTCACTGAAGACTTTAACAGGTGAACCTGAAAGACTGTGGACAGCACATTCCTTAGGAAAGGGTCGCTCAACAATGAAGCAGAGAACAGGCAGTTAATAATGACCCGTCCTTTCCACTTCTCAAACAAAGCAGTATTTTTTTTTTTTTCAAAGTCTTCCCTTTTTTTCTGAAGTCTGAAAAACAATGTTGGGACAGCTAAAATGTACCCGTCCCCTCTCAGATTGCTGGGTGCTACACAGACACATCGTCTGACATTTCCCCCCAGTTTTGTACACCAAAGTTGTGTTCTGAATATAAATTCCTGCAAGCTATTGAGATCACAAGTATGAAATCTGAAACTGCTGGTTCTATGATGATAAAGGGACATGCTCTTTAAAAGAACCCATTTTTGCTGCAAGCAATGAACATGCTATGTGGAAAGAGACCTAGATTTGAAGTAGAGTTTGAAATGCTGCAGGGATTGCATTACATCCTTCTAACACTTCTTCCTTGGTCAGAAGCTTTTTGTTGTTGTTTATGTGTTTACTCGGAGAATGTTACATTGGAACACTTCTATTAACCCTCTTCTTGGCTCCCTTTCTTCCTCTGTCTTTCCCTGTCACCCAGCTCCCCAGCATTTACTGTTTGGGATCGGAAGAACTGTATTGTTTAACCACAAAACCATCTTCTCCAGCTTTTTCTCTTTCCTTAAAAATACAGTATTCTTTTTAAAATGCAAGGTGGTTTTACAGTATTTGATTACTTACTGAAACTAGATACTGAAATTTATTATTAGGAAATCAAATTTCATGCTAGAAGAGATTGGAGCACAGTCAAATTAACAACCTGGTTTGTATTTTAACTGTATTATGGTCTCACCATTCTGCTTATGTTTCTCACATTAAAAAAAAATCCCAATAGCAGTGATCACTGCGGGGAAAAAAAAAACCCCAACAAACTCAAACCCACAATTGATGTTTATTGCTTAGAAATAGCTGCTTTTGCTTCAGATACTTTGGAAAGCAGAGGAGTGAAATGAGCTAGTGGCAAGCTGTGAGGGTTTCAGGACCAAATACTGCAAATAAAACTCACCTGGAGCTTTTGAGGAGTGAAAGATCAAGACTGCAGTGAACAATTTCTTGCCAGCAATTGCCTTGACCGTTGGGTCACCGTTGGAAAAATAATATGATAATCTTTACATTAACTTCAGTGGTTTTCTTTGTGCCAATTGCTCCTATTGTTGCTATGCTCAGCTAAGCTGGCATGATGGGGAGGTGTATTACTGGACTGCTTAAGAGAAGACTTGCTTGAGTTCTCAAGCAAGGTGAATAGGACTTGGAGAATCTGACAAAAATGTTTTATCTGAGCTGGTCTCTTAATTAAATTAGTCCCATTCCAATAGCCAGCTGAATAGTGATGTCAAGGAGGAGACAGCCACCTTACGAAACCTCTCCTGTAAAACTTACTGTATTTTTAGATTCTTGGATTCTTTCTGTGCCATCTGTAGCTCACACATCGCATTCTTCACCATGCCATTACCTTTCAGAAGTAGATGGAGAATAAGAAATTATTTTATCTAGGTCAGAAAGGGAATATGCTGAGAAAACTCCTTTGTGAAGGCAGAAATCAAGCCATTGCACAACAGTAGGGAACACAAGATACAGTAATTTTTATATTCTTTTAACAATTTTAGTAGCAGCATGTCAGAATCGTGTCTCAACTGATGCTGATGTTATTGCTGGCTTAAAACCAAATCTTGCCTCAGCTTTAGGCAATTAAGAGACATATTTGGTTCCTTGCTTCTCTGATGCCTGATGGCCAAATCCTGCTCCCTCTGTCTGTTGGGGAGCTCCTCAAGAACTGGTACCTTTGCTGGGTGACTAGGACCTGCAGGATTTGGCCCTTGGGGTGTCTGTGTGAAGGTTTCCCAGGTCTGAGCAAGGAAATTGTGGCAGGCTCCTTGTTTCTTTTGTTTGTTTGTTTGTTTTTTGTTTTGTTTTTCCTTTAGCTTTCCTCCTAAGTACACCGAGAATTCCGAGGGAGTTAGAATATAATTTCTGTGGCATGTTCTCGAAGCAGAGGGGAGAGCAGTGCTTGCAGAGGGGAGAGCAGCACTTGCCCAGGGCTGGCCAGCCCTGGCCCGCGCCGCGGAGCCGCCGAGCCCCCGGGCCGTACCATAGAGTGTGAGCGCCCTCTGCTGCTCCGGCCGCGCCGCGCAGGCTGCTCTGCTCTGGCAAAGCTGAAACCGCCGAGCGCGCAGTCACTGGCTGTTGGTTGCGCCAGCTCTTTCCAAGGAACGGGCTGGCTGCTAAGCTCCGGTAGAGTCAGAGGAGTCAGCAGGCGCTGGAAGTTACTGGCCCGACACCTCCTGTAAATGTCAGGACGTTTTAGTGAACGTTTACAGTGGTGAGCGATTTCCAGAGCTGCGGCGACAAGCGCTGTGAATAATTCTGGTGTCTGCACGTGGATAAAGTGAAATGCTTTGAAGTACTTAGAAGTAAATTTTAATATATTCCCTTAGTGCTCAGGTCATTTACGGTCACGGTTCCTAACTCATGTATTTATAACAGAATTTAAAGAAAAAAAATAAATAGTTTCCCAGGTGGAGTTTCTACAAAATCTAGCAAATCTATTTTAAACAAAGTATTTTAGCTATTAAGTATTCATATGAGTTTGTGCTTCTCCATATAACTTATACTGACAGCAGCTTTTATGGAATACTAATATTCTCTCGCACACATTACGTATCTTAAGCTACTAATTACAAATCACATTTTACACCAGCTTTGAAAAGGAAGCTCCAACACTTTGTAGAATATTCTTTCAAATAGCCTAGTACAATATTAAATAATCATTAGACAAAGATTATTATAAAATTAAGCTGCCAAATTACTGACTTTGTGTTTTCTGCAGCCCTAATCTTTCATTTCTTCCTCAAGCAAAACTCCCACTGATTTGAAGAACGCAAGATTTAGGTCTACTGCAGCTAAGTGGAACATCCATAGCAGCTACGTTGTAGCTGGATATAGTATTTCAGTGTTATTTAGAAATCAGGTGCAGATTATATATTGTGAACCTGCAACTGGGAAATTTGTGGCTCTTTGCCAAGTAGTCTGAGCATGTCAATGAGAGCTAAAGTGTCTTCACAGTTATACTTGTGAATATCAGTTAGAACCAACTTTAAAGTAAATTCCAGGTTTACAATAAACAGCACTTTGAAATCTGCCTGTAAAAGGCAATTCTTCAGGTCTGGGGCAGTTGCTTCCATGGGACCGATGGAGAAATGCAGCCTGTTGTTCTCTGTGCTGGATGGAAGCAGCTTGTGTAGTACCAACGTGACCTCTTTTGATTCACTAAAAATGCCTCCACTCTTTTTTTTGTCCCATGTTCAGCACTATTCCGGATAGAGCATTAAGCAATTTAAAACATCGCCATGAAATTAATGCAGTGAAAAATCAATACAATTGTGATTTAACGCCACACAAGTTAGCTTAAAGTGAATGTGCAGGAGAATTGACTGGAAGGAGCATCCCCCAAGTAGTGCAGGTGGTGCAATCCATCTGTGCCTCTTGACGCCTCTGTTCAAATATGTGTTTGTTTTGTTGGTGCAGATCAGTATTTTTTCATATTCCTCACAATGATGTAAATCAGAACGAATTTAGTAGTCCCTACACAAGAAATGTGTGTTGCAAAGGTCTGCAAATCAGGACCGAAGTGCCTTGACAAAGCCGTGTGTGGTAAATTCACACCCAGGTATATCTTCCCTGTACCTTCTTCTGCTCCATGCTGTTGTTCTTTTGCTTCCACAAGGATTGAAACTCACCTCAAATCTTGAAGATAAATCAAATTCATAACCTTAAGTGGATATGCAATTCCACAGAGAGCAAGCCTGACAAAGACAGTGAGGCTAATACAATTGTAAGACAGCCGACTAGCCTAGGGGTTTCCTTTAATGTTACTTCTACTGCAATCAGACGTTGGCACAAATTCAGACCTGGTACAGGCAGGAGCTCTTGAGAGCGACACGAGATCCTGGGCTAATGAGACTGCGCTTAGCACTGTTTGCTAAGTTCCTGGGGAATGTCAATGCTTCCTGCCCTAGAAGGCTACAACAAAAGATGCAAATCTGTGGCCAGGTTGAAGGCTGGGATGAAACTGGAATGAATGACATTCAAGCAAGGTTTGTGCAGAAGCTGGAAATGGTGTGATCTCAGATGTCAGCATTTTAGTGCTGGTAGATGAGAATGAGCATGGAAGAGAAGCGGTATCTTATTTTAAAGCTACTGTGGTTTTTACCATACCTGGTAACAGAGTCATCTTCATGATGCAAGTGAATTCGGTCTCTTTGGATAGTAGATCCTTGGACTAGGTCTCTTCATCCCATGTTTTACATGGTCAGAATTTTGAAAGCAAAACTTAAAACAGAAATATTTTCTTGAGTGTTGCAATTCAGCCCTTCATCTGAAATAGCTGTCTGGATCCGGGCACTCTTTAATAAGCTTGGCCTTCTTGTGAACACCATTTGTCTTTTCTGTTTAGAAACATCTATAGGGAGTCATGGGTGATCAGGGCTCCCAAGAGGTACCATAATACCATGCCATGAAGCATCTAGTGAACCAGCTGCTGTTTAAACACCTTCCCCTTCAGTTCTGCCTTCCCTCCTTGCACCCCATTTTCAGATACTAAGGCTGGGGTGAAGCTCTCACGAGAGCTGCTGAGAATAGGATTCTATGAACTATCAGAGGTAGTTTTCAAGATGGCATCTTGCTCAGTATCACATAGTACTATAACCATTTCATAGAGAATCTGTCACATAACGTGTCTGACAGATTTACAAACTGTTAATATATTGCTGCTGTGGAAGTGGAGAGAGTAAAGCAAATAAACTAGCTTACGCTGAGCTTCAGAGTGAGAAATAGTTGTTGCCTCTACTGTTACCAACTTTGTTGCCTTTTTGATGCCTCGCTCCCAAAACCAAGGAGGTGGCAGACTGCTGTTTGCGTTTGCCTTAATGTCAGAGTTTTCTTTTATGCGTTTCCCTCCCAAAAAATGGGGTTTGAGCAGTCAGAGCATATGGTCTTGTAACTCTACAAAACTGTGGTTTTTTTAACTTAGTGCAAATTGTTACAAGAAGAACTGAGGCAGCTGAGTTCTGTGCAGATATCGGAATGAAAGCTGTACTTCTGCAGGAGCATCTACGCCAGTCTGAAGAAATTACTATGGCACAGGTCAAGTGTTTACTTGAATGCTTTCAAAAAATAATGTCAAGCCAGAAATGAAGTACAAATTGTGGCTCACGTGCTCTGTACCTTTCCCGTCTTCTGCGCAAGCCCATGAGTTACAGCTTTAGTAAGTCCATCTTTGTTGCCCCTTTCAGTGTTTCTCACGGCCCCAGTCCCTTGCAAAGACCAAATTCAGAATTCCCATTTCACCATTACTTATCAGCTGGCTTGTTTCTCTCCGTCAATTGGTTTCAGGTTATGTCCATATGCGATGGCCCCATCCCAACCCAATCCTTATGCATGCTACCTTCTCCTAGAGGAAAAGTGTGTGTAGTCTTCCGTTCTCCTGTCTCTTTTCTAGGGTAAGGAGATTGTTTGACACGTTCTCCTCCGTCTTGGGGTTCCTTCTGAAATTGTCAGTCTGACTTGCTCAGTGCCTTTTGTCCTTTTCCATGGATAGCATGGATATTTGAAATAGCTGTGACAGCGAGGGCGCTTCTGCTGTAGAACTAGAAGAATTCTTGGTGACTGCGAAACCCAGTAAGGCCTTATTTGGCCCAGTAGCCATACAGAATATTCTTGGCCATTATAAACCCCCCCAGCTCTAGGCTACCAATGCAAATACGTGAGGATAATTGTATATCAATTTAATATGCAGCTTCTTTTATTGAGAGGAAATATCAGAAATTAAACCGTACAAGTATCCAGAAGCAATTATAAAATGAGTAGATTATAGTGGTAATACTGTAAATGGAAATTCACTGAAATGTCAAAGTACTCGCCATAAAATGTAGCAATAATATGATACTAAACACAATACAGAGAGCTTTCAAATATTAATACCTTTATTATTTTCTCTATTAATACTGATAAAGTTCAAACAATCATCACCAAGCTGATCAGGGGAATAATAATATCATTACCATCATCTGCTGGAGGGAGCTATAATGGTGCTGTCATTCTGTCCTGCTGGAGGATCGCTTAGGAACCGAGTTGGATTCTGACATAAATCCCTGGAGGTAAATGACAGGACATTACAAGGCTCAGAGGATAATTGTAAACTCGCATGCTAATGACTCAGACTTGTAAAGATACCGATCATAACAAAAATGGTAACAAACAGTAAATTAATTTTTCAGCTTGCTTGGCAGTGTCTGCTCAGGAAAAAAGTTCATTGTATTTGAAGGCTTAGTGAGCTTTGCTTGCCATATTTATTACACTATTATTTCCTTTATAGTGATCTGTACATAATGCCACCCTCATGGCTGGTTTACTTAATGACTTCATCAGCAGGCAATTCCTGGAGATGTAACAGGATGGAAGAGCCTTTTCCTGCAGAAATGCCTGCTTTGCAGAGGGGTCTTTGGTGCTACTCAGACCAAGAGACCTCTGACAGATGCGGATCGGTGCATAACTCTAGTACCTTCTAAAATCTCTAGCCACTACTCTGCCACGCTGGGTCGTGTTGAGGCTCTCAAAATCTGTGCCTATGTCTACATCTAGCTTTGCTCTCACAACCCCCATCAGCTTCTAATGTGGAAATTCTGAGCCAAGTCTTTGCTGTTTACGGGGGTAGTACCTAAGTTTTATCATCAATATGTCCATATAATTTCATATGGCTGAATCCCGCTCTCACGTTCACTTGTCACACCTTACTGAGTGCTGAGAGGATGTAACTTTGTCATCTGCTGAGCACTCTGCTTTTCATCAAAATGTATACCCTGTGCTTCTCTTTAAAACAGTGTGTCACAGGAGACACGGAAGATGTAGACTTTGTATTAAGCATGCATGGAGGTGCTCTCTTGGGTGAGGAGCACAGCGCTTGGCTTCTTGGGGGAACAGAGCTGTGCAGGTAAAAGCAGAAATTAGTCCTTCTGTTTCTTGAGGCCACGCAAGGAACACAATGTGGCCTTCTTTGTTGTTGACACAAACTGCTTGTGTGTCTATGGGAGATTTTCTTACTTCATTTATCTCTTTTTTTTCTTTCCATGTTTCTTTTTACATAAGATGGTCACTAAAAATGTGGCGAACAGAGTACAACTAGTCCTACTTTTTTCCCTATTCAAAACAGATTTCAAAATTTTGCATGAGGAAACACTATTTTTTTCTTTTGTTCTGTATCAACTACCAAGATCTGCCAAAGTCACAACAATTTTTGATTTTAAAAATAAAAATAAAAATATCAAAATAAAATGCTTATATTAAAGAGAGGATGAGTATATATAAACCATTACATTACTTAAAGGTATAAGTACTCCTAAAGGAGCATTTTGGGTATCAGGTGTAACCTCAAGGGCATTGCAGCTGCTAAGGATGGGTTGAGGAGTAACAGGGCCTCAGGCAAAACTGTGGGCCATGTTTGTTGTGAGTGATGATGCACGTTTCTGTGGCATTGTGCAGGAATCTGGTGCTGCTCATGTATTTCACAGGTATGTTTTAAAAGTTATTTTTGTTTTAGAAACAGCAAAAAATAAAGAATTTGCAGAAGAGCAGCCTATGCATTTAATTATAATACTGAATATTAATTAATAAAAAACATCAAAAATAAGTTGCTGGCTGCTGTATAATTAGGTATCTACACCCATCAGATCAAAGTATGTAAATGAACTACATTCTAATAAGCCCTACTGTTTAGCTGAAGAATGATAATGAATCTAATTTGCCTGCCTTAACTTAGCCAAAGCCACTAACTATGTGATTTTCTTTTCTTTGTACATTTTTTTGAGTTGGTACAAAACCGAGATAATCAATAATGGGGGATAGTCTCCTGAGTGATTCCCACTAATGCTAATGGGAGTTAATTGCTTATATTTAGAGGAGACTGTGCAGTTCTGGCACCCCAGTGAATATAAATTACACAGCGGCTGAGATTGCACAATGGGCTAAATCATCTCCACCCACAGGAGGAGGAAAGTTATTTGGGGAAAATCACTTTGTTCCTTTCGTGGTGTCTTGTCTTGCTGTTCTCAGGAGGGTTTTCCTGTCCAGGTGAGAGTGGTCTCATGGGGCATGTCACGAGGCTCCTCACTGGACCTGGGACCTGTGAGATGTGTCCTTGGTGCCCACAGCCCCTGGGATGAAAAGCCACCGCGGGGGCTGGCAGCGCTGCTGTCCCCTTCCAGCACACTGCTGCTTCGTGTAGCTTTAGGGATGACAAGGCAAGCTTGGCTCACTGTGCCAGGAGGAGCCAGCTCTGGGATTCCTTCTGTTTTTCTGGCATCATATGGATTTGACCATCCCAACATTGGACTCCACTATTTCTTTCAGCTCACTGCTGAACAACCACAGAAAAGGGAATAAGGACTTGTCTGTGCTCCCACATTTTTCCTTTCCCCATATTTCACTTGCATTTTGTCCGCCACTTGCTTGCACCAGCTCCAGGGCACAAATGAAAACTCTGCCATAGACTGTTGGCACCAGAAAGTCCCTGAAATGGCTGGCACAGGGCACTGCAGCTGTGGGGCTTCATTTACCCTTTGTTGTGTTGGCATCTGCTTGCTGTGGTTCAGTGTTGAAAGGCTTGCAAAGTACCCCTGGAAGAAGAGCATCAGCTCAAGGCGTTTACAGCTCCTGAGGCTTCATGAGGTGGGGTCAGGTAGCCACATGGTGCTGTGCCCTTCCTTCATTCTCTGGGCAGTATTGCCTGCAGGAAGGTCCTAGCCAGAAGTTCTGGAGGCTACTCTGGCACCTCTGAGATGTCTCATGGTGACTCTGCTGTTTTCCTCGTTGCTGGCACAGGGGTGGTACTACTGAGGGGAAACTGAGGTTTTGATGTGATTAGGAGTTTGTCGGACCCTGTTTTGAAGGGCTGTGCAGGGACACCGGGTTGTTATTTCTACTGTTAATGTTATGTAGAACTGAAACTCTGCCACCTCACTTCTTAGTCGCTGAACATCTTCTTTAAATTAAATTGGCCTGACATGCCTTTATCCATTTTTAAACAAGAAACAAGACAAAACAAACAAAAGCTATCACAGTTTAGCTGAGTCTGTGAAAAGTGCTGTATTATCTTAGCTACAAAAAACCCCATAGACTTATTTGAAGATGAAATTTTGCATATTGTTAGTCTATAATTTAGGCACTTCAGGATTTAAAAAATTATATGGCTGAGTTATTTACAGCAGAAGAGGGGGAGTTGTGCGTACAGATTAGCTTCTTGTCATCATGTTTTTAAATCTGTAATGGGGATAATGGAGTCAGCTGTACAATGGTAATTTGCAAAGCCCCATTGATTTCAATGAAAGTGCAATGAGGATGGTTAAAGGTATTGGGAGGGCTGGGGCTTCCAAAGGAAGAGAGATTAAAAAGGCCAATATTAGCAAAAGGAACAAAGAGAAATGAATGGGATTAGATAGGAGGTTTACGGTACAGAAGTCCAGGCATAGGTCAGCTGGTCGCTATAGCAAAATCTTCTCCCTGTATTTAAACAGAACTCTAAAGTTTTTGTGCTTCCTTTTAAGGTATTTGACTTATAAATACATGTTTCCGTTTCTTCTGAGCTGTATTTCAAACAGATGTTCACATTTACCCACTGCTTTTTAGGTCGTTAATTACTCTTACCTTTTATCAAATGAGCAGGAAAGGGTGAGTGCTGTGAGCACGAGGCATGTGTGGAAGGCACTGGCTTGAGCTGGGAACAGGAGCAGTGCCAAAGAAGTGAGTGTAGAAGCAACCTGTTTTCAGTTGCTTGCAGCTTTGCCAAACCTGAGCAGAAGTTTCCTGCTCCAGCTGTCTCCCTTAAGCTAAGCTCAAACTTTTGGAAAGCTTTGGCTGAAGTGATCCAGCTGTTTCCAAAGATGATACCAGGAAGAAATACAAGGTACCCTTCTCGTTGGATACCTCAGGAAACCACACATGAGTGCTGGTGGAGAGGAGGTTTGTACATCGGGGATGCCACCAAGGAGTTCTGGGTTTGTCTGCCCTGAGAACTAGTGTTGGCGAAAGGAAATTTTTGAAGCTCAGTATGAGTCAAGAGTAGATGAAGTTAAGTGTTTTCGAGTGTTTTCAAGGAGTCTCTTCATTACTGGGCACAGAGGAGTGGTGGGACAGCAGTTCATGCAGTGAATTAGTGTCCTGCTGTCTGGTTGCTCCCTCAATGCCTGACACTTCCCAGCTCAGCTGTTCGCCCTCCGGCACGCTGCAATGAGGCTGCCTTTGAGCTGCGGGTCGTGTGTGCTTTGTAGTAAAGTGTCGCTGACATGACCTTCTTTCCCGGATCCAGTCAGCAGTAAGACCTTGTCCTAGCCTTTCTCTGCCTTCTTAGTCTGCATTTGGCTTCTGCTGCGAGTTGCTTTGTTGGTCATCGTCTGATCTTGGCAATTCCTTTAGCTCAACGTGACCTGAACTGAGAGACTCACCAGCCCCTTTTTCTTTTAAGTTTTTCTTTCTAAACAAACACTATCCCATGAAGTCGTTTCACAAAGTCCTCTTGTTATTGCTTACTAAAACCTTTCCCAGAGGAATGTCCTGTCCCTGGGAAGGGAGGAGTGATGTTTTGCTGTGACGTCTTCGTGGCAGTACCTCAACACTGTTTCAAACAGAAATGGTGTTTCCCTTTGCTCATGGGTGGGGATCTCCCCTAAATATTGCTGACGACAGCGTTCAGAAATCGGTTGTGAAGCATCATCGAGGCACAAGTCAGTGAAAAGATGACGACTTATTTACAAACAGCAGGTTCAGCATTGTCAGAAATAAGAGTATCAGCAGTAAGGGCCTGGAGTTGTCAGTTCTGTGATACGTGGCCATTTTACTGTCTTTGTTGTTATTCAACATTGAACTTTTACAAGTGTCCAGCATCTTACTGCTTCTGTTCTCAGAGGTTCAATGATATCCTATGCTTACATGAGAATTTTAAGTAGGTGAAGACATTTTCTGGTTTTTAAAGGGCTGGTGTATGGAAGGCACTTCATGCTCATTTGATATCATGCTGGAGAAGAGTTCTTCTTAGACGTTTGCAGGTTTATTTTATTCTCTAATTCCTCTCTTAAAACACTGTTGTGGCAGGACATTACACTTAAACTTAGCAGCAGCGAGGGAGCTGGTGTGCAGAGACCTCTGCTCATCAAGCTGACCACTATTGTCACTGGATTCTTTTTTAGCTCTTTCCTGTTTGTGTGTAATCACATACTGTGCCTTGCCCTACATTCCAGCTACGGGCACTCTGTGATTTGTGTTTGTGTGACACCTGGCATAACGCAGTGCTGACTGAGGACTGGGATCCTGTGCAATTGTTACTGGCAAGTGTCATAAACATGCGTGTATGTATAGGTACACGCATAGACATGTATGTACATGCGTGAAGGGGGGCGTGTAGGAAGGGTTTTCAAAACTGTTGGTAAGAGATACCACAGGAGATCCTTTTTTAAAACTTCCTTTCATCACTTCTGTCCTCCTTTGCAGGGACATTTCATCCTTTACTGATAACGCCGATTAAAACTTCTTATGTATACCACGAGCACAGCTCTCTTCCACTCACTAAGGAGTCAAAACCTTACTTTCTTACTGTAAATCATGAATTTTCTAGGTGCATTTTGTGAAGTGAAGCCGAGTGAACTGTCCTGAAGTACTAGGAACAATTTCTTCCATATCGGCTTGTCATCGTTTGTTACTGTTCTCATCAGCGACAGAGGCACAGGAAGTTTTATGTCTGGCATTGAACATGAAAAGATAGCAATCCTGCCAAGGAACAAAAAGAAATATCAAGATTCATTTCAAGGTGTTCCCTGTCTCTGCAGTTTGAGGACTAAAACCATCGAAGCAGCTAAATAGTTATGTCAGCGTTACTTAAATTGAACCAGCTTTACGTGACTGAGCTATAGGCTTTTGTATAGAAGGTCTGAATCACCAAACATCTCATTTTTAGCAGTAGTGTTAACAATAAAAAGAATACTTCATTATCTCTGTAGATAGTCAAGTGTGTCTAGATGCTTTTAAATTCCAGCTTCACTTTTGTAAATTGTGTTACGAATAAGGTATGCAACAACGCAGCCATAGAAATAATTGTATCCTCGCTTTTAGGGAGCAGGGAGATATTTGGGGAAATACATTTGTATGTAAATTGCTTCTTTTGAGTTAGGAGGCATATTTATTTTTAAAAAGATTCCCAGCATCCCGTAAGTCTGCAGACATTTTGTGGCCGCCTTTTGCATTTGATGTGTAGGGCATGCAGCAAACTCCGCATCGCTGTGCGTCCAGACAACCGCCTTGTTTGCCAAGACACTAACGTGAATTTGAAAGATATTATACACCTCTGCATATTAGTGAGGGGATATAAAAAGGATAAGAAAAGAACATTCATTCGGTCTTTCTCCCTTTTCTATCTTTATATACATAAACAGTCTCTGGGATGACACTTCTCTTTTATTGTGGTAAATCTATTGACTTAAATGGGGATAACTTGTGTGGAGAACTGACATTCAGATCAGAGATAGCGCATTAGGAAACTGATTTCTGTGTGGCTGAGCCTGGACATAAGTGTAGTTTTTCAATCCAAAGTGTATTTTATTGTGAACTATGTTCTTATACTTGAAAGTAATGTGAGCTCTTTATCTGACATTGACAGTCCTAGTGTAGGATTGCGGTGGAAGAACATCTCAATTGCATCAGTTAGACTGACATAAGTGTCAAACCCATGATCTATTCTCACATTTACACGCATCTTTCCTTTTTGGTTTGTTTTATCCAGGAAAAATGTACCAGATATTTAGAGGTGAGGTGTAAGTTGCAGCAAATGGGTTTAGTTCCAGAGCACAGAAAACTGATTCTGTGTTTTTGTATTTCAACTCATTCTCTGTATTTCCAGCTATAGGCTGAGACGTGGTGTTTCCTAGCTAAAAAGAGAAGAAGCAAAAAATTTTGTAAGAAATTTAAAATTAAGGGATTTTCCCAAAATGTCCTCTGATTATTCATGGTAATAGCACAAAGCCCAAGACACTTTCTGTAGCTCTGAAGTTACGCTGAGTGCAGCTCAGTAGTCTCAAGTATACTTATTTTGCAAAAGGGGGCTTATTTTTTCTTTTTTAAACAACAGTTTGGTGTAGGGCGATATTACACGGTGTTGTGTGAGACCTGTGGCACTTCAGCTTGCTCAAAATCACACCTTTGGGGCCTGATTGAAAGCCTGGCGCTTGATTTCAGGCTCTTCATTGGTATCAAAGAGCTTTGCATAGGGACTTCTGGCTCATCCAAAGTCTCAGCAACGTCAGAGAGCTACATTAGTGAGACCAATAGTGCAAATTATGTTGAGGATGGGGCTTGTCTGTTTTTATCAAGTGAAAATTTAAACAGCAGTCCTGAAACCTTCCCTGCACTAGAGCTCCCATTGTCATCACTGTGGAAAGCTACAGCTAGAAGATCTGCTCCTGTAGCCCCCAAGAGAAACACAGCGTTTTTACAGACAGGCCTGCAGTCGGCTAGCTGTCATGTACCCCTTAAGTTCTTCAGAGCATGTAAAAAAATGATCTGGGAAAGTGTTTCTTTAGTGAGTCAAACCTTAAGCCGGCATTAGGCAACTTGCAAGATGAATGCGAGAAGTGCCACAGCACAGAAACACGGGAAGCTGACAGAATCCCACAGGGACCTGGTTAAAATCTACTTCACTTGAGTGGCCAGCCTAAGAGTACAAAGAGGTCAATATATCCATAATTATTATTACAATTTTCTGTTTAAAATATGCCAAGTTCTTTAGGAAAAAAAAAGAAAGAAAAATAAAAAAGAAAATAACTTCTTTAAAAAACCTTTTAAATTACAGCTTCAAAGCATTAACTTGTCTAGTAGCTTCCTAATTTCCCCAAGGATCTAAGGAATAGGCATTAGGATTCCCGGAGCAAGACAAAGACTTTTTAAATTCTAGATTTTTTTAATATACAAGCATTTTATGTATGTTACTGAAACAGAGCAGATAATTTTGTGTGACTTCTGCTAGGTGGTTACTGGAGCCCTCGCAGAACTACTGGTTGTTATAGGGGGCCAATGCTGTATTTTCTTCTTCAGCCAACCCTTCAGCATTCAGCAGAAACAAACATATTTCCATTTTGCATGTCTCTTTGGAAAAACATTTTGCTGGTGGAGAAGAACGCTTTCTATTTCTGAATTTGGAAAGTTGCACAGGTTGTAAATAATGCTCATCTTATTTTTTTTGGAAGTATTTATTTTCTATGGCAAACAAATGAAGTATACTTCGTGATGGTTTAGTCTGCATGAAAGACGTGAAGAATCCGATGCCATAAATAACATGGGAAATTCTGTGCCAGACCTCATATGACAGACAAAATGATCACAGAACTAAAGGTGAATGGCTGGTCTAGTATAGGTTGCAATAACTTGATTACAGATGCTGCATATAAAACAGAGTAAAGCTTCAGCAGTAGCACCGTTGTGTATTTTAAAAGGGCTGCTGTTAATGAAACTGAATATGGTTCTAAGCCAGTCATCCAGGCAGAAGAATTAAAACAGGAAAGACAATTGTGAAAAGGTAAAAAATTCCAGCAGGATCTCTCAAAAGCCACAAAGGCCCAGTGGAGAAGAACCTTTCCTACTTACAAAGCTGTCTGGTTTAGATGAGAGAAAGCAGGTGCCAACAAATGGAAAAGGGAAATCAGCTAGTGTAAGCTGTAGGAATTATAGAAAATGGATAAGGCAAATGGCATAATGAGGAGCTTGGAACAAGCAGGGATGAGATTATTAGGAAAAGGGAACAAGTGCATTGATTCATCACAGCATCTAAGTGGAAAAATTCTCAATGTAAAGAGGCTGCTCTTTCCAGTAAGTACTTTTGTTCTGTATTTAGGCAGGAGAACAGCTATATGGTCAGACCAAGCAGTGGTAATTAAATCCTTCCCATCCCAACCATAATTCAAGAGAATACTAATCAGGAGTTTCTCCATCTGGAATTCCAGGATATAACCTGTATCTCTGGGTTTGTTACGGATGATCAGGCAGATGTGAGCTCTGAGGAGACACCATGGCTAAACGGGCTAATGAGATTCTTGAATGAATATAAAGGGAAATTTCAAGAGAGTGAGAGAGGTTCTGCTACCTCTGGTTTTGGCGCTAGCGTGACTGCTACTGACATTCTTCTTGTGTGCAGTTCTCCTCTCCATAATTCAAGAGGATACTGACAACTGGAGAGTGTTCAGAGAATAACGACAAGAGTGATTAAAGTATCAGAAAAAATGCCTTGGCAAGGAGAGACATGGGGACTCAAGGAGCTCGTCCTTGTGCGTACGGTCTTTCTGGCTCCTCAGAGCACCCTCCTTCTCATCTCGTACTCGGTAGTGGAATTATGGGAGCTGATAATGACTCTGTTCCACCGGGGCACTGTCTTGGCTTGGCACAGAGAAGGGGATCTCTTGCTGTTTGTCTGCTTTAAAGGTCACCGCAATTCCTGCCTTCAGAGCTCCCCTCAGTATCGTGAGGAAGTGTCAAAATGAACCCAGTAGAGCTGGAGCTAGTCGGGATTAAATCACTCTTGTATTTTCTCTCGAGGCATTTCATTTTCAGGGCTGAATCTGCTGAAATGCCCAGGAAACAATGGTTACAGTCCTTACAATGCGTTCGTTGTCTGTGTGGCTACAGGGAAAGCACCTCAGCTTGGAGCTGTGTTGGGCTTCTGTTAATTTGCACTGCATTAGGTTTGGTTCCCAGCATAAAGGATTTGTTCATTGGACATTTAATTTAAAATGGTTTGTTTGAAAGGACGTTGTTTCCAAGGCCAGTGTTTTAGGCCTTTATGTAAATGCTGAATAACTTTTTTCAAAATAAGAAAAAGCAGAAAATAATTGTAGCCATATTGTTATATGTAATTTAAATGTTGGCCTTAATAGAGTACACTGTAATAGAACTTTTCAAGGTAAAATGTGTCCTGATTAAAGGCATTATGAACTCTCCATCTGCTTATTTTTTAAGAACACTGTATTAAACCGTCCATACAGCGTGGTACTTTTGTGATGTTACACCATTTATATGAAAAGCTTTAGTTAAATGCTTATCCTAATGGGAAGCTCAAAATTTTATCTCTAGAGATGTTGCAACAACTCAAAGAAAAGACTTTAGTGATGTCCTTGTTTTGGGGTGGTTTGGGCTATAGTTTGTTCACATCTATTCCTATACAATCAGCTATGAAATGTAAAAAAAAGGTAGGACTATACAAGTTACTCATTTGAGAGGTTAAAAGTTTATACTACAGTGGAAGTTATACAGTTATGTAGAAAACACTTGCCTTATTTTTGAGATGCTAATTAGAAGTTCATAAGTTCATATCTATTATTTTTCTTTGAAAGAATGGAAACATTTAAAGAATATTGATCTAATAGGTATTAATAGTCTGAAGTACCTTTACAGGTTAGCTTTTCATGACAATGAATCTGAGATCGTTTTATTACTTCCTATTTCAAGAAGTATTCTTGGGACCCATAGATTTCAAAACTGTGTGGTAAAGAAACATATGTAACATTAATTACTTCAGAAAAAAAAAAAATCAGTTCTTCTCAAGCATTTTAAAAGACTTTGTTATTAAATTAGTTACAAGCTACGGAACGCCACACGAAAGAAAAGAAAAGATGTTATTGTTGGTTCAGTGGCTGATGACAGCAATTGGGAATGTGGTGAAATGGATTTGCACAAAACTGTGATTTCTTAACTGCCATTTCAATAATACAGAACCCTGGGTTCTGAGAGAACATGGGAAGAGAGTAGGAAATTGTCACATAAACTACACAAAATATCCTGTTGAAGTCTAGTCTCCCGGAGTAAACAGTCATTACTGTGGGAATGGAGAAGCAATCACATCGGTTAAGTGTTTTGCACTTGTCAGTTCTTCTGTTTTCCATCCTCAGCTTTAACTGGGCTGATGGACTCGTGCTACAGGAGGGGACAGAAGCGAGCAAATGCACTGAGGGAAGCAGCACATAGAGGAGAAAGCGTCCGAAAAGAAGGCAGAAAAATATGCAACTTCAGCTTCTTACCCTAGGGAAAAGCATCACACTTAGCTCTCTTAATAAGAGCTATAGCCATATATCAATTTAGAAATAATTCCTCTCTTTAACCAACATTACACAAGTGCTGTGCTTTGCCATTTTTAAATCGTTCTGTTCATTTATGTGGGGAAATAAAAAGAAGAGTTTTGTTTCCTGGATAAAAGCATAGCTCAATATTTAATTTCTGGTTTTATTTTGATGTATATTTTAATACTCTCACCATAGACCTGAGGAAAGAAATCATATTATGCATGCACATCATCTGATGAAGTCTTTCACACCCCCTGACATACACGTGAGTCTGGCAACTACTTGAATTTTCCAGTCTCATACACTCCATTGCAAATGCCTATTCTGAAGTCTTGAAAGTTTTAAAGCTGACTTGTTTGCTATCATTTTGTAACATCTGATTCTAATGCTCTCTAAATGGCACCTTCTCTTCTGTGTTTCATGACAGAATTATCCACAGATTCAGAGCTCACCCCTAACAGACACCAAGATGCCCAGAGCCTGTCACCTCTGTGATGCAGACCTGTTGCACAGCCAAGCTCTCTCCTAGGACTAGGGTAGGTTCTGCAGCGTCGGCTTTGGTTTTTTTCTGCTGGTCCAAAGCTTCAATATGAACAGTTTTGATACTATCTGTGGCAGAAAATCTGCAGTGTAGCTCTCGGCTTCTCCTCAGAGGGCACTGAACGCTGCCCAGAGGGAAAAGTCCTCTCTGCAGGGTTCGCATCCTGCGTGAGCAGGAATTGGGTCTTCTGAGACAGCAGCACGAAAGCTTTTTATTGGAGTCCCTCCATTTCCTTCAGGTGGTTTGTAGGGACTGCTGGTGTGGTTCTGAAGAAACCACATAACAAGGAAAAAAACCCTCCGTCTAGTGAGCAGGAATTAAAACAGGTTGAAATTGGAAGAGGGAGTTGGGGAGGGTCACGATTTCACAGCCAGGAGTTTGCTGGGGAGCTCAGCTTCCTCCAGGCTGGGAGGTGGTGGGAAGCTCCTCTGCTGTTTCTCCTAGAGATGGGGGGGCAGAGACACTCCCCTCCCTGCAACACACCTTTGCTTCCATCCCAGCTGCAAGTCTGGAGGGGGCTGTAGGTGTTCACATGCCCCTGCTGGCGAAGCAGGGGGTGTAGGTGGATGAGAGTGGCAACAAGGGCTATGAAAGAAATTAGACAGATAATTATGAGTTTCAAGTCTCCAAATGAATCTGCAGACATTCTGAGCAGTGCAGTAATCCTGGGTAAGCTTTGCTCTTGGCAAACATTTATTCAATGGCTGTTTAATAGCTCCTGACTGACAGCAAGTCTGTAGTGTAATCGAAGTCATTCCCTCCCCCCGTCCGTCCGTCACTCTGGAGAGAGTTTCCTCTCCTGCGAACTGCGCGGGAGAAAAGATATAACTGTTCTTTCTGGAAATTCCACTTGAACCAGGGTTCAAGGATAAATATTACCTCCCATCGGATATGTTAACTATTTTTTAATGATGTGATCTGGTATTTTAAGTGTGTGCAGTGCAGCAGAGCTTTGGGTTTGTTGTTTAAATATCTTTGATGGTATGTCATAACAAATTAGATTCTAAATGTTGCCAATTTGGCAGACAAAGCTGATTATTTCCTGCAATCACACTGCATATGTGCACAAGATTATAATTAATGACCAGGGATGCCAAGCACACTTTAATAATGATCCTTCAGCATTTAAGGGACTGTTAGAGTTATTGGCATTTGTGCCTTGTGTTGCAGAGGATAGGGGCAATGAATACTGATAGATCTATCAGTGTCATAGAATCCAATAGTTTCCTGATTTTTCTTATAAATTGGAGGATTCACTGGGAGTTATTGACAAAGCAGCTGCAGTGAATATTAACAGTGTTTGTGCTGCTTTCACTGAAGCAGTACGAACTCCTAATTAGATTGGAATTGCTCTTTTGGCAACTTTGCAAGGCAGTTTTCCTTAGCATATTGTCCATTTTGTGTAAGGATTACAAGGAAATCAGTGACGGATTTTTGAAGAGCGTCTGAATGTCAAGACAGCAGAGGGCTGGATCAGAATAAAAACTGAAGTGGAAAGGCACAGTGGATGTTTAAAAAAAAAAAAAAAAGGAATGAAGAAAAGGTAAAGCTTGTAATACAACCCAACAGAAATAGATGTGGAATCAACTTCTGTGCTCTTTTCACAATGCTCAAGGAAATGTTTCTTTAGGGCTGTTCATGTGCAAAGCACAAGAGCTGTTATAATGCAAAATTAGGGGCAACAAGAGGAGAAAAAAGAAAGTTACCAACTCAAGTCCATTGCTAACAATTTCGGTGCCTCCCTAACCTATTTGCTCAAGATGTCTGCTCTTGGGTATAAGGACAGAGATAGTGGTTCTGGGTCAGGAGTAGATTTCCTGAGTGTTTCTGGGGTTTCTGTCATCTCTCTGTGAAGATCCTGACCTGAGGATTTGTTGGGATTCCTATCATTAAGGCAGACTTTGATAATGAAGCCAGAGTGTGTCTCAACAGCTTCTGTGTACTGGTTGTGTTTATGCCTGTTAACATTCACCAAGACTCTTGATCCCCTACCTTTTAACTAGACCTTGTTGAAATTGTTGACAGTTAATGTCTTCTTGTTGAAAAACCTATATATTTTTTCAAATTGAAACTTCATGGACAATCTCTTGGATAAAGATATTTTCATCAGTGTTTCTGTAGATGTTTGGAGCCGGTTGCTTGAAACCAAACTATTTAGTTTATTAAAAAGCCAGGGTTTAGTAAAATAGTATAATTCAAACTCTGGCAAAAATCTGTCAAGTTCATCATATCTTGTTTTACTTCTCGTCAACTTTGGTTTTGAATTTTTTTTTCAGTCAGATCTGATTCTTCACCCCTAAATTTTCAATATGATTTGTGAATAGGATTCTGGGATTTTTAATTATTTTTTAAAGGTGAGCTTATTTTATTAAAGAAACTTTTGAAGGGGACAGTCTTCAGCTCATTCTTTAGCAACTTGTCTTTTTAAGTAAGATTTTATAGAGACAGGCTTGCGGATTGATACTTATGCCTTAAATTGAAACCTCAGCTATCTATGAGGGAGCGATTTCCCAGGAAAGGGAAAGCTGTGTTGGTGCTGATACATCTCATTAACTCCAAACCACAAAGTTCCAACCAACCAAAAGTTAAATTTAACCCTGACTCGTGTAATTGAACATAATTTAAGTGTGTGATAGTTTTTACAGACCGGGCAAGTACCTGAGAGGGAAGTGGAAGCAAATGTTCTAGTTCAGTGGGAATTAACCTCCTTGGCTGTTTTGCTCGCGGCAGTGGTAGGACTGGCTGGAGGTGCTGGAATTTCTGACTTTGAGTCCCAAGGTCAGGCAGTTTGCTCCTTTCGGTGGACACTTGTGCTGAGTAGATGTTTATTTTGTATTTCATTGAGTTGACCTACATGTGATGATGTTTGCACTTAGTTGCAATTAGACGTGATGATCTTTATGCTGGATATGCTGCAAGAACTGGAGATGGGAGAAATAAAAGGCTCAGTTTTCTCATGTGGTATCATGAACTAAGTTTGTTAAAGGAATTAGGAAAATAAAAACCAGCGAGTACTTCTGTTCTGGGGACTCTTACCAGTATTGTAAATACTGGCACATCTCTCAATGTAACAAGCAGATCAACACAGATGCAAAGAACTTTGTTTAAGTCTTCCAAGATGACTTGGGTGCACACAGAGTGCAGATCCTTTGCTTCTCTCAGTATTGCAAACTGCAGGTCTGAATAGTTTTGGTCAGCTTCTTATGAAACACAGTAGTTGATATCTTATTTTTAAAGAAAAAAGTCTCCTCTTGCTGCAAAGGTCTGCAGGGACTAGTATTGCCAGAAAATGGGGTCCCCAGGGCTCGGGAGATGCAGGTGTCTCACAGTTTCTGCCCCTGCCCTTGGCCTTGTGGAGGTCAGTTCATCCTTCTGCAGCTCAGCTTTCCAGTCTGTAAGACTGGTTATAACAATACGGGGCACTGGGCAGTCAGCGTTTTGCTGATATGTAAATCTACTGATAATGACCCCTGCCCCAAAACCTATAGTTATTATTCACTAATAAAAGGGAATTAAAATTTCCCTGGTGATAAAAATTGCAGGGTGCAGTTATATTATGAGCAAGTAAGAACACAATTGATGTCTGGTATAAACAGAGGTGCCAGCATATGAGCTGCTCCTGATATTGATCAATAACCATCTTTCACTGTAATTGTTCCAGTTTGTTTACTGCTGTGCATGTGAGTTATTGATCTTCTCTTTCTAGCTGCTTTGTGTTCTTCCAGTTTCTAATTCATCCTTGCTTTTTTTCTTTTAGAGAGTTTAAATAAAAGCTTGAATAGGATTATCAAACTGAGCCTTGAGAAGAGATTACCTGAAGTGAGCATTCACACCCTGCCACCCCAAGAAAAAATAAAAATCGATACTCCTGATGGCCATTCCAGCTTCTCAGTGAGCTGTCTGGTAAGGACAACAAATTAGAATAATTTATGTACTGTGAGGAGAGGTCCAGCAAGGAGCACAACTGCTCAGCATTGCTCAGGATCAGTTCTCTGTATTCACCATCCCTCTTTACGATGCTCAAAGCTCTGTGTATTTCAGGGGGGTTTATTTCTTATCCAGACTTCCAAAGAAGATACAGAATATGTAAAATGCTCAATGCAGGGCCTTTTCTGAAACCTGATTGCTGGGATAGATGCAGCACTAGTGTTTTTAAAACCTAGGCAGTTTCTTCAGGTGCTGGATTTGGGGGCATTGTTCATTTTAAGCTAACAGGGAGCAGGGGCACCCCTTAACTTCTGCCTGAGTCTAACAACTTCTCTCACTTTCTTGTGTGGTGAGGGGAAAGCGATGTCCGTTTATGTGCCCAGGTTTAGTTTTAGATTTTATGAAAAACTACCCAAGCCTGAAATTCTACCCAAAATGCCTTTGATTGCCACTGTAGATGCTGAAGCATTGTGATAACCTGATGTACTTCTTAATGGGTGGGAAGCCACTCTTTTCTCTAGCTTCAGTTTGCAAATGATCTGGAGGGGGAACCTGGGGATGGTATAGCCCATTAGTCCAGTGTCAAAATTAGTGTGGCATGGCTAATGCAGCTTACTCGCGTTTCAAAGTAGCAGACACGCTTGGCTTAATCAGCTGCAGTGCTGCCACCAGAATATCCTGAAATAACTCAGAATCAGGTGATTTAGTCAATTTTTGAAACTCCCTGGGTGTGTGTCTCTTATCTGTAACAATATTCACATGGCCAAGACTTTACTGCAAGGGAACAATCGTGCTCTCCAGTTTCACATCACAATGTAGTTTAATGTCTTTGCATGAAATGATTTACTCCTCTCTGAAGAGCTCAGTTTCCATGCTTCTTTTCACTCAGACCTCATATCAGCAGCACACATTCTTCTTATTGAGTTCCCCATGTTCTGGGTTTGACATGCCACCACAGCCTTGACGCCTTCTCAAGCTTCAGCAACTCCAGCAGCATCTCTTGGTGGATAGACAGCCAGCGTCAAGGGCAACACCCAGGGCTACATTTTCTCTTGTCTTAGTTCTGGTGCAGTCGACAAATGACGATGATCTTTCTCGTAACTCAACTTAAGAAATATCTGACATCATTGGGTTTTTTGACACGCTATCTGGGAGTGTCTCTTTATTGTTGAATTTGTACAGAAATGTGGTGCACTACCAGTGATACACAGACTTTTCCATTCTCACACCTCCCTTCTTGCCTCAGCTGCATTGCTCAGGTTTATTTTGTTTCCTCCAACTTGTTTCCCTGCCTTCTTTGCAGGCTGCTGCTTTAGCTGTCCCTTGGCCTCTTTCTTTGGCATTGTCCAGGACACCTTCCTTTGAGGAAGGAGAGGAACTCAGGGGAGCACAGTGTCCACATGACTGGTAAGGCTGCGTAAAAGTAGATGTAAATCGTGAGATCCCTTGCGTACACAGTGCGTTGGCTTCATGATGGGAATAAGATATGGAAAAGGAGGTGGATGAGGAAGTGGGTTACCTGATCCCATACCTCATGGTTTCAGGGTAAATTCATTAACCTAATTTGTGAGCAATTTCTTTGGCATATGTGAGTGACAATGCTCTGAAAAAGCAGAACACATATTTAGATACCTGAAAGAGGATTTAGGGATCTAAGTTTTTAACAAGCTTGCTGATGAAATGATGAATACCCCTGTGATGAGCTTTTTGCATTTATCTTCATAACTTTATCAAGGCCTGAAAGCAATGACTTTAAGAGTGCCCCTTCTTCTCCTTTCCCCACTTTCATCCCTGTCAGCAGGTCTTAAAATGGCTTGTTTCCAGATAAGAAAAATACATGTCATATAAAATATCTGTGGTTTTCTAAGTGGCTTGCACATCTCATTAACTTAGTATTTTTCCATTGGTCACTTTGGATTTATTACTTTCCAACCATAATTTTTTAAATTTAATTTTGACCTGGCACTACCCTAAAATTAAATTCTGATCTACCCACCACCTAAAATGGTCTGGGGAGGAAGCCATTTTGCATTACATTATCATCCTATCAAATTTAACTAATTTAAAGGTGACATGAATGAAATATTCATTAGAAGTACAGTAACCGTTTGTCTGTGATCTTTAGCAATGTCCCCATTAACTTTCCATTGACTCTCGGTTGAAAATAGCAACCTCTCTTCCTAAGCCTTTCTGGAACAACTTGGATTTACATGAAGAACGGAGCCTGTCTGCTTGCTCTCTTACTCACTATTTGTTAAAATTCCTTTTTATTGCTGGTCTCTGTGCTAAAATACTTCTCCTCATAGCAGTCTGAAGTGCTGATCCACTGACGTATTAAAGCAAAAAGACAATGTGACATTGTCGAGCTTCCTTGAACAATATAAAGAAAAATATTCCTGGGGGAATCCAGCAGCTGTTTGGGGGATTAAATGGTTTCTATCTAGTTAAGCAACTTCTCACTGGTTGCCTTGCATCGTTCTTGTATGCTCCTTGCTCTTGACATTCACTGAATCTCGTTAGATTATTGAAAATCATGATTTAATTGGTTCTCAGACAGAGCTATCGCTTTGCTTAGCCTTGAGTTCAGGGGGAGCAAAACTGTTAAACCTGAGAGTTTAAATTTTTTTTCATTAATATTTTTAAAATTTTTCATGTAATTCTAAAAATTGTTGAGAAGCACACAGCCTTACAGCCCATGTTGAAGTACCAAATGAGTTGTCTTTGCTAGAACAGGAGTGATACAAAAATGGATTTGTAATATCACATTTGCAGATTTGTATAAAAAGGTACAAGAAAATCTTTCAGGTATACCCAAGGATATTTTCTTGCACTTAATCAGGAGTTAATACTGTTGTAAAATGATGATTCAAGATTATTGAAATATAATTCCTATGTACTTTAGGGAGAGGAATATTCCATATTATGACCACATCTCGTACATCTGTGTAGCTCTACAACTAGTCCTTGTATTTGGTTCTGCACTAAGGAATTTAGCCAAGTTGGGATATTTTGCGGTTGTAATCAGAAAAGTCTTGCATGCTGGGCTGGATTCTGAGGTGTTGTAAGTGGGGATAGCTCAGCCTTCGGTGCGCTGACTTGTCCTACCTAAAAAATCAGCACAATCTTTTCAGTAAAGGAAGAGGATATTCTTTTTCAGTTTTTTGTTGGTGGTGGTTTTGGGGGGCTTTTGTTTGGTTGGTTTTTGTATTTTTTAATTGTAGCTGGAAATATCTCATACATAAGTTTATATTAATTAATAAACAGAAATTAAAAATCTCTTAGGCATTTTAAACTTGATTTGTGGCTCAATATGAGGCACTGGACACTCTGAAATCCTCTGTTCTCTAGTTACAGGTGCAGCGTTATAATGGTGTGACGGAATCATAAATAACTCTTCTGCACACTCTGTTTTTACCTTATTGATTGTGAAATGATGGGATGATTTCAGGGGCTTTGTTCCTTAGAGACTGTCAGATAAAGGATTTTCCTTCTTTCCAAACTTAATAACCAAAATCAGTTGATGCCACTGGGGTGGGGATGTGGTCCGTATGACAAATGCTTGTCATTCTTCCCCTTTCAAGTGTGAGCACTCTGGATTACTTTTAACTGAAATTCAACATTTCTTTCTTTTCCGGACCTCAGCACCTGAAGCTCTTATGCTTTATAAAGCCTTGAATTATTTTAAAAAGTGATTTAAAAAATCTGTTTATCTGTATATGTAATTTGAACAAAAATGGCAGTAAGCTCATAACAGCAAAAGTGATTCTTCACAGTCCAGTGTCTAAGCCTGAATTCTTGCAACTCTCCAGCAGAAATCATTGAAATAGGTTCTTACCCCTGCTCCCATAAGAGCAATTGGGGTAGTCCTGAGGAAGTCCTAATGTTTTCACTCAGCACAGCTGAGTTTAGAAGCAAGTCCAGCCACCTCCTTAATATGCCTGAACAACAGGTAGAGTGTCAAATGAAACAATATGGCACGATGGGTGATATCTGTTATTAGGTGACGGATTTGAATTGCTTGATGCTTTTGGTGTAGGATTACAATGATCACTGTTCACACGTTACTGAGAAGCTACGGCCCCATTAGATATTTCTCACATACTTACATTCATAGAAAAATTGCATATTTGTTTGCCAGTTCTCTGATTATTTCTGCAATAATCAATAGTAAAGCAGCCATGCGAAGGTAACAGGGATGTGCTGCTCAATAAGGCAAATGGCACATTTCACTTTTCACTCCAAAACGTGACCTACTCTATTAACTAATGGCTACTTTCTATACACATTCATTTCATCTTATTAGGCCTTGCAGTTGAGGTCTGGTCCTCATGAAAGATAGAGGAATTAGAGCCATGTGCCCTGGCTGCAAACCAAGGAGTCTCAGTAAGCACAGTTGTGAAGTTTATTTAGTCCTGAAGACCTGTGTCAGAGAAAAGGGAGCAGCAAAGCTCGTCCTCGTGTATTACCCTTGTACTGCTTAATGCTTAGTATTTGAGTGTCTTTCTGAGTGAAGCCCTTTGGTTTGTATGTACAGTGCTTGTCTTGTCAGTTTGTATAGGGCATCTCCCATGTCAAGAAGCACAGGAGAACATCAGTGCAGGGTTGGCCAAGCCATGTGCCCCTAAGAGTTGAAGATCAAAGTCTTTGAATCACTTCTCTTGGGGGGGGTAGATGCCTGAGCTTATCAAAATCTTTTACAGATTTACCAGAAGCTTTAAGATAATTTCAGTGGTTTACACGAGCCTCACCCACAGTCAGAGATCTCTCACATTAAAAAGCAACAACAAAACCCAACCAAAAAAATCCCCAATGTCCTGGCATGAGTTTAATACCTTTGCAGGTTTGATTAAATTTTTAAGGAGTTGAGTGAGTACACAAAAAATCAAAATTAAAGTTAGATCAAATTCATTCAAGTCAATACAGTGTTAATGAATTTAGAAGACACATAGCTTGAAATTTTCCCTGGGTAAGCTCTGCCAATATACGCCAAAGGGTTAACAAACGCTACGGTAGCAATTACAGCAAGACTCTGAGTGGAGTGAAAATTTTTTATACTAACTTTTGCTTTTTGTGTCTTTCTTGAACAAAAATATAAAACCCAGGAAATGAGTATTTTTCATGCTACGGCAGCAAGAATTTATGGATCCAATAATTTCTCAGATGTTACTTGAAAAATGTTTCTTTATCCAAAGGTTAACTCCTTTAGGAGTACAAACCTCTAAATTTTCTCACTTGCTCTATTAGTTGGTACAACTAGATTCACCAGAGTTATAAATCTATCCGTTTTCTAGTCTATAACAGAATAATCCCTGAAATCTCATAGATAATAAATGGAATTGCTAATTTTCAATAAATCTGCAGTAACAGGTAATAGTGTCATGGTCCCGAGTTCCAATCATTTCTGCAATAATGAATGAGACTATAGAAGACTCACTTTTGGCCATAAAATTTACTGTTCAGGGCACAGATTTTAACCCTCCAAGTACTTAAGCAATTCCCCTCTCTTTGTTGTTGTCACTGTTGCACTGCAACATCTATTCCTGATGTAGGATCAGGGCCATTTTGGACCACACATGTTATTTATAGGCTGATTTGAGGGGGAAATGGAGAGTGTTTTTCCAGTGTATATTTTCAGCCTGACAGTATTCAGTCCAGAGGGGCAAACTCAGGCTATTTGTAAGAACCCAGAGATAGATGCAGTTCACCTGAAGCTTCCCCTCTGCCCAACCCCAAGCCTGAAATCCGACTTTGAGGTTAGACAAGAGTACCAGAAACGCCACTGGCTCTGCCATGCTGAAGAAAACTGGCTTTGCTCTTTGTGGAGGCTTGGAAAGCTTATGCTCAGGTGCCTGCTGCTGAGGTCCCACAGAACTCCCTAAGTGCACCTAAAATGAGGTACAACTGACTCATTTCACTGGCATTTTTGGCATTCCAGCCTGCAAATCAGCTGGCTTTTTTGGGGTGCTACACGAAGAGTCTGGGTTGACTTTAGGAGCATCAGATTTGGTAGACAAGTTAGCCCAGACTAAGAGTGCATGATCCAGAGCTGTGTCTTCCAAAGATTTGAATGCTGGATTTAATAGTAACTCTAAGACACCGGGCTGCTCACAGTCATGCAGTTTACTAAATACCTTCATAGTTTATACAGTCAAATACATGCATACATCTTTATGGAAACAAGGCCCAAAGGGGACTGGCTGTGAATGGATATAAGAGCCAAGAGAGCTGTAGTAACTTGTCCAAGATGTTAAAAATGGCTCCAAGAGTAGAATACATATCTCTGGAGTCCCAGTTCAGGGATCTGCCGACACAGCTGGGGCTTCCAGTGCCAGCAAAATAACACTGAAAAATATTAAACATGTTAGTAACATGCTGAAAGGAAAAGTTATATTAACAGAAGACGTCTCTTTGAGCTGTATCGATTTTCAGCTCTGGGTGGAAGGAACTCTCTAGACAGACATTTAAACATATTATTCTTCTATTTACTCAGCAGATATACCTAACACACTTTATGAGATGAGTTCAGGAGGGAAGAAGTCAATTAAAATCTGAATCTCATGCAGTTAAAGAAGATTAAAATAACCCCGTATTTGTTACAAAGAGCTCTAATGCTAACACCCAAACCACAAGAGCATCTGAGCATAGCTTTAAATCTTCAACACCACGTGCTTTCCCTGCACGTGTTCTGTGAACTGGTTTAGACTTGACAAAGTACATAAACTTATTTTAGTTAAGACATGTTGTGAAGCTTATAGGTGTTCAGCAAGGGAGAGATGATCAATCAGAAGCAAGCTCATGAGCTGGTGTCAGTCAGAAGAACTCTGCTATGTCAGACAGGTCAAGATCTTATGCTATTTTTTGAAGGATTTTTCTGTCTGTCAGAAATAATCAGAATAATCTCTGCATCAAAGATGAAGCTTTTGTGTGACAAAGTTATGGGACTTTTCTAAACCGTGTGACTTGGTGTAAGTCACTTTGTGCCTCCATTTCCATATTTGTTAAGTGTAGACATTGGCATTGGCCTTTCTGTGAAGTACTTTGAGATCTGCAGACAAGAACTCCATTAAAAGTGACAGCAGTCAAAAGGCAATGGCTCTCCTCAAGAGGACCACAGGCAGCTCTTTTCACAATCACGTATTTTCAGCCTTCTGCCAGCTGGGCTCTTATGCTTTATTCCAGGAAACAGTCTGGCAAAAGTATCAATACCACTAACCTATACACCACCAGATACGGACTATTACATCATCCTGCCAGCACGTCCGTAAGAACAAGGGAAATATGAACTTTTTGCTTCATGAAATGTTTTTTTGATCTACTCTTGCACATCCACCAAAGCTTTCTAACATCACTGAGCTTTTGTCAGGATGCCTGAGATAATGGTTTGATCTTTCTGAGGTTTTTCTCGGAATGTTATTTCTGTTTTTACATGCAACAGGCAGAGGATTACGTATTGGTAACAGAGCAAATGCTAAAAACCATGTTTATTCTAGAGGTTAATGAGCAATAGAAAGGCCAGACTACATGTACTCGTACTTGCATCACTAATTTTACTGTGCCTTTAGCTTCATTTGGCTACCTAGCAGTTTCATGGGCTATCATACATCATCATCCAAGAACACTCAGAAAGCATTTTATTTGACACAGTAATATTTTACAAAAGAGGCGCTGGAGATGTATGAAATAGACCTTATGCTACGTTGGTAGCACATATGGGCAATAGCATAACACCTGTACAAGTGTGGGTACTGAAGTGAAATGTTCAAGAGATGCCATTAGACCAAAATCTGCTCCCTTGCAAGTCAGTGAAGCCCTGCTGTCCTAACCCCGGTTTATCTATGCTGTGGTGGGTGCCTGGGTATGAGCTTCTTTGCACAAGGAGGAGAACAAGATGTGATTAAGTGGTGGTAAGTCGTCCACTGAAAGCTTTACAAGGGCTATAGGACTTTGAGACAAGAATTAGAAGAGAAGCAGGAATGAAAGGGAGAAGAAACAGTGTTATCTTCACACCTCAAAAAGTAGTAAATTATTGGTGCCAAAAACTATCCAAAAAATGAAAAGCCAGTCAAATGCGAGCCCAAATCACACTAGCAGTGAAGGAGGTGTAAACTGTAAACAGGGTCAGAGGGAATTTGAAGACAGAACAATAAGGTAAGTAAAAACCAAAAAGGATATTCTGTTAAGAGTATTAGAAATAGGAAGTAAATGAGAAAATGGATGAGTTAGAGAAAGGAAAAGGATCAACAGTGAAAAAAGAGAAGTTGAAGAAAATTACATTGAAGACAGCAAATGTCTTTGTGTCAGCCTTGGCTGCAGAGCCTAGTGAGAAGCAGCGGCCTCGGGACTGCTGTGCTGGTTCACAAGGAGGGCTGCTATGCGAGGCGTTGCAGGGGAAGCTGCTGGAGGAAGCAGCACGACACTGCCAGGCATAGAGAATATTTAGTCAAGAGTCTGGAAGGAATTTGAGAATGCGGTAGCTGAGTCAACGTTGCATTTTACAGACTCATTACAACTAGTAAATATTTCAGAAAGTGGAGGATAACATCTGTCTCATATTCCAGCCAGTCACTTTTCAGTATTTCATGCTTTGTTTGAAACGGTAATCCAGGCTGGAACGGAGGTGCGTCTTGGGTAATGCTTTCCAGAAAGAACAAACTAGCCCACCTTCTGCAAACACAGGCTGGTGGCAGTGCTTCCACTTAAGGGTCTTTTAAGAAACCGTATCTGAACTTGCTGTTGTAAAACTTTTTTTATGATGTGCTTGCATAGTGCTGAAGTAAGCATGAAAACTGATCTCCTCTCTCACACTCTGTGCTGTATCTGTGGTTTCTGCATATATAATATAAGTAATGAGCTTTGTTTTGTTTTGTTATTACATTCTTGAAGTAATAGAGTGTGGCTTGTAAGCTTTCAGCAATTGTGTACTTTGTTGTCTATTTCCGTTTGTTTCTGAAAGAAAGGGCAAGTCTTTGTGGACATAAGTAGGATTCGCATTACTTTTCTCATTATTTTGTGGATATGCATAAAAAAATTGCTCTGATTAAGAGGCTGAAAATTTTAATAGAAGATTTTCTGTCTACTAGGCTTCCAAATCCTTCAGAACATCTTCTGGAAGCTGCTTCTCGAGATAATTTTGCCATTTAAAAAAAAAAAAAGAAAGAAACAGATACAGATGTCTTTTCACCTTCTATCCACCTGTTAAATAAATTTGTCATTTCTACAGCCAATTCAGGAAAAGAGTTATCAGATCCTTTCCTTGGAGACCTAAGTGTAACCCTGCAGGTCTCTGGGGTCAACCTCATACCTTCTCAGAAAAGCTCCTTGCACAATTTGATAGTCACGGCAGTCATTATCAACCAGCCTGGCATAGGCCTCTAGGGTTTTCCCATTGAGCAAGGTCTGAACTGTGCTGCCCATGCTTCCTCTCACCAATTATAAGTTCTGTACAGTTTTTTAAAAGACTGCAAAAACATATCAACATCATTCCCTTCCTTGTAATGAGGAAGCAATTTTACCTTATTATAACTGACTAAATATGCATGGGCTGACCCAGTAGGACCCTCATTCACCCTTATTCTTTCCCTCTGGAAATCATATTCCGTTTTCATCGTTTCCATTTCAAATTTTTCTTCCTCCCATCCTTTCTCTGCTCTCTCTCTTGATCCCATTCTTGTTCCATCTTTATCTTTCCCATGCTGAATTGTCACTCTTCATGCACCTGCTCTCATTACAACTTCCTTTGTGTTTGATGCTCGCTCATACCCGATTGCAATTGCCTTCCTTTTACCTTGTGCCTTTTATCATCTGTAGTGGCTCAGCACCTATGCAGCATAGTTGCTGTTCAGATTCCTGCGCATAGCTTCAATTAGTTGATAGGTGTCATTAATGCTGTTCCCCACCTCCTCCCTGCTGCTTCAAGGCATTAAAGAACAAACCACTGGTGGGAGAAAGCAGAGAGAGATGGGTGTCTCCGAGTGGCTGTAATCTGTGTCTGACTGTGCCCTTCAAGAAGAGCATCTGTACTCAGTGGTTACTCATTGCTCACTCGGCCCTTCCACTCTGCTCAGTCCTGTTTCCAGAGTCAACCAGGGCACGTGGTTTGTGTATCCCCCCCACCTTCCCAAATGTAATTCCCACCTGAGTTTCTCTTGAGAGGTCCTAATGTGGACCCAAGTCCTTTTCAAGGGTTTGTGCAAAGCTCTGCCTCTGTCTGGAGACCGCAGTCTGGACTGCAAGGAAATGTATAGCTTTGCGAAAATCGTTTCTCAGCCATCTTAGTAGCATCTGTTGAGGTTGTTTAGCAGAGCGTGTGGAAACCTGCTTTCTCAGTGACAAAACACTGCACATTCTTTATGCCTACCATGCCCCAGGGCTTGGCAGGAGAATGAGGTAGGTGATGCAGAATAAGACAAGGAGACTGCTAAATGCCTCAGAAAAATCTATGCCCTGAAAGGTGCCCTAGGCCTTAATGTCAAAAATAGGAGTGAGTCATGGGCACATCAAACCTGTGAATCCCAGTGACCACTGGAGGTAACTCCCAGCTGGTCTCTGGCTGGTATTGGATCATACGTTTATTACAGAGAAGAAAATAGCTTCAAGAGCTTGATCTGGGATAAACTGATAGTGAAATCAGCTGATGATCTGACCCAGATAGCACTGAAGGCAAAGGGATAGATGGCTCCCAAAGCTAGTGGATGCTTTTAGACTGCCAGTCATTCCCAGCTGCCCAAATCCAGCACACAAAGTGTGGGTTAAACTGAACACCCGTACGAGAGGATGGGAAGTAAAGAATTAACAGACAGGAGAAGTCGGGTAGGCAGGTTATAAAGCCTTAAACTGAGGCAATCCTCTTGCCATGTGACAGGCAGATTGCATGTAAACCCTTCCTGCCAGGTACTTGTGCAACCTGTGCCTTGCTTTCCTATGGACAGAAGGTTCTTTGTTTTAGTTAACCAAACTGTTTTATGCCCCATGTGTGCATCTAAAGGTGTACAGGTATTGTTCTCCTGTTAACATTTGAAAAATATTGCTCTCCTTTTGACATTTGAAAAATATGACAAGCAGTCATATTTTTATAAGCAAGAAAGATCTCTTATGACCTGTGATCTTCCTGCAAAAGGTGAGTAGCCCAACATCCTTTGGCTGTAGGTGTGGGAGACAGAAACATGCAAATGAAGAGTGAAGGGGTCCACATACCTCTGTAGTATGGCTCCAGCCTAAGGTGGAGTGTCGCTCCCAACACAACAGCGTCACATTTTCTGCGTGGCTTCTTATGCACAACTCCTGTCCTCAGCCTTCAACAAGGCTCTGGACTGAGCGTGCACCTTGCTTGGAGGAGTTCAGGCTGAGACAGGATCAACCTGGATATTTCCCTGTATTGATCTATACTCGTTCCCACGTGCAGGGAAGCTCTTTCTGTGCAAGCAAGCTGAACTAATAGAGCCAGTGGAGTGAGCATCTCTTAACAGCTTCTTATTATCATCTGTCTCTTCTTCAGATGCATTCTGGTGTGCTACACGTTTAGCTCTGTCTGCTGGGGAAGTAACAAAGGTCAAATGAAGGTGAGAACACTTCATTCATAATTTTTATGAGTTATTCAGACCCACTGTATCATTACCCCTTGGAAACATATGTTTTCTGATAGCAGTTTAGTAAATATTCAGCACATCTTGACAATCTCTCATAAGTAATACAGATCAGCTGTCACACTTTGTCATGTGGCATCAGGTTGTGTAGTGTGGTGAATTCACTGTAGGGTGATATACTACAGCCATTTGAGATCCCATCCTGATAATTTCTGCGTCTCTAAATGTAATGGTACATGGTGTGTCTTGCTGTAAGTCAGAAGTATTTTAGTATATTCCCATTTGAGTTACGGTTTAAAGGCTTTCAGAGAAAATACTTGGTCACCCCTCTCCTACTAGTTTAAGTGTTTCTGATGTGAGTACATTAAACAACACGTTTGATTAGGTATCTCAAAAGGTTTAATATTTTACTGGCCCTTGTCTTAGGCTCGTAAAGGTGAGTATTCTTAAAAATACCTTTTGCCCAGTGCCAGGGTAGCTGTACCTCCCACATTCAGGTTGTTTGAATTTGGGGTTTCTCTTATGGAATGCCAGGGACTTTGCTACCATAGAAGAAAGGCATCTGTGTGTACCTCTTCACTGTTTCGTGAGCCAGGGGAGGAGAGGTAAGACCTCATCATCATACTCCAGTCCCTGCAGAAGCATAAAGACAAGAATGTATTTCCTAGTAGGATTTTACTAGCTTTTCTACAGGAAAGTGGGAACACAGAGCAAGATCTGGGTGTTTCCTCCTGCATCGCCAACGCATCCACAGAGCTGGGTGCACCTGGCCGCCAGCAGCCTGTTGGCCTAATGTGGGAGTGTTCTTACTTTGTTTGATGCCCTTTCCTCGGAGGAGACAGGGACCAGTTACCTTTGTGAGGGAACACAGCCTTTGACTGCTTTGCAAAAGCAGGTTCCTGCTTAACATCACTGCCAGCTCTGCTTCTGGGTGAGGACAGGGGTATGTGTGGAGAGAAGCAACTTCAGAACAGGGAGCCAGTCCTGACAGCTGATAACTCAAACTGTGGATTCATCTTAGACATCATTCAGAGTAATTACGTTAATGATAACCTTTTTAAGCAATCCTATGGCTAGAAGACCGGAGAAAACCAGGCTGGTTCAGGCTGCCTCCAGCTTCGGTGAGCTGCTGCCACTCGTGTTTGTGGGGCTGCAACGTGAGCAAGGAGATAATGATTTTGCTAAGCAATCCTCTCTGGTTTGTGTTCTATTGCCAAAAAAATTGCCCATAACTATGTTTAAATTTATTTCTTTCCCAGAGAAGATTTTTCACTGTGTTTTGCAGCAGTTGGACAGGGACCTTAACTAATATTCTTTGAATTTCAGCTTGCAGGTAATCGGTGGGGTGTCTGATTCAGGAAGAGCTTGGTGGAATTATTTTCATTTGTGACAGTTGTGTGTTTGGATCAGAGCCAAGCCACTGAAAGAGAAATCTCTTTAAAACTTACATGTAACCCAGGCTGTTATGCAAGGTTATCAACATCTCAGCTACCAGTGAAGGTTTGATGGGTCACAGCAAGCCTGCGTTCACAGCAGCTATCTCAATGGCTACATTGCCACTCAGTTTGTTGGGAGCAAAATCAAGCTTTCATAATCCCAGGTCCTGAACGTAAGAATCACGTATTTTAAGTCTGGTTTCCTAATGCAAATTAAATGTTGGATATGGCCCCAGTACTTCTTGAATAGTTGCTAACAGGTCACAAACAGCCCCTGGATCTTTTCCCCCAGTCTGGCATTCACTGTAGCATCGGTGAGCTGAAGGAGCTATTTGTTAATTTTTTTTGCCCACACTGTGTGTACACTGCAGGACTATGGCTGTAGATGAAGTTTCCCAGACTTCCAAGAAAATTCACCTTTATCCCAGCAATCACTGTGATTTAGAAAAAAATGAAATTGTGAGAGTTTACTGCCTCATGTTAAAACACCTGTTTGACAATAAGAGGTTTATTAATGTTGCACGAGCTCACACAAGCTTAATGGACAAGGCTTCTCAGCTTCATCGTGCTGTGCTCCACGGCGGGTGGACCAGTCACCTGCTCTGCTTGCAGACTGAACAGGTGAGCGAGTGACAATACCACAGGATTTTTTGGAATGGCCCAATGGCTTTTCTTGTATTTCTTGCTAATTGCACCTTCTCAAGCGCTGCTAAGCCAGAATATTAGAGGCTCTTTCTTCTGTTGCCGCACAAGACTGGCCTTAAACATAATTCTTTTTGCATTTCTATACCGTGCTGTGCCAACTCTGTGGGGCCGCACACATGCAAAGGTGCTTTGCTTTATGAGGAACAGATTTCTGAACCTCAGCAACCTCTTGGTTTCGCAGTCTCCTGCTGAACGTTATGAGATTTTCATAGCAGTGAGCCAACATATAAGGTGCCATTATGGCTTCTGGAGTGAGAAGAAACCTTCCTGAGACATCCATTCAAATGGTTAACTGCATCTGCTTTTCTACTACCACCTCATCAGTAGCAATTTGGAAACTGTAACCACAAAGCTAGCAGGCCAAGTATGTAACCGGCATATCCAAATGATCTCAAACCCCTGGTTTCTATAGATTCTAATAGCCTAATAAATGGATTTTTGGTACTGAGCTAAGTACAGTCATATATAATTGCAGTTATTCTCACATTAAGCTGCAGGGAAGTGGCAAACCCAATTAGATTAAATCCTACCATGTCTCCTTGGGATTTGCGGTAGACATTTAAGCAGAGAGACATGTCACTTCCACAGACCAATTTGCTTGTACCTGTCTGCTTAGATTTATTGTGATTTGTCCTTGTTTTTGTGTATGTTTATTTGCAGAAGCCAGCTCCAGATGCAAAAGACATCAGTGTAGCTTTGGAACATTATTTTTAATTAGCTGGGTTCAGTTTCTAGTAACATGCTTGAATTGCTTCTGGGCTACTAATGGAGTGTGGAAAATAAATATTGTTGCTCTTGGATATTTTTTTTCCTGGTTGTAGAAAACTTCCCATGCTTTGGCATGGAGGCTTTATTTGCTATGAGCCTCACAACACAGGGCAGCCAGTCAAGAGAGAAAGCTGCAACTGAGTTTTCTTCTTAAGCCTGTTTTCTTCTATCTAAAACCCTCATAGGAATCATAATTATACTGGAAAATATTACAGTAACTGCAGGGAAAAGATTAATTTATTTTTGCTTCTCTCTGAATTTGAACTGAATTGGACAAAGTTTACCTGGATTGGCACCTGGCAGAAGCAGGGCACAATGCAGATGGCAAAATGTGAGTCCTAATTCCAAGGAAGAGCATTTGCTTCTCTGTTAGGCGTAGTTTCTGTATTTTCCCATATATTTGTATGAAGAAACGGCAAAACCTTTTCTTCTCCTTTGTATTCTGTGCTTGTATAAGTGACTGTACAAGGAGAAACACTGTGAAGGGCTGAGGATGGAATATGCAGACAATTGCTTATTTACTTTGCAGCAAAACATCACTCAAAAAATATTACCAGGCTAAGACACATCATACAGGACACATTTCTTCCTTCAGAGGAAGAAAACAATGCAGATTGACACCAAAGATCAGAGTTCAACGTTTCTACAAGGCAAGGGCTGCCTACTACTGACAATTCACATAGTTAAATTCTAAGTGAGTGAGCCTAAAGCCCTGCAGTGCTGAAAATACCGGGTTTACGATAATTCTTGTTGTGAATAACCTTTTCTGCAGGGAGTGTAAACCGTCTTCTGCTGCCCACTCTTTCTTCAGCCAAGGAAGCAGCCGTGCCAGTGACTGCGTGTCCATCCACGGGCCGGTTACGTTCAGGCTTTCACCATGGGCAGGGATTTTTCAAAACTCGGGTGGTCCCCAGCATTACACTGGGGAAGTGGGTGAAAAGCTCCACTCAGACCGCAGCAAACTTCACTGCGCGGACTGAGTTTACCTGGCAATTACTTGCAGTGATGGGTCATACCTAAAACCCCAGGAGAGGTGGGAAAGGGCTGGATTTGTTCGTGCTGTGGGGATAAGGGTGCGAAAGCGCTGCCTGCAAGGGCAGCCTGGGCTGGGTGGAGAGGAGACAGGAGCGGCAACAGAGCTGCCATCTGCTGCTCACAGCCCGAATAGCTGGGCATGAAGCTCAGGAATATTTCCGTCGGAGTTTTTGCTGGCTTTGCGTGGCTGGTGTGTGTGTCTTTATATGAGCGCCTCATTGTATATGATGCATTGGAGGCAGTGTGTATCATGAAAGAGCCTGAGGCACAAATAGGGTAAAGGCAGGAAGGAAATTTGGGGATGGAAGAGCAGCAAATGGAAATTCAGTGTCTCATGGCCCCATTGGCTCATCCCAAATGTACTGAAAATGTTTGATTTCTAAGGCATCCCTTACATATTTTCGTGCTTGCTGTGCTGTCTCTCACGGGCAGCCTCCATGGCTCTGTGGCTGAAGGAGCATAGGGTGAGGGATCTACCAGTCATGCTTAAATCCATGTGTGCCTTGTTGGTGTCATCAGAGGCCAGCTCATGGGACCAGGCACTGCTGAGCTAGACACACATATTCAGAAACAGCTTCTCACACAACTGTCAAAGATTGCCAGTATGTCAGTAGAAATGGGCTGTGGTTGGTAACTGGTCACAGCAAGAATACGTTCTTTTATAAATTTTTTTAATTTTAGTTGCACGTTGGTTGTAGATTTGTGATCCAAAATGCACATGAGAACCGGAAAGACTTTCCATTGACTTCAGTAGGACTGGACGAGAGGAGTACCTTATCAGTACCAGGAGTACTGTCATCTCTAGTACTAATTTATAAATGCATATTTTAAATAGGTTCAGTCCTTGGCCCTTTCAAGCAGTGTAGTCTCTGTGGGACACATCCAGCCAATACACGTCCATCTATTTCCCCAAAATGAGTGGAAGCTGCAGTGAGCTTCCAAGAAAAAAACCCACAAATGATATGGACAATAACCCTGGCAGTTACAGCCCTGTGTAGAGGTTATAGTGACAATACTACCCCTGTTTCTCTTTTTGTCTGGTCATGTCAGTGGTTATTTAGATACCAATAACAGCAAGATTGTGGGAACACAATTGCGTTGTTATTTATATCTGTCTTGCAGACTACTGGGACCAATACAATGGCTTGAAAACAAGTCAGAAGGTATTTATTCAATAGTCTGTTCTATTGATTATTATCAAACAACAACTCATAATTTTGCACAGTGAGAATTTTATGACTGCAGTGATCTGAAGCATGTCTCTGTGCTCAGAAACCAAGCTGCTTATTTAATTAAGTACTTCTGGCTCTTTGGATTTAATAATTCTAATTAAATTGTTATGGTTATGACTTGCATTTGGATTATGCCCACAGTCTCAATTACAACTATGAGAGGACCTCATAAGTACATGGAAGAACATATTGCCTTTGCAACTCAATTAGGAATATGAGACTGGGAAGGACCTGTGCAGTCATCAAATCCAGTGTCCTGGACATTTCAGTGACCATGCTGGATAAAGCAAAACATGACAATCTCATTCGCCACGAGAAATGGTAGCTGGGAAGAGTGAAGTAAACAGTATTGCCAACAACACATGCTCTATTCAGGCCAGGTGCATGCACAGATTGATACTTCTGTGTCTTTAAAGACACTTCAGTATTTAAAGGAACATCTAAATTATAGGAGGAGTTTACAAGAACAGGCTGATTAGTTTGTTGGTTGGTTTGTTTGTTTTTTCAAACAATGCTGAGCACAAGCACCTTCTGTTGCCTTGTGGTTGCTTAGTAAATGTGAAAAGGTGTGTGGCTGCCTCAGTGAAGAGCTAAGCATTCTGTTTTAGACACTCGTATTACAAAAATTACTCTGTGATTGCGAGCTTTATCTTTAAAGATGTTATGGAAACTGTTACTAGCTCTGTTTTAAGAATCCACCAGGACTGAGAAACTGGTGTCTTTGAGTGACAATTATCAGCTGCTGTCCTGCTCTGGCCAGGCAGGTGTCATCCTTTAAACCCATATAAATCTGTTTTTCAGACTAAAATAATCACCAGTTGTTTTCATGTTGATAGCCTTGCCTGTGGGAGGCTGGTTGGGGCAGCTCCTCCAGAAACTGAGAGAGGTCTCATCCCTCCTGCCTCTATGGAGAGCAGAGTCAGACTGAACTTGTGCAAGAGAGGAAGGGAGTGTTCGAAAGGGAAAACCAGAGGAGACAAAGGTTATTGCTGGAATAGCTGGGGGAGAGACAAAAAAACCCTTTCTGCACTTCCACTGTTAGGCAGGTGATTACTCATCTAGGAGCCAAAGTTGTAGAAACTTTGGATGGAAAATAACCACGTTTGGGTAACGCAAATAGTAATTGGATATCATGGAGCATGAGCGTATTTGTTTTTTTATAGCCAACACTGAGTAACATGCACTTGACATTTCCAGTCACACCACTTCAGAGTGTCACAGCTAGGAATCCATTATTTTTCTTACTCTGAGAGGGCCATATGCTTTATCTAAGATCCTATTGTCCTTCTTGACTCCACTCAGAAGGCGGGAATGTGTGCTAACTGTTAGAAGGAGCTGTGTGACTTGTCCGTAAGAAAGCAGCAGCAGAACTGAGCACCATAAACTGTCTCCTGTCATTAGAAATGTGGGTAAAAATGTGACTGTCAGTCCTGTGTGGAGATCTGACTAGTTCAAACCAGATAACTCGTCAAACCCAGTTTCTTTTCACAAACTCATTCTTTAAAGGAATACAAGAACAATTTCTTTTTCTAGGCCCTTGCTTTGGCCAGTCACTTGAAAAATAGCAACGTTAGTGCAGTGGAGAGGAGGTCAAGAGCTGTGTTTGATCAATGTGCTGTTACGTAGTGTCGTGTATCGATCCATCTTCAAGCACCTTACCTTGTCAAATGCCTTTTGAAGAGAGGAGACAAAAGAGATCCCTGTGCCTGGCTCCACGGGAAGGACCTCAGGTGGTACACCATTGCCCGGTGCTGTCCTCCGAGACTTGCACATTCACTGGGTCAGGATTCTACAATGAATCACAGCGGACCTTATGATTAGTGATGCCAGAGGCTGCTGAGCCCTTCAATTCATTTAGCAGAGGAGCGTTTTTCTGTAACGATCACCAGGGACAATTCGTCAGCCACCAAAATCGGAAGGATCTCTGTTCCAGGCTAGTCATGTACATTGAGTGACTGTGACACAGAAACTCTGCGGATTGTAGAGAATATCCCATCTTTACCTTCTTCACCTTTGTGAAAATGAGGTTCAGCACAGCTATTACTAATATTAAAAACTAGGGCTATTACTGATCCAGGTCTCTTTCCAATGTGAACAGTGTCTGATGAAATTACAGTGATTTTGCCAGCCATGAGAAAGCTTCACTCATCATTTGGGCAACCTTCTCTAGATGGCCCTGCTTGAGGGGGGGATTGGACAAGACAACCTCCAGAAGCCCCTTCCAACCTCAATAATTCTGTGATCTCTATCATCTCCACTGGACTCACAGTCCATAAAAATAATCTCTTGCTCTTTGACTGAAGTCCTAGTAGGCCAGTCAATAGAGTTCATCCTCTGCCTCCTGCTTTGGTACTCTTGCCTAAAAGCAGGAGCTTTATCCTCTGCAAAGCTGCACCAAAAACTGTGTCTTATCATTGCAAAAAATAATTCTGTTATTGAGTCTGAAGGACCTATCATAATTTAGCCTTCTGTGGTCCTTTAGGAGTTTGTGATGATGATGGTGATGAGAGCATGACAGTGTTCAGAATTTAGTACTTCCAAATGCAAAGTCCTTTCCCATTTAGAAGGAAAAGGCGTTTGTGTTTGGCATTGTAGTGGTCACACCTACTGCAGAAACAGTAAGAGAAACTTAAATTTTATTCCTGCATTTGTTAGCTGGTGGGTGAATCTTTTTCCTAGTATTTTTTGTCCTAGGTTATTGTACATCTTTACCTGTTTGACACGGCTGTCTTAAACTACCCCTCAGGTTGTATCTCTGCAGGCTTTGATTCACACATGGCAGCTTTTGGTGTTTTGGAATCCTTTTGCACATGTCAAAATATGAAACAAAACATTGGTTTGAGCACCCTGCACTAATCCATTACCCTGTTTGAGGCTGACAGCATGTTCAGAGAAAATAAATTCTCCTGCTGTATGAAAGATGGAATCTTTTCAAACTTTATGTCTGTCACTAAGTTCAGCAATACTTTTTTGATATGTGCGTGGACTACAAGTGGTAAAGCTGATAAAAGCCATGCTAGCACTGGGAAGAAAAATCAGTGTAGGGGTAGAGATTGGAAGATGCCATCTAGAAAAACAGCCAGGCAATGTCTGGCCTTTGAGGTTTTGCATATGGAACTTATCTTTTATGCTCCAACTCTGCAGAGATATGCTGGAGAGAGAGGGAAGCTGATGGTCATGACAGATGACCCCTATTGCTCTGACTGATGAGGTTCTTCTTTAAAGGGAGGACAGATTTCTCCAAGTGCTTTCCTGAGATAAGCCTTTAATGACAGTGCTGGGAACTGTCTGGTACAAAGACCACACAAATCTTCCTTGGAAACTGCTGTTTGCCAGATTTTTATGGCTGGTTATGTACCTTTGCCAAAAGATTGCTTAAGATCTGGGAGTATACAAAGCAGATTCCAGGATACACGTTGTAGAATTTAGGAATGCTGTTCTGCCTTTTGCGTATATATTGATACTGCTAAGAAATTTTAACATCTACAGAGAATGAATTGATTATTTTACAACACTTCTTTTTATCAATTTATTGCAATCATGAGATATTATTCAAGATTCCTACAAGGTACAAAAGCAGGAATATTAATTTTCTATTTCTTGTACATATAGGGGAATTCTTTGCTTGGATAAAAACAGCTGCAAAACTGGCACCAACACGTACATACCTATTTCACCTACGAACTGTGCCAAACAATTTGTATTATTGTTTTGTGAAGACCAACAATCTCGTCAAGCTGGCACAGGCAACAAACAGGTCTCACTGCCAGCACACTCCTTGTACCCTCTGTCTTGTTTACTTTCCCTAGTAGCCCATTTTTTCTCCCCTTCCTCTGGTGTGTTTTCAGTAGCTCCTTTACTATGTGCTTCGGCAAAGCTTCCTTATCCTCCCTTTGGTTTTCTTGGGAAGTTTACCTGAATTGTTTTTTTTCACATGCTTCTCTCCTCAGCTTCTGTATCTACGATCCTGCTCTGGAAAGTCTTTTCCTAAGTTTGAGCTGATGTACCCCACATGGAGCCTTCAGTTTCCATCCACACATCTTAAATACATTTATTTTGGAAAATTTCACACCCCCAGTTCTGCAGTACTCTTCCCTCTCACCCAAACACATGAAGTTTCTCCCAGTTGATACTAATCCTGACATGCAAAGTTTGTCTCCAAGCTCATCACTTGGACCATTTAATTCTATTTAATGTATTTCCTCTGGGACCTCATTTTATCATGTCAAACCCAAAGCCTTTGCCTCAAATACCATCACATGTCTTAGAACCGGTCCTTCGTTACTGCAAGATTGACCGCCACTGCCAAGACACTGTGAAGCCCAGTTAAAGTTTCAAATACTTGGTGCTTTTTTCATCCTGTTACTTCTTCCAAAGAGAATATGTATATATTGCACTATTTATATCGGCACGGTTCCCTATATGTTTATAAAGTTCATAGGATACGTATATAATAGGTGCTCGTTATACCAGCACAGTTCACGTACGTACCATAGCATCCCATATATGGTTGAGAAATGCTTTCTCCACAAGAACTGCCTAAGATCTTTGTAACATACGTGTAACGAGTGGCAACATTTGAAGATTTTTCTGCAGATTAAGCATAGAAAACCCTGGAGACTGCCATGGACACCCATGGGGGCAATTACCGCTGATGATTATTAGCTTTGGACTAAGTTTTGTTTCTTGTGAGGTCATGTTTGCCATCATTCACTTCCCTGAATTGACGGCTTTTGGTGTTATGGCAGTCAGGGACCACTAGATGACTCTGTTTTCCATCATATTAAATAGCACTCTGAAATCAGCTTTTGCTGTGCTGTATTTTTTAAGCACATATTTTTATGAAGGACACAAATAGACACATTTACGGAGTAGCCAGGTAGGCATTGACCAGTTAGCAATCAGAAGCACCATCCGAATGAGGATGAAGTCCCTATGGAAAATGTGGTCTGAGGTCTGCTTGCTTTAAAACAAAAATAACGTATGGGCAAAAGTGTCCATCTCTGTATGAATATTTGATGGAATATTAGGATCCTGTCTTCAGTTGGTTTCTGCACAATTACTTGTTTACTTGTGGGCTTTCAAAATACCCGGTCAATGTAAATAAGAAAGTTTGAGAGGCTTTCAAGGTTTAATGATTTTTAAAACCTTTCCCCCATCTTTTCCCATTTGACTCTTAGAGAAAAGTTTCCCATCTTGAAAGCTGCATTGGATTTGGATCCCTTCCAGAGATCCTAATCACTCTTGAAGATAAGGGGATCCTTGCTGTAATTTTGAAGGAGAGAAACAAAAACAAAGCAGATGATATCTCTGTGTTGTCTTCTGGCAGATAATAGAGATATTTGGGATTCAGAGCCCTTATTTATTTTTTTCAAAGTGTTTTTTATAAGAACAGTAGAGATTCTTATGTCAATCACTATGACTGTTTACCCAGCAGCTGGCTGGCCGCTGCCCATCCAGCGATGAAAAATGTGTCTGATTGCAGTCAAGTGAAAACTGCCAGGGAATATCTGGCCCTCTGCTTTTCCCTTGCAACGCAGACCATCGGAGACAGGCAAAGCAACTTAGGCGTTCAGGTAGGATTTGCAGTTCATCAGTGCAAAAGAATGAAGCTAACTGGTGGAAAATAACCAAAGTGCCCCAGAGGTTCATGGGTCTAACTGGGAGGGCCTGGAATTTGCTCAAGTGAGCACAAGAAGAAAGCTCACAGAAAACCTCCTGCTAATGGGTGGTTTTATTTTATAATCAAATGACACTTTGGAATGTAGTACTCTCATGAACTTTTTTTTTTTTTTTTAAAGCAGATACTTTGCATTTTAAGAACATTTCAGCATTGTCTGCTTCTTGCAAGTAGCCATTGCATTCAAACAAAAAAATGGCAATAGCCACTGCTCTTAGGAAGAACAAATCAAGCGTTCTTGAACAAATCACTGCTCTTTAGTGGCTTTGATTATAGCTGATGTATGACTGCTTGCTTGCTTGTTTGCTTGAGGGTTGCTTAGTCTTTTACCTGGAGCCTACAATTTTGGAAAGCAATTTAAAAATTATTGCAGTAGGAACAGTTTTGATAGGTATTGATGCAGTGTTTTGATGTCTTTCATAAAATTGGTCAGTTCTGAAAAACTGAAAAAGGAAAAAATGGTGAAACATTTTTCTTAGATTTTTATGATTAGTCATTTTTATAAACTTTTCCTGAACTTACTGGAATGAGCTGTGGTTTTCAATAGAAGAATGGCACAAGAAGAAAAAAAACACACCACCAAACAAAAAAGCCCCAAGGCTATGAAGGAAATGAATTTGATGCTTTCTTTGGAATTAGAGATGGAGTACAGGTATTACAGCCCATGCCACATCATTTTCTATTGACATTTCTTAATTATAACTTATGCTTACCCAATGTCTTTCATTTGAGAATGGTTTTTTTCATATTTTTCTGGACACATTGCCTTTGAAGTCTGTAGTGAAATAGAAAAGAATGTCGTCTTTTCTTACGTTTCTGATCCCTGCTCTATTTAGCACAACATAAAGAATGAATAAAGGAACCCAGTGACTATATTTATATACAGCTTGTATAGATGTGCCAGTTAAGGTCAGAATTAAAGCTCCAGGGAAGTGCTGTAAAGCCCCTTAGATGGGGCCTTGTGACCATCAGTGATGAGAGACTTGTGCACCCCCTGGGATTAGAAAGATGTCTGGGGAAGAGTCCAAATGAAGAATGTGACTGTGATTAAGATCTGACACACAAGTGACTTTACTTGGTGTGAGTGCAGAGTACGGGCAAAGACCTGGATCCCTCACTGATGAATCTGCACTTTGAAAAAATAGATTTTGGAGATCACATTTTGCTGATGTGAAATAAAAGGCACGAAGTGTGTTGGAAGGGTCATATTCACTGTGTTGTTATCGAGCTTCTCCACTAAAGTCAGGCTTGTTTGTGGCTGCTGTTAATGCATAGTGAGAGGAATTCAATTAATTGAAGCAATGACCCCATGAGGAGTTCTTCATGCCAGTTGGGGAGTATTTGAAGGTGTCTAATGGAAGCCAGAGGCTGTTGCAGGAGAGCAGCTTCTCATCTCAAAGTATCTCTCCCTGTACAAAATCCACCATAGCAACACCATGTTTTGGGAGTTCTCTTGTTGCAAAAAAAAAGCGAAAGGCTTGTCTTGTTTTGGGAATGTATTTTAAAAGTTTAAACATGATTTTGCTGCAAGCGTGCCGGACCATAGAGAATTACTCAAGTAGATTAATGTGGTGTGAATTATACATCAAAACTGTGGGTGTTCCTCAAACAAGTTTATGGTACGGATTTTAGCAGCTGCTGATGGTGAGCATCAAACCTCAGAACTTCCTCAGCACTTAGCATATCTCCAGATACCTCTATCTCCACTTGTATGTCTCTCTTTGTATAGAGTAGTGCTATCTCATGCCATTCTTCTGTGGTGGTAATCCCCTTCACAGGGATTCAGAGGGTGAGGACTTCTTTCAAGAAAGAAATTACAGCACTTAATATTTCCAGAAACTTCCAAGGAAAAAAAAAAATTGATGAGTTTCAGGGATTTCATGCTGAGCTTTAAAAATGAAAATACCTTGACATGGGCAGTGCAACTTTATGTCAAAGCAGCCAGCATCGTTTTTAAAAGATCTACTAATCTATGAACCTAACCATTAGTTTCTACATGCTGGCCGTGTACAAGGTATAGAATTTAAGTTGGAACAGTGTCTTAATCATGTCTAGTTAAAAAAAAAGTTCTGCATTTGAACTGTAGGACTGTAATTTGGCATAAACTATCTGTAAAATACAGCGTTTGTAGCTCACATATGGACTGCACGTCTCTGATAGTGTTGGCATGGCCAGAGCATGCCATGGAGCTTTCAGAATCAGTCCTGAGGGATGTGAACATAGGTGAGAAGTCTACAATATATACCATGTGAAGTAAGGGGCCTCAAATCAGGAAAGCAGTAGACCATGTGCTTAGATGTAAGAACATTCTGAAACCAGCTGAGAGCAGGATTCCTGTGGCAAGGCCGACGTGTTTAACGCTTTGAAACCACTGTAGGCACCTTGGTCCTGTGTAAGAAAAGAAGTGTAATGACTGCTGTTAAATCTGTGGATTCCTGCCATGCTATTTCTATCTAATCCCTTGTGAGGGGAAAATTACATCATCTGGCTGACAAAGACCTTTTGCTACCTTCTTTTTCCTGCCTCAGCAGCCCCCAGTGACTACTCTTCACACTTCTCCAACCAGCTGCTTGCACCTCCCTGATGGTGTTCAGTCCTGTGATGCTGACTTCAAAAGAGCATATTGAAGTACATTCCTGAATCAGAGTCAATATTTGTGAGTAGATCAATGTAATAAGGATTTATGGAAGATGTGAAAACTACTCAGTGATCTGTGATGCTTGGCTGCATGTCTTGGATATTTTAGTTGGCAGGAGAAATAACAATTCTGTTTTGCGACACCTTTAATGATTTCCAGATTTATTTTTATTTCAGACTAAAATAAAAACAAGGCTATTCTTTTTTAAATAGCGACGTGAAACTATCTGGGCTTCTTTGAATCAAAAATATCAAGTCTACTGTATTTAGAAGTGAGTTTGGCCGGAACCCATCAAAATGTTAACATCTGTAGTCCCTGTGACATCTCTCTGCCTTCATGGAACAGTGTTTCATTGAAACACATTGATAAAGTGATTCCAGTCATCTCATATCATCTCATACAGTTAAAGGTTTCTTCATACATGTTACTGGGGTTTGATATTACACTAAAGTGAAACATGTGGTTAATTATGGTCTAAAGGGCCACTTGATGTCCTCTGAGTCTTGGTCTGCTGCCCTTCGCTTTGCCTTTGTCTCTGCTTGTTCTGTAACTTCCTTGGGGAGTGGGACTTGGTTTTTTAGTGGTTTCTCATGTGCACACTACAGCATGGTAAAATTGCTGTGCAAGCTACTTGCACATGCTGCAAACATGACTGACAGCATATTAATCACCTGTTAAATTGGCCAGCACTACAGCAGAAGGGCTCATTTAAATTTCCATGCATCACGCCTTCAGGTGGGAAATTCAAAACTACCCTGTGTTCTATATAGGAATGATGCTCAGTGAGTTCGCCAGCTTCCTCATTATGGCTGTTTGTAGTATTGGATGTTACAGCAAATGCTGGCCTAGGTTTAAATGGGAAGATTCATGATTCATAGGTACCATCAGATGGTCGTTTGACAAGCCACCGTGTCAGCACATGGACAGCCATAACTGCTCATGGATTGGTGCCCTTCTGGCACTGCAAAAACTGCTCCTTGCTGAAACGCGTTTGAGCTGTGGTACGTGCACAGAGATGGAGCCGTAGTTGACTTTGATGAGATTGTATTTTTTTACCAGGAGGAAAGTTGTCCAGCCCTTGGTGGCCCCTAGAGTGGGATATTTAGGGAATAATTTCTGAGGCGATTTAATAAAAGACGGGGGAAATGAGCTGCACAGAGCTGCTGTTGCATTGTACTGGGGGAATCTGATGTGCACAACTCACCACCCACCAGCTATGGACTGTGCTATGAGCTCACTCTTTGCCCTAAATGAAGCAGTTCTGAGATGCCCGCGAGCAGCTGCCTTGTGTTATCACTTGAAATCAGCAGCAGCACTGGTTGAAGAGAAAATGTTTCCTGCATCATTACGTAGTCCTCATCTTGTCGTATTATGTTAACAGCCAGGAAAAATGGCTTTAGGAGTGTGCTGTTAAGTGAGCGTGAGGAGGGACTTAGCCAAGAGACAGTGCAGATCTTCATGGCAGTCACGCAGTTAATCCAAGCTGACCACCTTCACAAGTTTACATTTGATGTCTCTACACTTTAAATATTTTCTTATGCATTACAGCAGATATGTCTTTCTCCTTTTTAAACAGAGAGGAAAGCGCTTTACAATGCTGAATGTTATGTTCTTTGAGTGTTAGTGTGATTTCAGTGGCGTTCATTAGCTTGGACACGGCATCATGCTTCAGTGTGCGGGTTTGTGTGTGTCAGTGCTGCCCTCCTTTGCTGTGGTTCTGTGCTTACTGTAAGTGGAGAAAAGGACACTTTGTGCCTGACTTCATCCACTGATAGAGCCATTCCTCTTATTTATTAATTTCTTAGCACCTTGTGTAAGGATGGAAAGAGCCTCTTGGGTTATCGACTTTCATTCCCTGCCTTTGCAGATACTGCATGGTGGGAGCCAGTCATGCGTCGTTCAGTCTCCTCTCCTGTTGCACTTTTATTTTCCTGAGCATTAAGTGTCTTATGTTTCACTTTTCTTCCTAGTACCAGTATAGTGCTCAGCCTTCTGATCACTTTCCCAATGCCACTGTGTGAGATGCTTAGTGTAGGTATGAAAATACCTGATGCTGTGCTAAATATGAAATTATGGTATTTCTAGAATCAGAAGACAGTTGTTTTCCTAAAAATTACAGTCTCTGTGGCTTTGTCATTAGTAATGACTGAGATTGAGCTACTCATACCCCACTGAATCAAGCTGACACTAAGATAATTATATTTGTGTTATACTTTCAGTGTCTCTATATGTAAGTGTTGTAGACTGAAATGAAATAGAAAATCATGGGGCAGTTCAAAGCAATTAAAGCATAAGGGCCCTGGCTCAGCTTTCAAAACATACCAATCTGTTTGTCTTCCCTCCAGCATAAATCAGCTCGGGCTCGGAGAGCTGTGCTTGATGAGGAATGTGTCTTAGCAGAGACATTCTTAGCAGTCGTGGCATGTTTATTTAACATGGCAAAAGAAATCTATAACTCCTTATATTTCAATGTATAAGAATCTCATCATTCACACAGTTTCCCTGTCTTGGCTCAGGAATTCGTAAACATTAATAGAGATTTCTCTTCACTGCACTGCTGCAGTATAAAGAACGCTCTGCCTCGAGAGGGCAAGTGAGCAGATTAAGAGACTTGCCCACGTTACGTAGGGTAACTCTATTTGTGTACAATTCAACAGTGTGCTGGCTTGTATCTTTTGCCCATGGGGATAATCATGAGATTAGGAGGAACTCTTTCCACTTTCCCGGCAGCTGTGAAGTTTACTTTCTCTTGCCTTTTCATACCATCTATGAATCATTTAGCAAAACTGCCGCTTCCTCTTTCACACACCCTTTCCAGCAGCATTGGAGGCAATGATGGGAAAGAAGGTGGGCTTTAGAGCATTGTAAGAAAAAGGTCTGTAAGATCTATTCTTTTCAAATACCCTAGTAAATCACTTTGCTCCCCGAGGAACAATCAGCCTCAGCATTGCAGTTTCAGCCTACATAGTTAAAGGCTGTTGCTGCTGCCTGCTTTCAATAAATAAAATATTTTTAGATTTCAAGCCTATTTTAAACTTGTGTGAGTTAGCCTTCAGTTTGTTGAACTCACTTTTTTTGTTTTCAGAAGAAGCAAGGCTTGAAAGTGTGTCAGTTGTCAGTGGAAAAGTACCTAAGGGGAGGCCTATAGCGGGAATGGGTGTCCAGAGGTGTCACGGTATGGAAAAGGTGCTAGGAAAGGCTCTGGAAAAGAGAACAGGAAAGTCAGTTGCAGGAACTGGAAAAAATAAAGGGGTTTAAACACTAGGAGAGCTTAAAAGCTACAAGCGCAATTGAACCGTCAGCTTTTAAGTCCATTTAGCTAAGTCTTGTGTGCTGTGCTCTGACACACTTTCCTCATGTGCAATGACCAGGGTGCATCAAATCATGGCAGTTTACAGACATGGTTCCAAAGCAGACTTAAGTTGAACAAGAATGAGAAATGGGAAGGTCTTGGGTGGAAGATATGCTAATGTCAGCAAGGGGATTGCTCCTTTACATGGAGGTTGTGCAAGAGCAGATTGAGTATGCATTGGATTTCTAAACATCACAAAAAGGGGAGGACTAAATCCGAATACCATGGGCTGGGATGGTAGCATTTGCAGCTGATGTGAAGGGGTGGGCAAGTGTCTCCAGGTTCCTTCTAGAAATGTTATCCGGTCAGTGATTTTTCCACTTTCCCTGGAGTTTAGGGCAATTTAACAACAACTTGGTATGTAATGTGTTTGAAAACAGCGGGGGAAAAGCGAGTTCATTCTAGAGAAGAACTCAGATGACATTTCAATGAATATTGGAGAATTCTGAAAGCTTTTTAATAAATTCAGAAATGGGCATGATTCTGTCTCATACCCAAACTGGTGATCATTAAATTCGTATGTATTTATTCCTTATTTGTTCCCTTCAAGGACAGATCTTTATCAAGCTAATCAAGACTAAGGCAGGTATGAAAATAATTGTGGCCAAATGAGCTAATACCTTTTGTTTAATATTTTGGGCAAGTCCAGTATTTCAGTGTCAGCCGGCACGTAACTCCCCACCTTTCCATAGAGACCTTTTAGGTGGCTGAAGGATACAGCTTTCTTGGCTTACAGAAGGGGGCAGTGATGTTTCATTTTTTGGAACTACAACCACCAAGTAATAAAAGCTTCTGTCCTGCTCAATGCAGAAATAGAAATGCCCGAGATTTGCTATTGCAGCCTTGCATCCTCATGTTACAGTCATGCTTCCTGCTTGTTACTTTATTTTCTTCAAGAAGAAAGTTCCATCTTAGAGGAAGCATTAATGGCAATGGATTGCACAGAGTGCTTCTGCCACCTGTCTGAGACCTCTCTGGCTCAAAGGGCGAATTCACAGTAATATTTCAAGCTGTACATAGAAATGCTGACTACCCTTTATCTGTTAGTTTCACCGTGCAGTTTGTTTGGCCTCAGACCTTCTGACATTACAGCTCCTCAATGACATTTTGTGATTCCCATTCATAATGGGTTGCCTTCCCGCTGCAGCTCGGGGAAGGTGACATAAAATGAGAGATCATTTAAAAAAATGAGCATATGTACATACCAGACAGGCTTCTATTCTGAGAACATCTTGCATCATCAAGACATCAAATACCAGATTTGCTGGGTTGTGTGATTTTAAGTTAGCTCACACCTGCAAATGAATGACAAGACAGTTTCTTTATAAAATTACACACTGTACTGCATTTTTATATGGCTTCTGCTGCACAGAGTCCACGGGGTGGACAATGCTACTGAGTGGTTTCCCTCTAAGAAATTTCTCATTCTTTGCTCTAGATGACTTAAACTAGTAATAGCAAGTGAGTGGTAGTGTGAGAGGTGATAAGCACAAAAGCAATGCCAGCATCTCCTGTCCACACTATGTCTTTTCTCCTCTGGCCTTTTACCCATCCACAAAGCTGCTTCCAGACCTGCATCCCTAACTCATCAATCTGAGCACGTTCTCCTTTCTGCATCTCTTCTCTGACTTCTCTTTATCCCTTACATTACCAGAGGCTTTCTCACACTGGTTCAAGAGGTGTTTCAGCTCCTCTCTGCATTTCTTACCACTGATGCCCTGCTGAGACCCCAAAATGAAACATTCTGTAGGAGATAGGTAGTTCACTCTGGTAGTTATTTTATAGGGAGGTTGTCTCCTGTGTTCCTGTTGCTGATGATGTGGCCTTTATCCCTCCCTTCCAGGATCTCTCAATACCTTTTCGTATGTAAGGAGTGGTTGTATGCCCCCGCCAGCCATACCATATTGTATACTTCAAATTTCTCTTTTTATTTGGTTCCTATTGAGAACATGGTTAATTATGGAACACCTTGTGATATAGAAACTCAGTTTCTCTGTCTGCTGATACGCATCAAACTCTATCTGTCGTTTTTGGCTTATCCTGTCAGTCGTTCTTTATACCTAATACAAGAGGTACATGGCTGCTAAGGAAAGTTCTGAAGTATTTTTATTATTAAAAAACAACAAAGTACCCCCTGGAATCAGTGTCTTCATGCTTGCCTGCTATCTTGCTGAATAGCTCTGCCTTTTTGGGCAGACCTCTATCCTGTCATGTTTGGTCTCTACTATCGGAGAAGCATAAATATTTGTTAAAAGCTTTATGCTCAATTAACCAAGTCAATTTTAGTAAAATGAGAGCAATACCGTTTCTGTGATAAGTTTATTTCTAAATAATTATTAAAGTCCTCAATTCCGAATTCAATAAGGTGGTATACATAGCGTCTTCAACACATTTCTGAGATGAAAAAGTTTATTGATAAAAAATAATTTAGCATGCATAAAATCAATTTCCAAAAGAATTCTCAGGAAAACAATGTTTTAGAACATTTCTCAAATTACAAAGGGACATATAATTTTCCATTTGTTACCAAAACACACTGGGAAGAAAAACGATCTCATCCTTAATTTATATCGAAATTCTGTGCCAGAATCACTAACATCCATGTCCTTTTCCACATGGAAAGATCTTATTCCATCTCATGGGCCTTTTCTACAGCTATGCCCATACTTTAGTATTCAGATGGAATAAAAGGTATAGCTCTGTCATTATCTGGAGTTATGTGTGCCATTTTAAAAAAGATTAGATATACTTTTTTTGTGAAAAATAGCATTATTTGGTATTTCCTGCTTTCATTTTGTTTCAGTGTTATTTCGATGTGTTGTGACTTCTGGTGTACACATACTCCCAGCAAGATTTCCAGGTTTTCCCATTTAATTTTAGGAAAAAATATTTGGTTTTGTACAAACAATTCTGTTGTTGGCAAACCTAATTACCAGGTTTTTCTCTTTGCTAAAGCTGTGACAAACATGGGTGTTCCGGTTTGCCAGGGATCTCATTGAGCACGTACAGGGTCATGGTCCGGCTGAAGCCATTCATCTCTTTCCACTAGAGCCTACTTAGCTTAACCTCTCCCTCCAGGCAGACCTTGGCCCTTCAGGGAAGTTCCTGGAGTTTGGAAAATAGGCTAAGGAGCAGCGAGAGGAGCGAGTGGTGAGCATGGGGCAGTAGTTTCAAAGTTTACTGTAAAGAAGCCAATCGCTGCTGGGTCTCATGGGTTAGAAATGCTTCCCTGAACTCCAGAATATTTAAGGGAGGCATCAAAGCATTTGAAATTAAGTGCAAAATGCTTTGTATGTGTTTCAACTAAAAAGTATTAAGTCCATAGACCCAAGCTGTGAAATAATAATAAATATAAACCTTTCAATTTGTAATAGTTGAGAAATGGTACTGGAAGCTGTTACAGAATTTCAGGTGGTATTGTTGAAAGCTTATGTTAATGAAGTTGATAATCTGCTTTTGACAGATCAAGCAGTCACTTCCCTTATCCTGGGATCAGCAGGGTGGCATTAAGTATTTGTGGATAGTCTGCTTTCCCGAGGTCATTTTAATTAACCAAAATAACAGCAGGTGATAAAATGTTTGATCTAAAAAATATATATATAGCAGTGACAAAAAATGAGGAATAATTCTAAGTGCATGTGCCAGCAGTAGTGGGTAAGTGCTAGGCTTTATGTTAGAGGTATGTGGAAAGCTATCGCCTTCAAAATCCATCTGTTTAGGCAACCGGCCACTGCTGAACAGATAGTGTCCTGCAGAAGGCCAAATTGCCATTTGTTGATGGTAGCTTTTAAAATGGTTTCACCTTAAGTCTTCTGGCTTTTGTTTTTTTAAGCCGGATTATCTTGGTCAAATGGACGCTCACTGGATGGGTGAAAGAGGTGATGTAGCGACAAAGAAAAGATACTTGTGATCGAGTGCCAGCAAAGGGTTTTGTGAAGATGGTAGTGTGTCCTTTGGCCACAGAATCTTGTCTACACTTTCAGAAGTGCTGGGGTATTTGTATATTAAACAAAAAAAAAGTCTTGATGGATAGAACTCTGTTAAACAACCCCCCTCATCCTGGGGTTTCTCATTAATAAAACACCGAGTTTTGAATCTGTGCAGCACATACAAAATTCAGGTATCTTAACGTGAAAGAATTTGGAGTTTTGAATGTGTTAAACAGGGTCATGTTTGAGAATGAGTTTTACATGTTAATTTTACGAAGACAGGTCAAACTCTCTGTAACTCCATTTGAGGTTTTACAAGAATTAATCTAATCAGTAGGTAGATTAATAAGAACAGTGTCTGAAAAAAACTCTGCAGTTGAACCAAAGCATGTCAGGGAGAAACGGAATGCACCTGAGGCTCCGAACTCCACTGAACGTCAGCTCTAGCGCTAAATGTGTAAGCGTGGTATTCCCTGTGCGGGTTTGGCCGGCTTTGGCAACGCACACCCTGCTTCTCTTTCCTCACTTTTGATGCCAAATCCTTGGCAAATACTCTTTTAGTTATCTAACTTCAGCTCTTTGCCATGCTTCGTTTGGAAAGACCTAAACTGTAGCCTTACTTATATTCCTGTGACCCTTGTGGCTTGCTGGGGAATACTGATTTAACTGGGAGCACGGCTTCAGCAGGTGATCTTTAACAGCGTGTTCCTACACGGACACCTGAGTAATAGCCATGGTTCTGCAGAACAGAGCAGCTCTGGAAACTATAGCATATTAAACAGACTTGCTGCAACTCCCTCTGGGACTAATCCTTCCTTTGCTCCTGCAAGTCATTGGGTTTGGTGCAGATATTTATTTTTCCTTTTACATTTTAAAACGAAGGCAAAACTTACAGAAATTTCTGAGATAAACAGCGGCACGCATGGAGGAGTGGAGAGAAGAGTAGGGAAGGTGCTGTAACAAGCAGCATTCCCCTGTCTTACAGGAGCATTATTCATTGTTGTAGCACAGCAAATTCTAACTAATTGAATAGGAGAAATTACAGTGACTGCTTTAGCCTACTTACCAGATTGATATGTGCTTAGTTAGTCCTAATTGTGTAAGCACATCTCGACATTTCCTGTAACGTAGTAGGCTTTTTGTTTAGTACTCACAGAGCATGTGTTACACTGTAGTACTCCCACTGTTAGACTATTCCTGTCTTAATAGAAATGGCTGGGTTAAAGTGCCCACCTTTCCTGGTTATATCTGCCCAGGCTCTTGCCTTGTTTAGAACTGACTATGTCACTAGGGTAACAGTTCTTGGTTCCCTGCTTCACATGTTTGCTGAACTACTTATAGAAGGAAGTGATACGTCTATAGGGAAAGGTCACAAAACACAGCGAAGAGGCAGGAGGCTTCTGTCGGTTGTTTTCGTTCTGATGCACAGCTAATTAATGAATTGTGCCTCCTCAAAAAGGTAACAGTAAATGTTTTCAAAATCTGTCAGTGTAATATGTCGTTACATAATGTTGGAAATTATCTAAAGCATTATGGGATATAGTGGTTTGTTTAACATTTAACTTTCTGTAAGATTTGAAGTGATAGGTGACCTGAAGGGCTCCGTGGGTACATCCACACTGTTGCAGCACTGCAGGGCTAGAAGACGCGTAGGTCTCATCTCAGGCAAAGCTGGGATAGTTGGATTTTGTCCTATTCCCCTCCTAAACCACTGCTTCCTGTGCCCCTGCTTCTGGCCTGGAGAAGCTGGAGGAGAGTTGGTTACATGCACAGTCCCTTGGGTGGTCACTTGGTGCTCAATGGCTGAACACTGCAGGCTTCCCTGCTCCCTGTTGTTATATACTAGAAGCCAATCTGTTGTAGTTGCAAGCCTAGAATAGGGAAAAGAAGTTATTATCTGCAACGGCACTCCCATTGCCACCCCCTTGGTGGCAGCATCAAGATTGTCTTACCTGTAGTGAGAAGCTTTGCTGACAGTGAGAAGCGTGATGTGAGGCTGTTGTGGCCAAAAATACCATCTGAAATGCAATTTGCTGCTTAGCAGTTGGGTTTTTAAAGGTGTTGAAAGGTTATATGTAGAATGCAAACAGACAGAGCTTGCTTTTAACATTTAGAGATGTTTGACATTGATTTCTGCAGGTGATTGATTAGATCTGCAGGTGGGCACACTCCTCTCTTTCTTAATCATTAGCACTCTGAAGAAATTACTTACTTTTTGAACCCAAGTACCAAACGGTTCCTTGGAGCTTGACCTCAGAACTTCACATTGCCATGGTTTTAAAGAGCAGGAGAATTTGAGAGCTGTACTTTTAAGAGACCAAACATGTTGCTGAACAATCCCCTGACTTTTCCTGAGGGAGTTGTCAGAGGAAAGGGTTCAGTTGCCACTGCCAAGCATCTGCATTAGCAGAAGAAAATTCTTAGCAGCATGACGTACTGGGGTCAAGCTCTTTGCCAGAATGTGTGCTCTTGACTTCAGGTACTCCTCCAGAGTCCTCCTCTTTATGGAGAGGTGACTAGTGAGACAGCGATGCTTTCAGTTATTACTCAGGCTGTGCCTTAGTAAAGTCATTGCTGATCCCTAGCAGGCTCAGTAGTGCTGATTAAAAATGCCTATACTTAATCTGACAAGTTCACTTTCTCTCTTTCCCATAAGTTTACCCAGAAAATGGCCACTTATTTCTTTGCTTTTTTTAAAAAACCATCATTGCTGTGTTTTGCACATTGTGCTTGTAAAATAGCGGATAATTTAAAGTTGCTTTTACTTTAGGAATGGTATTTGTCCTTGGTACATTTAGACCAATTTTCAGCCTTGCCTTATGGGTCTTTGTGCTCATCCCTTGTCACTGTGCCATCAGCTAGTAGCTACGATGCTTTGTAAATCTAAGCTTCAGGAGTGAGTCAGGCTCTTCATGCTATTCATCTGTTTTTTGCTACTTTAAACATAGCTCTTAAACACATTCTTCAAATGCAATGGTATATTTTGAAGGCATTTGATTCCTTATTTAGCACATTAGTGTTTCAGAGGCTCAGTTATCGTTCCTTGGGTCCATATGGCAGACCCCATATAAGCACAGGACATAAATATGTTAGTTTTACACCTCGGTGTGAGTCCTTTGCCTCTCCCCAGTGCATACCCAAGGTTTCTGATTTCTGAGCGAAGTGTTACATTTCCTTTGAATGGGCTTGATAGATTTTTCTGGATTAATATCACTAGTCAGTAGCCATGGGTTTGCTGTACTGTGCATCCTGTGTAAAAGGCTACAGAAAGGCATTCATTGCATTGCCGTTACAAGACACAACAGCTTTTGATATTAAGCTGTTGTATCATTTGGATTTTCTGCATGGCTCTGCAAGAGCTGGAGGTTTACCAGTATTTCAGTGGTTACTTCACTAAGAACGTTTGATGAGGAGCTTGCGTTTTAAAATTATTGTTTACAGTTCTGGTTTGTAAGAAAAAGGTATTTTTTTCTGGTCGGGGGGAGTTGTAAATTATTTTAAGCAAAAATTAAATGTTGCCTCTAATTTCTCTAATTCATCTGCTGTCCCGCATGTCAGCTCCAACACGTGAGCTTGCAAAGGGCATGTTGCTCTATTTATCCCATTGTTCCCTTGCTGCGAAAGGAGAAATGGGAGTTTTACATCAATGTGCAACAAGTTGGGTAACAGATATATATGTGTTAAGGGAAACATTAATCAGCTTCACATGCAGTGCAATATTTTATATGTTTGTGACTTATATCTCGAAGAGTGCTGAAAATAAGTGCATGGATAAGTTTGATGGCTGTAAAATTCAGGCCAAAAATACAGAATATGGCTGCGGACAAGGCAATACACTTGGTTTAAATCTGTTACAGAGAATAAGGTGAAAGTCAGTGTGCAGCAGACTGAATTCACTGCAGAATATTAGTCTGTAAAGCTGCTAGAGGACTTCATTAGACCACTGCAGAAGATAGGAAATGCTGCTGAACAGAATGACAGAGAAAAAATCCAAGGGGGAATTTCTCATTTTTTCAGCAGTAGTTGTAGGAACTACGTGTCTGATGAAGATTCCCTGAATCGTATCTGAGGTAATTTTTTAATACCCTGTCTGTTAAAATATAATCATTCCATAGACTCATGTTAGCTGCAGAAAGTTTCTTACACAGAACAATTTCCTAAAAGGGAAGAAACTCTCTGTAGCACAGTTTTAAAATATGAGTAAACCAAAATAATTTTGTAGATCTTTAAATAGCTCTGGTTTATGCTGCTTCTTCAGGTCCTTTAGTTTTCCCTTTGTGATTGTTTTCATGAATATTCTGGCAGGCATTTTGATGACAAAGAAAATCAAGCAAATATTGATCTATTGATATAGAACAAATATTAAGTTGCAATCATGAGTAGTCACACAAGACATGACTCTACTACTACTTCTCTTATTGGAGGACTAGAAAAGAGTGGATTTTCTTAGATCAGTTTTAATAAGTGCTTCTTCGAAACAACATTTTGGGATTTGTTACCTTCATGAAACTATACGCAGATAACTTCTTCACAGGTTTTTTTAGTAAGTAATTTTATTAAGCTACATAAAGCTGGAGCTTCAGGCAAGTTAAGTCACAGACACTGAGAAAATATTAATACTTCAGTTATTGAAATGTGATGCAATTAAAGGGATCAAAATTAGGCATAAACTTTTTTGTATGGTAAAAAAAAAAGATACAGGTACCTTTGGGCTCTTACTTCAGAGCTCTTAAGTACCTGAAAGAAATGGAGATTTTCCTGCCTACCCCCTTTGCCTTTGCAAAACCACAGCCCAAGGAATCGGCCGTGAAGCAGGTATGAGTACAGGTGTGAATGGGGAGAAAGGACCAGAGCAAAGGGTTTAAGAAGCTTTGTTTGAATGAAAGTGGTGGGGAGGGTTAGAAGAGTTGAAGATGCTTATGTTTTTTTCACTTAGTCTCAAGAACAAAGCAGGTCAGCTTTTGTGTTAGGGAAGGAGATTTATGTGAAATGGAGGTAATTACGTCTTTGGCCTGTGCACTGGATTTCTTAATGGGGGGTTGTGAATTGCAAAAGTTGAATTCCTTTTGAAACTTAGTTAGGAAATCTCTGTTGAGAATAATATAGTATAAAATGGAGTCCTGCTTTTATTAGAGAAGCTGCTGCAAGGATGACTTTGTTTCATGTAATTGCTTGGGGACCTCCATCTTATCTCTTCACTTGAAGCTAATACTACACGTTTTAATTGAGTAAGACTCTTCTTGAGGTTGTAATCATTTACATCATGAGATTCACTTCTAGAGCTGAATATCTTGGTCTTTGTCTCAGAGAAAAATGAATTTTACACCCCTGCGTACAGAAACTTCTGACAGCAGCACTTACTGATGCTAGCACAGCCCAGAATCTCAACAATTTCAGAATGAACTCCCCTTTCAAGATGGTTCAAATGCAGTGGTGAGCACTTTGTTCCTTTCTAAAATACACCACTCCAAATGGACTTCAAATCCTTCAATAGGATTGGCAGCCTTTTAAAAAAGTAGGATAAGCCAGAACTTCCCTTGTTTTCTCTCTTTCCTGATTTGGGTTGTTTTATGAGCATATAGCTAATTTTTTTAAAACTCAGACTTATTACAGAATGTCTGAAATGCTCCTGGAGCACTGATAAAAAGCAATGACAGTTCCTTGCTTGAAGTAATATTTTGGCTTACAGATGGCAATTCCAGGTGTGGCCAACTTCTAGGGAAGAGAGCAATCTTAAGTGTTTTGGGTTGATTTAAAAAAAAAAACCAACAAACATTGAGGATGAACAAGGAAATACATGTGGGAAGAGAACAGGCAGAATAAAGGGCAGACAAGGCAAAATATTGGCTACAAATAGCAACTTGTTTTGTACACAGCATCTGAAATCCTCACCCAGTATATGAGATCAGGGCAGCATGGGGTAGGGCAGCTTGCTTTTATTTCTTTCTTGATAGCATTGATGGATATTTGAGTGATCCTGTGCTGAAAAGGAGTCTTGACATGAATGAAATAATTTGTGTAGGTTTAGTAACTGAGAGCCTTTTTGGTCTCTGGTGTCAATCTTCTTTAAGAAGGTGCTGTAAAACCCTGCTGTTGCCACTTTCAATTTCTGTTGATGCTAAATGTAGCAGCCTCAGTGATTTGCTGTTGCTCATAAAAACACTTTTTGCTGAAAGAAAAACCTTTGTATTTATTGATGAGACAGTGAGGTGGTTTCTTTTCTTTTTAAATTCCTTGAACCTTACTGTAGCTGAGAAAACACACAACAGTTTGATTGCAGATGGCAGTGATCGTCTGCATCCTCGGACTCTGAAGTAGGGTCAGTCATGATTCTGTTCAGTACTCAAAGGTGGGTGCAAGGAAACACAAAAGGAGGTCCTCCAGAAGGAGGAAAACAGTGAGAATGCTTATTTATATATTGATTTATCTTTTTTTATGCCTTCTATTGCTAGAGGGAAGTCATTAGTGCTGATGATAGAACTTTTTTAGGGACTACTTCAGGACCCACCACCTTGTAGTTTTGGAGAGTCATTGCAGACCTTGGATCTTCCACTCCAATCCTACTTCATGTTTTGCACCCTGGCTGTTAATACAAACATACAACATGATTTATAATAGAAATGATAAAGAACAAATTGAATATCAAGTGCATGTGTTTTGTTGGTTTGGGGGGAGCGTTTGGGGTAGGGTTGGATTTTTGTTTTGTTTTGTCGGGGTTTTTTCCCCCCTTTTCTTTGACTTGCCTTCCTTTGCATGTTCATGATAAAGTTCCAGAGGGTTGTCTAGGTAAGCAATTAATAAACCTGTCCTAGAAGATTTGTTTCCAATATCAGGTAAAATTTGAAACTTCTTAAAATTATTTGCATCCTACTTTAGATCAGGGATGGAGTCAAAGGAGGCAACTGTTATTCTTGGAAGGCAGCGCAGATAGTGATGCAGTGGTGTCTGCTGCTGCACAGGCATTCCTCTGCCTTTGCTATATTTTTTGCCTCTTAAGGACATCTGTGAGGACTGTAAGCATCCCATCAAGCTTTGTGTATTAATTCAGCTCTCCAGTAGTACAGCAACTTCATAGCACAAGGAGGAAAGGCAGCCTTCTTAGGCAGAAAAGCAGTCAAGCAGACTTTGATGCTTGCTGTCTTTCTTTGCCGTTCTATGTTAAGCAGCAGAATAAGACAGTCAAAACCCTTGCTAACTTGTGGCCAAATCCTAGAAATCTTCTCCAGCAGCGTTGTTTTGGTTTTGGCAGATTTCATGGAGCAGATAACTTGTCAGGATAAGGCTAAGATCTTCGTATGTTTATCCAGGAGTGCTGTGCTGCCATTCATCATGTAGTCACGACAAGTTTTGGTGATGTCATGAGCTTGTGCGCAGCCACATTTCTTAGTGACCTACCTTGGGTTTGATCTGAAAGGATTTTGTCTGCAAGGCATTTACATTCCCTTGGGATTTGTCAGGATGATGGCAAAGTATTATTGCATTTCTTTTAATGGTGTCTGCAGTAAGAAGCTAGACATATACAAACGCTTTCTACAAATTTAGATGAAATCCTGTCTGAAAGTTATACATTGCCTCCTGAGAAAAAGTATTTAAGTGGAAAGAACGTACAATGAGTATTTTAACTGATCCCTTTGATCACGTTGACGCTCAAGAGACCCAGTAATTCTCCTTCTCTTTGAGAACATGGTACGCTATTTTCTATGCCACAGGATGGTGCAACCGGCAGAGACGAGGCGGCTCTGAATGCCTGGCACATGCAGGTGCAGTTTTGTCAAGGCAGAGCTGATTAAAAGTCATTAATGATTAATATATGATTTGCCCATTCAGTGTTCATTGGTGGGGCTGAAATCTCTCCTATTTGACTTCAGCATGATGGAATATTCTCAGAAATGTGAAACAAAATTCAGTCCTTTCATAAGTGAATGGATTTAAGGTAAGAAAGGTTTTCCAGCTGCAGAAAAACGGAAAGCATCTACCTTTCATCAGGTTTCTTTAGACTTGCGGTGTTTTAGAAGGGGAGGCTGGGAGTGTAAGAAGTGAAAATTATCAAACCCCAATTTGAGGCAAAAGTAACTTTTAGAATAATAATTTTTTTTCCTGTTTCTCCTTTAAAATATATGTAATAATTTGTAGCAAACAGATTAAAAAATTGAAACTTAATTAGACAACACAGCATCACTTTTTAAACCTGAAAAAAGAATCATGATCAGAGGACAGAGTTCTTGATTCCATTCAGAAAGATGAATAAAACTCTCTACGCCATCTCTCAAACACTTTCAGATTTCATACAGGCATCTTGCCGCTTTGGTGAATGCTTTGATCTGATTTTCTATTCCAAATTGCCCCAAATTATAGTCCTGAGCAGTAAGGGAAAGAAGGTGTGCAAGGGACAGAATAGCAGCCTTGCTTCTGTTCACAAAGTGAGTCAAAATTGAAGCAAGTCTGCTCGTATTACTGAATGGTAACTGTTACGGCTCCTATCAGTATGTCTTTTGGTCCTAAGTTTTCTATGTCAAGTCTTGATTTACATGGGGAAAAAAAAAAAAAAAGAAAGAAGGAAGAAAGAAAAAGGAAACAACATCAGTCTGCGTAATGTGTCTATCCTTGCAGGTTGTTTGTTATGCTTTAAATGTCAGGGAAAAGGAAAAACATATGGCAGTTTAATTGCGTATCATTTCCTAAAATTGCTTCCTGTGCTATTCTTCCCTCCTTTGTGATGAGACTCCCTCTTTAATATACTGTTTGCAGAATCAGTGCTTCACCGAACTGCTGAATAAATATTTAAAGTGTACTCTGTCTGGTTTGACTCTTTCAGCAGTGTAGGTGTCCATAGGTGTTTATGCTGTATGGGATAGGGCAGGCCATCCACAGCAGGTTCGAAAGAAGATGTGGTGTTCTGAGCTTCAGCCAGTCCAGTACCCAGGCTTCCCAGGCCCATCCCGGGTACCTACTACGGAGATGGATTGGAGAAGGCAAAGGGGAATGTCCACATTGCATGGCAGCTTAGGTATTTTTGGTGACAGTATAGGGAACAGAACTGTAAGAGATCGGCACTGGCTAGTACAGCTGCTTTTGTCTCAGGTTGGGTTTTTAAGTCTGGAGTTCTGACCCACTTTCTGCAGCACCCTTGGGCTGTGTCTAGCCAAATAAAAGGGGAGAATATTTGCAAACTCATCCTAGCAAATTTTGAAAATGTATTTCAGTAGGCATTTGAATATTTATTTCCAATTGTGATGTTTCTTTTCCTCAAGGCACACTTTTTTCTTCCCCCCCTTTAAACTATTGATAAATACTACTCATCCAAAAATATTTCACCCATCATAATTTCTCTCAGAAGCGCTTCTGTTTGAAGCCTATATAAATAATTTTATCTTCTTGCTGTTATGGCAGTGACAGATTATATTTTCTTTTTCTTTTTATTTAGACACCTATATTACCCAGCTCACTGAGGTAAAAAAAAGAGCCTTCTTCACATGTCAAAGCTCTTGATGTGCCCAGAAAATATACTACATTATTGCCGTGTTCACCTCATTTTTTAATCATTACAACTGTAATTACTTTTTGCGTAAGATTATTTCTGAAAGCTATAAAAGGAAGAAAAAATGGTCTGTTTTGATTGAGACCAGAGAGGCTCCTTTCTAATGAATGTTTGTATTGAAACTACTGTGTGTGGATTGCTTCTGCATTGAGACAGCTGAGCTGTATGTATAATATATATCAGAAAGGATAAACAATGCACATTTTATGTTATATCTTGATATTGCTGAAGATGTGATCATCTTATCAGAAAGACTTATAGAACATAAGCCAAAGAGAGCTTGTCAATATGGTAGCAAGGGATCTGAGGATTTTTTCTTCCCTGCCTTAGAAGCTACATGTTTAAAATTGCGCAAATTCTTTACATACCTGAATTTGTTGGTTACTGAATTTTGGCTCCAGTGCTTTCTAGGCTCCTGTCCTCTGTCATGTTGCCTTGTTTTGGAAAGGATGGACTTCAAGGTCCTCGCTGCTGCAAGGATAACAAAACCAGACAAGGCATCTTTTCTCCCCAGACCCTATCAACTAGTTAGGTTTTACTGTCAAATTCCTGCGAAAGGTGTTTTCCCTATGAAACAGTACCTATTATAAACTGGTGGTTTTTTCTTCAGGTTCACTGAATAAAACAACAGCAAAAAAAACCCTTTCCCTGTCGTAAAAACTTGGAATTTTTTCACTTTTTTTGACCATCAGGCCCCACAAGTCTTTCTACTCCCATATCATTCCTGCGTAACCTGCCCTAGATTCTATGGTCCTGCTTGGCAGGGGGGTTGGACTCGATCTCCAGAGGTCCCTTCCAACCCCTGACATTCTATGATTCTATGATCATTTCATCTACAGTAATTAGCTTGATTTTAATGGTTGCAGCCAAACCTTATTGAAAACTTTTTATAAACACTGTTAATAGGAAAGAGGACCGCTGGCATGAGGGTGAGCAAAATAAACAAGTTGCAACTTGGAGAATCTCCTCTTTTTTTTATTTAAAATGCCTGGGTTTTGGCTTTGCAGGAATTATTTGACAACGCAGAACAGGAAATGAACAAAAAGAAAACAAACAAGTAATTGTATCAACAAAGAAGTAACTGTAACTTATCTCCAGTATAGTAAATATTATTTAAAGGAGAGACTCCCATTTTTTCACTCTGGCTTCAAAGTCAATCCCTCACTGCCTGTGTTTTGAGCAGCTAAATAGTAAATCAGATACAGTGGGATTTTTTTTAGGCTTTTGCAACTTTAGTTGAAGATAGCCCGGCCCCTGCCAGCACATACAACTTCTGGTGGCGTGGCTTGAGTTTATTTAGGCTGTGTTTTCACTTTATTACTATACATCTCACCAGTGACCTTATTAGCAGGAGAAGCAAATGAGGACTGAGAAATGGCAGAAAGGGCCCACAGGGGAAGCCTTGGCTGAAACAGCTCTTTCCCTCCCCATCCTTAGTTTCAGTATAGTCAGTTTTTCTTTAGTTTAAAAATGTTCTTTATTTATATTAATTTATCTACATAAAGAAACACCCAGTGTGGCTCATGCCTGAGCTCTCTGTAGCTACTGGAAGCTTCAGCTGTGCTGCATGGGGCGGTGCTCCCACTGGAGAGCTAGCACAGCCTATATAAACATAAATATGTATATTTTAAAAATATGATGCTCGTGCCAAAACGAAGTGTGACAATATATGTTTAATGCTTTGTAGAAGGACAGGTTCTCCTCGCTGCCAGGCACCATTTTGTGTGTGCATGGACGCCATTTTGTGTGTGCATGGACGCCATTTTGTGTGTGCTTGGACGCCATTTTTTGTGTGCTTGGACGCCATTTTGTGTGTGCTTGGACGCCATTTTGTGTGTGCTTGGACGCCATTTTGTGTGTGCATGGACGCCATTTTGTGTGTCTTCCCTGCGGTGCCTCTGGCCGGGCTGCTGGAACCTGCTGGAACCTTCTGGAACCCTGCAGAGCCCACCCGCGCCAGCAGGGGGCAGCCTCCGCCTCCCTCAGGGCAGCTCCCTCAGGGCGGTCGACGCCCCGACACCCACACCCTGAGCAGGTACCCATCACTTCCCAAAACACTTCTGACGGTTTATACTGCAACTATTTTAGAAATTAAGCTTTATCCTCAGAGCATGAGGCTTGCTGCACGGTTTCCCAGGGGCTCTATTGCCTGGGCTAAATTTAATTCCCTCAGAGTTGTGAGGAAAACTTCTTGCCAGCAAATCTGCCGAGGAGCGATGGCAAATGTCTCCTGGACTGTCGTGTCAGGTGAGCTTGGTCTATTTATAACTTTTTCTCCCTGTCAAAGTGAGATGGTTGTTTGGTAGCATGTGTTAGTTTTTGTTGTCCTAATAGTTAACATGTCGGTATTTATTTTTAATCATGCGAGCATACTTTGTGGATAGGCTGAGAGTGTGCGTTGGTGCCTGAGGGGATTTGTGTAAAAAAAGCAAACCAACCAACCAAAACAAAACAAAAAACCACAAACCAACCAAAAAAGCACCAACCAAAAATAATAAATAAACAAAAAACCCCAGCCAAATAAAGAAAAAACAAAAAATAAACAAAACAACAAAAATGCCCCCACAAACCCAACGCAAACCCCCCCTGAAGGGCTGCCTCGTCCTGAAGGGTGATCACTTGCAACACCCATAAACAAAAAGAATGTTTTTATGAAGTTGATGAAGTAACGCTTGAAAAATCCAGTTTCTTGGCTACAGTTGTGAAGAAGGTAAATCTGTAGGAAAGGGGAGGTTGTAAGTTTGGCTGTGGGGAGAGCAGCACAGATGGTGGAGACTGCTGAAGACAACCTGGGAGGTGGAAATACTGTGTGACGGGCATTACGAGATGCGTAATGTTTTGGGCAAATAAAGATAATTAAGTTTGCTGTGGGAGATAATTTCTAGGCTTTGCGGATCTTAACATTGGTTTTCTCTTTATTCATAGATTAGACTAATTTTTGTAGGTTTTGCCCAAACAAACTCTGACCATTTTAATATGGCACACTGTCACTTGTATAAGTTTTTTGGTGATACTTGAAGCAGATGCATAATTACCCATTGCACACTGCATTATGGAGTAAGGCTGGAGCTGGATTTCCTGTTTTCTTATGGTGGACTGGTGGAGTTGTAGCTCATAATCTGATTGTATTTCCTATGCTGTGGATGTGATTTCCATGCTTGAAGAAGCACTACTACATACGGAATAATTTTAGACAAATGTTTTTTTAGCAAACCTAGAAGTATTGGAAAGCTTGCGTGTTTTTCATATTGTTTTCCCTCACTCAAATCTCAAGCCAACCAAAACAAAACATCCTTTTATAACTCCTTTCCCCTTCCGTGCTTCCCTTGGCTTTCTTTCCTTGTGTTTGTTATCCTTCTGGTCACAATGCTCATATAGTCCTTTGGGTAGATTGTGCTGACAAGCACGTAGACGTGTGAACTTTCCTTCCGGTATCAACATTTTTGGTAAAGATACTCCGGGGAAAAACACCACTTTTGCAAGGTCGCTGAGGCTCCCAGACCCTCAGCTCTGCAGCCCCAGCAGAGTTTCCCATAGCGGTTTTGTGTCCCAGTCAGGACCCCCTTCCTTGCACCCTCCTGTTTGCTGGGTTTTATCCATTCCTGCTGTGGGTGGCCACTGGCTGGAAGCTGTTCAGTCGCACACTGAGTTGGGCTGCTGATAAGTTCTGTGTCTCTGGCTGGGACTGAGCTGAGCTTTCTGAAATTCGTGCTCTTTTCAGACTATGTGAGGCAGGAGAGAGCTGAGGAAGCTCGTTTGGGTGCCAGGAGCAGTTATAGGAACATTACCACATGGCAATAAGTGAGCCAGCTCAGAAGCTGTAGGCAGTGTCGCTGCATTTTATCCCCCTGAGCAGGCTGAATTAGTCTGTAGGGAGCTCTCTGGCTGCCTTTGGTTGTGGGAATGATGCAGACTGATGGTGCATCATAGCATTTATTTCACTGGTGTATTTCTGACATATATCAGTGAGTGAGCATGAAATCATTAACTTTCCTAGGCAGAACTGTTGTGTTGATCCATTCCCAAAACTTTCCTCTTTTCCTGAGTCTAGGGGCATAAATATCATCTGATCTCTGGTTGTTTTCATTCTCCTGGATGCCACAAAGCAGCGAGGGTTTATTGGCATTACTCTTCTAGATGCTGTGACTATTTAAACTCGCCATGCTTTGTGGCTGATGTTAATGCTATTTCTAAACATAAGTAACGTTCAATCTGAATAAACCTTTTAATTTAAAATAAAAATCAGTGATGTATTTTAGTTTTCTCTGCATGTTTGAGAGAGGAAAAAAATAATCGCTGCATCCCTGATAGTTGCAGAACTGCCTGAAGGTGTTGCCACTACTGCTTTCTGCTTTTACCCACGGAAGTTTTTTCTTTTATATATGTTCTGGGTAAAGCACTGGATTTTAGGGGGAATGGGATTTTTCTCCTACATATTTTATTTTCATGGTACTGTGTGGGTTGATATTCATAAAACCTTGTTTTATTCTTTTATAATGCTCTTGATTCAAGGTAACCTTGGCATTCACTTCTGGGACTTGATTAATTTTCTGAAGTGAAATGGCTATGTTAATTAACCAACAACTTAGGCTTCCCTACCAAATTCAGTGAAATCAGCCTTTTTGCTGTTGGAGGTTCTAAAATGAGAGTGACCCAATTGCTGTTTCCCTCAACTAATTTAAAAAGGGAACTTGAATTGCCGTAGGGCAAACTTTGGTTTATTGCAGTACTTTATGTATTCCGCTAACTTCTTCAGTTGTCTTAGCAGTGCAGAGGCAAAACGATGGCTAGTCTTGGATTAATGTTCAAGTTTTAAACAAGGTAAACAAAGCCTTTGAAAAAATAAGGGAGGTTGATACTTAGCACAAGCCGAACTCTGTGCTTTAGAGATTCCTTTTCCTGAAAATGAAAGAATCGCTCTGTGTGGCAGATGCCGAGGGAATTTCCTGTGTGGAGAGAAAAACAACCCACCTTAATTAAACTTACTGCTGGAAAGAAATCTGCAGGGAGTCAGAGGAGCTTCTTGGGAATTGACAGCTGTGGAATTCGAATTTTGTGCACTTCTTCATAGAAATAATTGAGTTTTTGCAGAGTTTTTGTGTGTGCTTTTTCCCTGTCTTTAATTTGTATCATAAATATGATCCACAGGAGTTCTATACTGGAGTAATTCCGCTCAAAATTAAGTGGCATCATGGCTTCCAACCTGCATGTATTGTTCAAGGACTGCCATAATGGACCAGGGCAGAAAATGAATAGTTGGAATTTAGGATCAGTCCGTAAAATAACTAGTCTGGCTTGTTACTCTTTTTCTAAAGGTAGTTTTAGGGTTTTTTATTTTGGGAGGGAGAAGGAGAAGAAGTGTTTTAAAAAGTCAGGGGAGGGAGGCCTACGAGATTGTATCATGAACATTTTTGCCTTTTGTTGTAGGAATCATTGAAAGTTAATCACCTGCTCTGTGTGGTAGTTACTGGCACAGGCTGGCATTTAATGATAAACAGTCAAATTAAACTGTTTTCCCCACATCCAAGGATTCCCTTAAAAAGAAAAGAGATGGGAGGGTTGGGGTTGAGTCAGCTGTAGACCACTTGCTTTCCTTCCTCTCTCCCTCATTCCTTTTGTCTCTCTCTCTCGTTGCCTCCAACCATACATACTGCAGCTACTTACTTTGTGTTTGCTCATCAGGTATTCAGACAAGCTCTGTCAAACTATTTAACCTCCTTTCGCTAAAAGCCCTTAGCAGGTAAGTAACATAGGGGCAACGTTTTGGGTACCTTTAGAGTTCAGATATGAGAGTGAATACTGCGGCTCAGACTCTTGTGCTCGGTTTTGCGCATAGCTGTCTGATTTTATTAATGCAGTGCTCCCAGAGTTTCTGTCTGCAGTTCAGGTAGTGCTGTTTATGAACTCATCAGTCTGTGTAATGCACATGTGGACATGCCAAATGTATTCTTTTCACTCTGATACAATGTTAAGTGCTGTTAATCTTCATTCACAAGCAGCATTACATCCGCTTAGTTACTGGTGTACGGATCGGTGCTGTGAAGGTGGCCGTTTGTATAACAAAACAGTCCATTGATGACACGCAGTGAATTCCTCCTCTTACTTCCTTTTACTTCCTTGTGTCTTTGGTCCCTTTCTGGTCTTATTTCTCTGCTACAAATCATTTTCCAAGTTACATTTTTGAAGCGCACTCCAGCTTTTTGTGTTTCCCATAGTTTTCAATTTAGTAATTTACCAAGTCTGAAATCTCATGCCGAAATTTGTCCTTTCAGCCTGAAGCCCCTAATATTCTATAACTGTTTGGTTGAACTCAGTAATTGCAGAAAATAACCTCTGTAATTTTACGATATCTTCCTCTCCCAGTAATTTCCGCATGTACTTGTCATATACACATTTTTCCTGTGAAGTTGCTGTGTAAATAAACCTAAATGGATGTCTGTCTGATTTACATGTACTATTGCCCAGTGCCAGCAAAAAGAGGAGTAATTAGTCTGTATAGGGCAGAAGGGGATTGTTTCAAATTTGCTAAGCTGGTGGAGATATCAAATGGAATTCTGGTTACCCAAGTCAACAGTAAATGTCTAATTAACCTTAAAGCAGTGTTTGACCCATATTTATTAAATAATTTTTTCAAACCCAAGGAATTAAATGAGATTTTGCGATCAGCCTGTGCTGGTGATTATTTGATTTCATGGCAAATTTTCTGAGACTTAGAAAATGTTTGTTTGTTTGTTTTTCTAGTGAATGTTAAGAAATGTGAATTGTTTGTGATTCCCTGCTGAAAAGTTTCAGACATCTAACCAGAAGATAGAAGGAAATGCATCATGTGTTATTCTGGCAGAATAAGAAATAATGAAAACTTGTGACTTGTCTCAGCTATGTGGTAAGTGCTTGTGAATACTTCATACATTTGTAGCTAATTAGCTTGCTTCCTGAAAATTACGATGAATTGCATTGTCAAAGCCACTGTGAGACCAGCACTAGACTTTCAAGGTGCTACCAGGGAGCACAAAAGAAGGTTTCTTAGAGGAGGCTGGCAAATGAAACAAGAACAAAAACCCCAAGGCTTTTCTCTAAGCCTGACTGAAGAGGCAGGAGTGACAAACAGGTGAAGAGAGAGTGGACAGTGCTGGGCCATGTCCAGCCGTTATGTCAGCTGAGTAAGTGACAGATAGCAGCGTTTGCACTCCAGCTGCATCGGCTGCGTTAGTTTTGGAAAGTGTTTTCATAGAGTGCTAAGGGGGTATTTGAGGGGAAACTCATTGCAGTATTTATTAAAGAGTATGAACGCTTCCCTCTCCTCAGGGAAAAATAAAATTAAATAAAGATCATTGTTAATACAAGGAGAAGAGAGAACAATCCCAGAAGTCTTTGAGGATCAATACTATGTTGAGGTAAAGGAAAGAAGAAGAGGTTTCTTGATGTTCCCAGGGGTACAAGTTGTATTCAAGTTACAGGTCAGGTAAAGCGTCTTCTAACCAATGTCTTGGGCTTTATGGCTTTCCAAAGAGCTCTGTGGCAAGGCTGGTGTCAGAGCAGGATTATACATTTCCTCCTTCGAGTTTTGGATGCTGTTGCATTTTTATTACTGACGTGTGTTGCGTAACATGTGTTGTGCAGTCATTAATACCACCAGCGACAAACATTTAGGAGGGATGTTTTGAATCACCCCCTGAGAGTTTTCAGCGTGTGGCTTTCTAAACTCGGTCAGGTAAGCAGAAGGTAGTGCTAGCTAAAATGTCAGTGCTGTACCTAAACGAGTCCACCCCTGGGTGCACTGGCTGGTGACTGCCTTGTTACAGGTGCTTGATGTCAAAGACCAAGCAAAGACAGCAGCAACCCTGCAGACCCGTCTGTACCGCATCTGGGAAAAAGCTTGTCTCTATTCATCCTGATGCTTGGCAGGGAACGGTGGGTGGGGATGCTCAGTGCATGCAGGGAAATCTTGATCTGAAGTGACTTCAGTTCCATAGCCCTCTGTAAAAATACAAAACAAAACAGGAAAAATAAGTTTTAAACACCCCAAAACATGACTGCTGATGACTAAGAAAGTGTCTCTGGATGAATGAAGCGTTATTGTAAAATATAACCTAACAACAGAACTCTACGGTTAAAATTACTTAGAATTGCACAGCTGTAGTGAAGTTCCAAGTGTCAAATTAACATTTATGTTTTATTTCCAATTTCAATTCCTGTACTTCGTAACTGCATGAAAGTGCTATTGAGCAGAGCCCAGATGTTGTGGCTGATTGTTATTGTTTATTGTTGTGCAGAAGGAAAATAATATCTGATTTCTGTTAGAAAACACTGTGGAGATAAATGCAAGCATCAGAATTGGATTTAAATGATCTTGCTACAAGCATGATGCATTTTCCCATTCTCTAACCCTCACTATTCCCTAAATCCCCTTGTAACACTTCTAGTACAATTTTCTACAGTCTCTGTACAACTTTCCTAAAGTCTGAGAGAAATTTATAGTTATGCACTTTTATCACTCGAAGCAACTTTAAAGCAATCTATCACCAAGAAAATGAAGATTTCTCAGCCTCTAAGAAAAGCACATGAAGTCTGAGTAGAGTTTCAGGTAGATTCTCAGATACTGCAGATTCCCAGAGATGCCTCTCTGGTTTTGGCCATGTTGGCTCTTAGAATCACAGAGTACTTTAAATTTGAAAGATCTCTGGAGGTCTCTAGTCCAACCTTTTGCTTAAATCAGGGCCAGCTTTAACTTCAGTCAGATTGCTCAGGGCCGAGTCCAACAGAGCTTAAGGAGAAGATCCCATGGCTTATCTGGGACCTTGTCTGTGTTTGACTAGCCCCATGCTGAAAAAGGTTACTTCTCTAATCAGCATTTTCTGTGCTCTAATCCTGCGTTTAACTTGCTAATAAATAGTATCTTAAGTATCTTACTTATATAGGCAAGAAAAAAAATATTTCCCCCTCTGTGGTGACTCACTGATGCAGTTAAGGCAGAAGATACTGTACGCTCCTCTCTAGTTATACATGTATGATGCAAACGCCTCTGGGATAAGCGTAGGTAATTACTGGCTCTTGCTGGAGACCAGATATGATGGTAATTAGTTTGGAGTGACTGATCTCCCTTTTGTTTGTCCTGGGCATACCCTAACAGTCACTTATGCTGAATTTGTTAATACGCTCTTTATCATAATGTATTTTCAAAAAGTGACCCTACTGTAAGCATTATGATTTGCTGTTAATATCTCTAAAGATAACTTGCTATCATTGTGTGGTTATCACAGGTAACCTCCTGTTTTCTGACAGAGAGAACCTCTAGCACAATTGAACTTTCCCACATATATAAATGTCTACTTTATATTGCTGACCCTGGCACTGTTAATTATAGTGATTAATTTTGCTTGGCTAAGGGTGTATATCTGTAGGCTGTGAAGCTCATTGTACACCCACTTCTCTGACATCCCCTTTGAAAAAAAAAAAAATCTTCCTGATAAGCCTTAAATCCTTTTCCTTCATTTTTGCTGATTAAAATTGGCATTCCAAACACGGACATTTGTGTGCAGTGTTTAAAGGCTGTCAATGTGCATGAGAGGACATGGCCTTCATCTTGACACGCATGGCTTGCTCTGTGTAGCCATGAGGTAAGAGTCACTTTGGGTTTGTGAGTTATTGACTGGCCATAATTAATGTACACATGCATATTCAAAACATAACGCAGCGAATGTCAGAGGGACAGGATGACACTTGTGTGACTCCAGCAGCACTTCCCTGTGAAACTGTTGGTGGTGACATGGTCTCTGCAAGCCACTTCTGCAATCGGAAAAGTGACAAAATGGCCGGAAACAAATCAGTGTGCTTTTTATTTAACTCTATAGTATCTCACTAAACTCTGCTCGGCAGAGTGCCCAGAAGACCTAGAGATAATGTGATGTTAAAATAATAAATTCACTGTGTCCCAAGCTTGTGCACCCGTTGCACTGGGCAATGCATAAACCAGGACATTTTCCTCTGTTAAGCACAACCAAGTGTTTCTGTTAAGTTTGATACTAAATTACACTTTCTGTTAACTCATGGGTTCATGTGAAGTGTTGGGTAGTTCCTTCTTTTCTCCTGTTATTTCAGTTACCTGAGGACGGAGCATCACTTTACACGGGGCAGGCTTTCTTTGGACAATGTGGGTGCAGGAGCTGTAGTGGGAAATACAGGACTATGAAGGCACTCTGAGCTTTATTGGAGCTTGCAGCTTGTCCCAATGGACTTGACTTAGAAACATATTTTAAAAAGAAAAGGTTTTTCCTGTTCCATAAACCACATGAGACTTGTATTTGTTCTTCTTTTGCTTTGGGTAAAAAATTACATTTGCTTTGTTTTTGTTTTTTTTTTTTTTATTTCCTAGAAAAAAAGAAAGAGCCTACACTAAACAATAGTGTTGTAGTGAGAGAAAGGAAAGGTTTACCTTCAAGTCTCTAGTGTAATAACTTAGATCTGGGTCTTGAGGTGATCTTGACTTGATTAATGGTCACTTGACTACTTTGGGGTGTAAATCTTTTTGGCCTTGTCTTGAAATTCCATTTGATACCTAGAAGCTTAATTTTAAAAAGTAGTGGTATGCTGCTAGAAAAAAACTCTGGGTTTATGTAACGGCTGCTGCTTTTTTTTCTTTTGATAAAAATAGTAGAGGAATTGGTAGTGGGGGGGAAAGCCCTAATGCGTGTAATAGCTCCCTGGGGAAAATAAGGGCTACAAGTCCTCACACTAAATTCCAGGAGAAGGTATATTCAAGAAAGGAAAAATAACATTTAAATTACTTTGAAAAGTCAATTCTCTCTATGGAAAAACTGTTAAGTGCATTTTGTTCTACAGAATCTATGCATATTTCAGTTTTTCATCTTGATGTGAGATGAAAATAGATACTGAATTATCAAAATTTGCCACTGGGCAGCAGATCTGAATTTCAATCAGTTCTGCTAAGTATCCAGCAATGAAAGGTTTCTTACAGGCTTTATTCAATATTTCTAATTGTGCATGTGCAAGGAAACATGATCTTGAGGCTTAGAGATCATCGAGTAATTAGTTTGGGGTTTTTTCCCAGTGAAAATTTGAGAGGAAAATATATTGAGAAGCCCAAAATGTTATGGAAACGAGATTTTTACTGGGAAAAAATATAGAAAATTAAACACAGAAAAACAGGAACCTGACTATTCGTGATTATAGTTAAACTTTGTTTTTTCACTAAGAGTTCAATTTAAATCTAGAGAATATGTCATTGAAAATCAGCTTTGAAAATTCTTCTGTTTGGGTGGTGCAGGTGGTGGTGTACTTAGTGATGCTCCTCCTGAGTTACAGCAGTGAAAATGTAAAAGTTGTGATGATTTTCTCAAATACTTTACTTATAATAATAATAAATATAATAGGCAGATTTCCTGTGTTCTCTTCCATTCGCTTGCAAGGGATTTGCTTTGTGATCAAGCCCTTTAGCTGCTCCATGTCTCAGACTATCTGGCTGTGAAAATGGACTGTATTTACCTGCGTCGTGGCTGTGTTACAGGACAACTGCGTGCAGACTGCAATTTCAAGCTGCTAGTGCAAATCTTCACCAGCTGAGAAATATTTCGGCATTTAAAGGGAAATCTTTTGTTCCCCACAGGCTCTGTTTCTGCTCAAACTATAGACCATTTTGTCAGGTCTCTTCTATTCCAGTGAAGCTGTGAATAGATAACCCCATTTGGATATCAGACGTATGAAATCCTGGAGTTAGAGCTTCCTAACTAAATTTTCATGTGAGGATCAGCTTTGACTTGAGCAACAGAAAAAGTGCAAAAACTAAATATGTGCAATGGAAGTGATTGTGAAAATGTTGCTCTTTGCACTCCATGCAATATATAATTACTGTCTAGCACTTCAGTCCTAATTATGTGAGTGCATTAGAAATACCCAAATTAGGCAGAGGTGCAAAGAGATGACACAATTGCTACTTTGATAAAGTCAATTTACTTGTACTTGCTGAAAATGCGCTATTTAAAATGTCTTAACATCTCATACAGATTTGTAGTGCAGTTTCCTATACCTGCCTCCTGGTATTCTGCCAAGAGATTATCTTGAGTTCTGATACATCAAATCCCATTGTTACTGCTCCTATCATTAGAGAAGAACAACATCTTAAATGCAGCTGCTAAAATGGCTATTTTCCAAGACACCGATACTAGTATAGGGTATACTTTCTTTACAATAAAAGATCTGTAGAAAAATGCATGAACTGCTTCACATATTGAATGAAAGATAAAGCAATATATGTAGCTTTCCTTCTCTGTAGATGGGTAGATAGAAAGCAAGAAGGATGTAAATGGAAGTTAATTTGTACACACGCATACATTCCATTTTATCTTTCAGAAGGTAAAAAGTTCTGTGTACTTTTCTAAATCCGTTTCCATATGCACATCTTTATATGTGTCCATGTTAATAGGTACTTGGTTCACTTAAGTCAGAAGATGAATGCTAAAAATGAGGTTAAGAAGCGTTTTTGTCTGGTTTGGGACATTCAGAGTCACTGTGGTAAGGGAGCTAATCCTGGTGATGGGTTGTGTCCATCAGAGGAGAATTTTTGACTGGGACATCCTTTTTGGCAGACTTAGTAAGCCCTTTCCTGGGGGGTTTTCCTTTCTGACTTGCCAGGAAGATGCCAAGTGTTCGTCAGCTCTTTGCATTGCAGTTTGCTACAGAAATTGGTTGTGGGGCTTACCAAGGACACTTAGTGAAAACTCAGCACTCTGATTTTGGATTTGCAGGACAGGCACGCTCCGTCCTCATGCTCCAGACCTTCCTGTCAGTGCTCTGCTCCAGGAAGGAGAAAATGCCTGTGCTCCCTGCCGTCGTCCTGTAATTTGGTTGTTGGTAACATTTCCTGTCAACTCAGAAGGGAATCCCTCCCCTGGCTCTGTGTTCCCACACCAAAGCCTACACAGCTCAGGTCAGCCTTGTGCTCTGTAAGATTGAGCCCAAACACTGGGGATGTCTCAGTGGCTGTGAGTGGCTGTTGTGCAGGTATCCTGATGAGTGAATCTGAGCACACCTTTGCTGGGACTGGGGGAAGCAGCAAAGGAAAGAATTTTTGTAAAGAAAGAAAAACAATACAGGGCAGAGCAAGCACTTCAGGAAAAAGCCCAGCATAGTGTGGTGGATGTCTTCCAGACACTTCTTTCATTATTATTATGACGATGTAACTGTCATTTGGCACATTTTCAGTATGTTACCATAGATTTTGAGCCAAAGAGCGTCATCTGTAAATACAGGCAAGATGCAACTTTCCAAGCCAGAATTTTTCCTAGGCAGCAACTTGAGACCTGAGCATAGTGTAGGATGCTACTTTTAGAGTGGTCTCGTATGCAGGCAAAATCTGTCTGAAAGCAGAGGGGACGCACCACCTGGAAAGGGCTGACTTTCAACTCTTATGATTCTGCCAGAAAAGCCTCAAGCATTATCAGGAGTTGTATCTTTTGGGGTAGCATCTGTTGGAGTAAGTGTTGTACTCACTAAAGAACTTGCAGTTTTAGCAGGTAGGAACATTTTTATAGCAGAGGGGATGTAAATGGCAATAAAACTAAACTGTTAGCGTCATCAGCCCTGCTATTAGGGTTGCTATTGGTAGATAGAGAATGGAAAAGAAAAATAAATGAGGGATGAATTGCAGCTTTTTTCCTTTCAGATGGAAAACCAGACAATAAGACTTCGAGTTTTCTTCCTTTTATTTGAGCATTCAGTGTAACTTTAGTAGAAATTCCTCACTGTTGCTTTTTAAAATATATTTAGTTTAGTCACAAATCGTGTGTAGTAGTCACCTTTGCAGATCCACATGGTCCTTTCCCAGCCAGTGATGGTTTACAAGCAAAAGTTGTTACTGGGGGGTGAAATTAGAGTATTTGTGCCATTGTCATCCTTTCCTGTTTTGCCTTTTTTTATTCTTTATTATTTTTCTATCTTTAATCCCCTTCTCCTTAATTTACTCTTTCAGAGAGTGGGAATGGCTTATAAAAGGCTAATGAAAGCATGAAGGTAATAATTGTCTCTTTTGGTTTCAAAATCTCAGCTCACTCTTGCAAATGGGCTATGAACCGTTGCTGGTTATGACCTAAGTGCCTCTGTATAATTCCTTGGTTTGGCAGTGGTGTGTGAGATTGTGCAAGTCAGGCCACCTGCACTCCCGTAAGCTCTGTTATGCTTCCCTGACATCCGGTCCACAGACACTGAACTGAGTTTAAATAGGTATAACTTACTGGAGGATATTTGACTCCAAATGTACACCTTCCCCTTGCCACCTTCCTTATCATTTCTATCAAAGATTATGAGACGAGGACGGTAAGAAGTCTACCGAAATCTTGCAGCCACTGTTCCTCTTGAGCTGTCTAACTTACCTCTTTCTTACAGCACCACATCTAGCTCAGAGTTGAAAAGACGAAAAGAAAATTTCAAAAGTATGACAAGAACTGTTTTCTAAAAAAATCATCCAATAAATCTAACATTCAGTGTATCCAGTGGTCCCAGGACAAAGGGAATGCAGGGATTGTTTGCTATGACCACGAGGCAAGGAAGAGGCATAAGCAGAAGTTGTTTTTTTATGTACCAAGGGAACAGTGAAGTACTAGTAAATTCTGTGTGCTGGTGGCAGGGGAAGGGCTACCGTAACCTTTCTGTTTCTAAGATTTGTGACCAGCACCTGCAGCTTGAGAAAGTGTCATCTACAGTGGCTATTTGACAGTGAAGTGGCTGAAATTGGCACAGGAGAAGATGAGGATTCCAGATATTCTTTCATAGCATCAATCAGAGGCTTTTAAGGGATAAGGATCATAAAGAGATGTGAAATGAGATATGAAATAATACCATTTATAAAAACCTACCAAGTGATGCTTATCAGATATATTTGGATTAGCCTCCGCTTGGATTAGTCTGAGACCACCAAGGATTACTTTTTTAAAGCAGAAACTCGGAAGAAAAAACTCCTGCAATTACATTGAAATATTTGAGAGTTTATCCCATATTCATATGCTATTTTTGTTGTTACCTCAGAGACTGGAAGAAATCATCCACTTTGCTGGTGACAAGCTGTTGATGACTGTAGCTCCTTTAATTTGTGATACCATGTTGTCATGAAGAAGGGATTAAGGCCAATTTAGTAATTTATTTTATGAATATAAAATCCGTGTCACTACAGTGCTAGGTAACAGCAACCATCAATAAGTGCTCACAGCACTGCAGCTGCTTGGGTGTGATTTATAGCCCTTTTGCTTGTGATACAAGCTGAATAAACCTGTCAAAAGCACTTTCTGCTATCCTCAATGTAGTTTTGTGCCCTGCATTTCCTATGGACACCAAGAAAGTGGACCCTCAGATATTCCCAGGTGTATGTGTGTGTTGTCTAGTTTTAACACAAGCATACAGTAGATGAATGCTTCCTGTTCAGGATAGTATTTTCCAAGGGCACAGCTTATTCTCTTGTCCTGTAGAAATCTTTGCTGAGAGCCAGAGTCAGGCCTCAGTGCTTTGTCCTGGTTTTGGAAGTTAGGCTGATCTGTTATTTTATGCCTCAAGTCAATACTTTATGCTGCTGTTTAATGTTCAAGTAACCATGACTAGTTGGCAGTCTCACTTCATATCATCCTGCATCCCAGGCAAGACTAAGTGCTCGATTTACAGCAGGGTCTTGCCTCCTCCTTGGAGTCCTAGAGGGTTTGCTTTGTGGCTGGCTTATCAAAGATCCTTGGTAGTTTCTGTCTCCAGACTGTTACCCCAGTGATCGCTACTATATTTTGTGAAGGAAACCTCCACCCCATAACAGGGAATGGTTCAATCCCTAAGATTCTCATTTCTGGAATCATGTCACTGGTGCAAAATCGCTGACGTCCAAGTTGCCATCTCACCTCTGCAAGCAGCAGCTGCCTGCAGCCCTGATCGAGGAACCAGATCTGAGAATGCAATTAATTCTTCCTTCAACTTCCAGAAGAAAAACTGTTAGCTTTTGCCTGCTTACATTTAAAATTGTTACTGTTCTCAGACTTCAGTGTGAAGCTTGGTAGTAGAAATGAGTAACTGGCTGTCACCATGCTTCTTATCAGCAGATCTCTGACCCCTTTAAAAAAGAAGATTACAATATTATTCCCACTTTGTAGCTGAGAAAATAGAGGCAAAGCAAGATGATGAGATTGCTTCGTCTTATAAACCTGGCTATGGGAAAAATGCCTTGGTGAAGTTGGTAAAGTACTGAACAGGGGCCTAGAGCAGCTGTGAAATCTCCATCCTTAGGGGAATTAAAAACTTGGCTGGACCAGCCCTCAGCAGCCTGCCCTGACTTTGAAGGTCCAGAGTTAGGCCAGATAAAAGTGCAACCAGTATCCTGCCATGCTTTTAATTTCGGAGACAGGAATTCTCAGGCTTCCAGAACCCCAGTGCTTTGTTTGGTCTCTACTATGTCATGCAAGATAAATGTGTATTTTCCATTAGAAAGGGAAAAATTAATCTTTTTTGGCACCTGTAGTTTTGCCTGGGACAATATGGGAGAGGTTGTGAGAACCAAGTCACAATTGCAGCCAGCTCCATGTCAATTCATTTCTTGATAGTGCAAAGCTGGTGTAAGAGGTGAAGTCGCTATGAAAGCAGTGTGACTGCCGAGCAGGGCAAAAGAGTATTTATTTGAAGAGTTTACACGCAGACGGAGCAAACACAAACTGCATCCTGCATCTGTGAAATCCAATTGCATCACATTTTATAGACACACAGCTAACATAATTGAGTAATTCTGTTTATACAGAAATCGTTCCTACAGCTAGGTTGCTCAGTCAGGGATCTAGTGTCGCTGGTAACCATGGCACTGTGCTCTTTGCATTTGTCAGGCTCCTCACACTGTATTTTGTGCTGGCCTATGAAAATCACATGAAAATCAGATCTTTAGCTTCATCTTTCTGAAGGCTGTGGGGCACATTTAGCAAACTGGACTTTTGTTTTTGCCCCAGGAAGCATCTGTGATAGCGACAGAGGTTGTTTTGTGGTCTGTTCAAGTGCTGTCCAACACAGAAGTACCTGCTGTGCTTGTGTGCTCTTTTCTGGTGTTTTGGGTTTCCTTGGGGCACCAAGTGGCTGGTGAAAGCTGGGGGAGCTCCCGTAGGCCCTGTGTACATGCTGCACCATCTGGCAGGAAACAGTGACTTTTCAGTGCCACGTCCAAGGACTGGTTTCTTTTATCCAGCAATGGCTTTCTATAAAAGACACATAAATTCTCCTCCTAGGAGAATATCCTAATCACTAGGTTGGTGAGTTTTACACACACGTGCTCTGCTCTTAGTAGATTTTGAAGATAGTTTGTTTAGCCTTTGGTTTTGCAGGGTGGAGTGGATTTCCCAGCTCTGAGTCTCCTCTTGTCCTTGCCTCATGCAGATGCCATTCATGCACCTTCCTTAGAGGTGGAAAAAATAGAGTTGAAACCTCTTAAACTGGATTGGGAGCTGCAAAATCTTTTATTTCTTCATGTTAGCTTCATGATAGCATTACCACAAAGCTGTCCCATGAAAAGGGAGGTGCAGGTAACTCTGTGTTGAAAGAAAAGCTTATTTTAAAAAAGAAAGAAAGAAAAAAAAAAGGTGAGGAGGAAGGCTCTGACAGACTCAGCCGTGATAGTGTGGAAGAGAAGACAGCTCTGCCCAGTCCCAAGCAAGGTGCTAACTGCTAAATAGCGATGGCATTTCAGACACTTCCTTGTTTTTACCTACGCGGGTTTGTTTGCAGAGCCCCGACTCTGCGTGGCCTTGGGTGACAAATGTGCACGTGGATCTTCTCAGAGCCACCCTGGCACAGCACAAAATTCTCCTTCGGCTTTTTTGGGGAATGCTAGTGCCTTGGTGAGAGCTGTGTGTTTGGCTGTGCTGTCTGCGCACCTGAAAATAGAGTATGCCATGAAAATGAGGGTAATGCTACTATTTCTGAAGTAGCAATAACCAATTATAGGTTCAGGTGCAAGTTTTGTTCTCTATTTTTCAGTGAAGAGTTTTAATGAAGATTAATTGTAAATGTGGCTCTCCTGTAGAGACATTCTCTTCCCTAGGTAAAATTAAGCTGAAATTAGGTTGTTTGTCAGGAATAAATGTTGCCCATGTTTTTCATAGGTAACTGAAGAAGGTCTTGCTTAAGGCTGAAAGTAGGTTTTCCGCTGAAAACTTCAGCAGCTCTTCAGTGAGCAGAGGCCAGCAGTGGGTTTAGCAAAGCCAAAGAAAATGTCTAGCACATAGAAAGAACCCTTCAAGGAATTGTTTTGAGACAAGGTATTTAATCCTACTGTCTTTTTTTTTAACCCAAATTCAGTTTGTGCCTCAATTCATTGCCTGGATACCTTTCTACTTGCATTTTTGACCAAATACAGATTCCTGGAGTAAAATAAAGCTACAGTCTAATGCCTGCAAAATGCCCTAATATTTGTTAAAGAGCAGCTATTTTCTTTGAGCCTGTGTGCCTGCCATTGGCGGACAGAAATCAGATCTTCCCTGAGAACTTCTTAATTGAGTGGAACATTTCATTTAACAAGGGAGAAATAAATATATTGGTGGATGGTATGATACTGAAAAAGTTGAGCTTTTACTGATTCAATAATAAAAATAATATTTCCTTAGGCTTTGCCTTAAACTCAAACCAGATGTGCATGGATTAGTTAGAAAGCTCTGGAAGACAGACATTTGCATGTAATGGGACAAATTTTGGGAAGCCTTTAGGCATGTTGTCCTGAATACTGAAGCGCAGTGCATTTCCGATGGAATGACACACGCTGCTCCTGTATAAATACCAAGTGTCTTTCTGGTGATTACTGCCTTTCAGTGAATAAGAAGTGTATTAATACCGATTAAGCTGCATTACAGAAAAAGAACATTTTCACAGGATTGCAAGCTGCTTTGCCAACAACGCTGTGCTGGGTACTGGGAACTGTTTCAAGCTACTTAGCATGAATGAATTGGAATTATTGAGTATAAATATTTTCTTTTTTTTTTAAAGAGGATGGTTCTACCAGTCTTGCTGATGTTGAGCTATAACAAGATATGTATTGGCAATTTTGACGTTAATTATGTAACATCACATCACCACTTGTTCTCTGTTTCTCCCGCCTCTC
>VZZY01019052.1:0-44237 GCA_013400335.1 Eurystomus gularis | reverse complement strand
CCCCCCCCTTTTTTTTTTTTACATTTTACCCGCATTTACGTTAATGAATTGTGGAATTCCACAGTGATGAATGTCTGTTTAGGCTTGTAATTCAGCATGTCTACCATGTGAGATCATTTGGTACAAGGCAAAGGAGAATTGTGCTGGTTCTTAGGTGGTACGAAGAATGCAGAAAGGTTTATGTAACATTTTCCAGTGACAGAAATAAATAATTTCTGTATCTCTGTTTATATATAACATTTTCTTGGCTTGCACTGTAAAATCTCACTATTGAAATCATTTACTCATGGACTTTACCTAAAAAATGATATGACAGAGGTAAATTCATTTTTTTAAACATAACTAAGACCTGCTATAAGGAGTTACCACTAAAATATTTATTGCTGTTCTATTAGAAAAGTATTTTGCATTTTACCCACTGCACATGGTTATAAGAGGCTATCAGTAAGGACATTTTATAGAACCCTGAAATAGGATATAGATATCCATACTGTGTTTCTTCTCTTTTAAATATCCTGATGTCCTAATATCATTAATATCTGATTTTTCACTGGAAAAGTAGTCTAGTATCCCAAATAGCAAGTAGCTTTTGAACTTTTGTTTTCTCCATGCTATTAGAAGTGAAAGGAATCACGCATGTTTTGGGCCTTTGCAATTTGCTGGAGGCTGACACTCAAGCAAGTTATGCAAACTTGTTTTTTCCCAGTCTTGTTCCCACATTACAGAGCTTTCATCGGTCTGTGGCTGGTGTCCACCAATTTCTGTGCTTGCTGTAACCATCTTCGTATTTTCTATCAGTTAGTTTTGAGTAAGAAAAATGAAACTTCACACACAAAACCTCATAGTTCACTCAGTTGACCTGAAGTCATTCAGTGGTTTGAAAACCAGTCTTGGGTTAAAATAAATATATTTTCTGTTGACAGCCTGGATTGGCAGCAAGAGCGTTGAAGTGCTAGGAGAAAACTGGCGGGATATGACATTTCCCAAACTCTCATGGCTCCCAGGACATTTTCAGACTAACTTAACAAAACAAAAATTTCCAGGTGATGTGATTTGATGTGTTTGCTTGAGGGTGTGAGGGCAGCCTGAATCTGATCTCGTGTGTTGCCTCGGGGATTACCCTCGGTAATGTCCTTCCCATTCTCCCCCAGGCACTTCAGTGGTTTAATTTTCCTTTCTATACTGAAGCACCCATCCCTAGGAGCACACCAACACTGCCTAGCAAATTTCCATCTCAATTTGTGTGTTATTTCTGGTCTTTGTGGCCCAAAAGAAACCATGTCAAATTTTCCTTTAACTCTTGCTGGAAGGAAAAAGTGGAACAAGGTGACAAACAGAGAGGGATTTCTCTCTCCTTTTGCTCTATTCAGTCTTGTCCGTGATTACCATGTAACACCTCTTGCTATGCTGTAGCAATGTGTAGAATGAAATCTTCTTCTGATTAAACGCCAACAAATCTGCAGAATGTCAGAGCACAAAAATAGCGGCTAGCAGTCCTTTTATATTCTTATGCATACACACAGAGAAGCACGAATCTTCATGAGAAGGGTCTCAAGATTTTCACAAGATAAATAATTTGAGAACAGAACCAAAGCCATACTACCGAGGCTTAATTATTTATATTAAAAATAATCATTTAATTATCAATCAAAATTAATGGATGGAACAACTTACTGCCACCTGCTGTGTGAAATTATTTTCAGGGAAGGCTAAGCATTTTTTAAAATGCTGTTAAGGAGTTTGAGCATGGTATTTTCTGTGTGTTATGGGCCCCTGGTGTCGCATTGCTGACCTATAGCCTGACTGGAGGAGAGGACTGAAAGCTGTAGAGTTTGTGGTTTGGTACTGAACACTGTTGGCTGCACAGAAGCCACCACACTCTGAGTGAAGATCCTCAGTTGCTGCTGAGCTCTCGTTTTTGCAGTGGTGGGGCTTGGCGTTCTGCTGGCTCTTTGGGTCTTGGTTACTTGGTTTTCTTTGGTGTTGAGGTTAGTACAAGCAGCAGCAGAAGGGATGTTGGACTGTCACCGCTAGAGGGTACTCTCGCATTTAACATATAGGCCGTTGCTTTGCATCACTTGATCGCAGCCAGTTTGAAGTGCTATCTACTAGAGAGGCCAGAGAGAGGCATTTAAAAGGAGACAGAAACCACTCCAGGTGTATTTTTATGACTGGATTAGTACTTATAGGTTAAGCTATTTAAAGGATAAATAAATGAAATCTCCCCCATCCTGATCCAGATTGTTTTTGGTTTTGTTTTTGTTTTTCTCTCAAAATAGTGATCACTGTCTGAAGTGTTTCCTGTTCTCTCAGAGTTTACACGATTAAGATGTTTGGAAATCTTTCTGGATCTACTTACAGTTGCTGTAAGGGAGGTTTTAAAAACATTCAACATTGTCCTGATTCTGTAGCAGCTGAAGTCATCTTCTAGAGGAACACAGTGGGGCATCACTGATTGCAGAATCAAACTCATTCTCCCTCCTCTCCTCATGCTGAAGCAAGAGTGATTCCAAGCCAGTGGTAGTGCTTATGCAAAATAAAAATAGACTGAACATTAATGCATGGTTACAGGGTATACATTACTATAGCCTATAATTGGTAGGAAGGAAAATGTAAAGGTTTACAGAGTGCATCAGGCAGCAATAAATATGACTCAATCAGATCTTGCCTGCGTGACAAAATATTAGTCAGAGAGGAATAAAAATTCTTGAGTTAGAAAAGATGGGGGCATAGCAGAAACAAGGTGAGGAACACCCTAGTGCCACAGTAAAAGGACTGGGTGGGAATTGTCCGTGGGCCTGTAGCTCCTAAAGGCCAGAGCTATTAACCAATTAGAGAGAGCCTTAACAGAAAGGTTAGCTGAAATATGGTAGGAGGTACCCAAGTGGGAAATTAAGTGTTCTGTGAAGGAGTTCAGGGGATAATTAGATGCTGTCGAGTGAACAAAGGGACTGGCAAATTACGTCTGTGTAAATATACAGCTTGGTAAAATAACAATTTATAATAACTCTTAAAAATGTTTATTCCTAAGAACTAAAATCTGCAGGATAAATTTGTGTAAGAGGTATCATATCAAAGATAATATTGTTTATGTGCGGTACTAGAGTCCCCTTATGATATTGGATAAGAGAAATACCATTGCCTCGATGGAGCATATGGCAGGTTTCTAGTGGACTTCCCCGGCATAGGGATCTTGCTGTATAATTTAAGGAAAAGAACAATGTAATGCATGTTTGTGGTTAATGACATGGCATGTCTGAAGAAAGTATCAAGTCTTGAATCAGAGGCTGCCTCTGGAGAAGAAATCCATTCTTCCCCTGGTTAGTTAATCACCCTCCACAGGCAAAACTGTGAGTCAGATATCTTCTATTTTGGGGTATTGGGATTAACTATCTAAATCTAATGATGCTAATTTTTAGAATAAGCAGATACAGACATTTGAGGAATAGAGGGAAACCAATAACAAAACATTTAGGGCAGCATATATCTGCATTTAAACAGATCAGGCTGTAGCATAAAATTTTTAATAAATAAAAATATAGTAATCAAAGTACGCTGTCTCCCAACCTTGATGCATTGGTGAGAAGATACCAACACGTGAGTTTTTAGCTCATGATGGTTTACTTGGAGGATCTGCCTATGTTACTGGTGTATAAAGTATCCCTGAAGATCTTTGGTTACGTGCATGACATACAGGATCAATCTTTTAACACGTAATTTGTTTTTAAACATCTGGAAAACACACGTGGTGTCAGTTCTTTGCTGGTTACCTGCACCTGTTATACTTTGGATATTGGCTGTTTAGAATTGTTGATAACTCACCGTCTAGTAAGTGAAGAGTTCCGCTTATTTCTTACTATATTTTAACTATGTTGTCTTAATTGCTTCCTCTGAACAAAAGCCAGTTTTAATTTAGACAAGGCTCAAGAAAATGTGATGTACATGCTGTTTTTTCTTATCTAAGTGGAAATCTCCATCCGTAGGTACCTTGAGAAGAAAAGTTGGTGAGCTGCAACTCTCACTCACTAAGGATGCCAAAGTTCAGTACAGAGCCACAACTTCCCTTCTGCCTGTCCTTATCATCTGAGGTTTTGTGCCTCAACCTCACATATTTTTCCAGCAAGCATAATGATGCTTGTGCATTTAGGATCCTGCCCCCTGTTTTTTAAGATTAACTGCAAAATAGGATGTATCATCTTTAATGTCAAGTGCTCACCTCTCTTAAGCATATCTTCTCTGGGACAAGAAAAAACCCACATTTTTCCTAGAATCTGAGCAACTTTAGGTATTTTTACAGGACAGTGTATTGCATTTTGGCATCCTATCAAGTGCAGTGCTGTATTCCTTGTTGTATGGATTGTCACGTTCCCCAATCCCCAAGTGACTGAGCTTTTTTTGGGTGAAAAATTGTGAAATGCACACTTCTACAGACCAACTATCTGCCAGAGAAAACCCATGAATAATTCTGACTGAGAAGCAGTCCTGAGGACTTTGCAGTCTGCTCACAAGCAGAAGTTTCTCTGAATAAATAATTGGTTGGGAATTAGCCAGCCCACTCAACTTCTTACCAGATCCTTCTCAAAAGGAATGTTTGGCCTTGTGGGAAGCTACTCAGAGGTACAAGTTTTTGGAACACACCTCAGAATATTTAAATTTAAGTCAATGAAAACAAAACATTACTATGTATTAAGCAGTGATCAAGAAAAAGAATAAAATGCAGGCTTTTAGCGACAGACCATTAAATGTACCATTGTGCTATCAAAGCAGGGATGTTAACAAAGGAAGGCTGAATGCAAATACACCTCTGGTAGCACTATTATTTCTTTGTACCTTCTTGGTACAAGAAATGGTATGGGCACACAGAAGTGGGACCATCTATGGTCCTACTTCACAACAGGTCTCAGGAGCAAAACTGAACAAGGATGCTTTAAAATCTGGTAAGGTGAAGGAAGCAATGTTGCATATATTAAACTCTTCGCTGAGTCCTGAACAGGACTCAGCAGTGAGAGAGCAGTGATCTTCCCAGAAATGCCCATGAGGAAGTTGCCTCAGGGGCAGGGCGCAAATAGAGCACAGGACACGATACCAAAAGTCACACAAATGAGCAGAAAGGTTGAAATATGCATTTTGAAGCTTCTGCTGAGGTGAGCACTCTCTATCTATTCCCATGGAAAAAGGCAGTCTCGAGCAGAGTGTGGCCTCTGGGGTTGCTCGGGCCCCAGCATTTAAAGAGTTCACCAGGAATATGTTTCCCAAATGGAAGCTTCTTGTGCAGAGGCTGCCGGGGGCTGCTCCTCTGTAGTCGATGTGAGTGGGCTGCTTCGCCAGCAGCGCACTTAGAGCGGGGCACAGCACAGAGATTGATTTTCTTCTTGGAAAAGCCCTTCTCCCTCTGCAGATGGCCAGACATGCTCTTCCGGTGGAGGATGTCCAAGGACACCAGTCTCCTCAGGCCTAAGTTTGACTTTGTGGCTATCCAGCATAGTCTACAATGCTGCATTTTTTGTTGCTATCAATGGTGTGACAGCCAGAAATATCACAGCTTTGCTTTCAGGTGTCAGACTGAGTTTGCAGAGCTGATGGTTAGAGAAGTCACCTTTTCTTTCCAAGGCATGAGCAGAAAAATACTTTTGTCTTTGTGTTACTTTTCAGAGAAAAAAAAAAAGTACTACAAAAGCCCCACTCTAAGTGGTGAAAACTGAGGTAGGTTCTCTGCTTCCTATGAAATCTCACAAGCTGACATGTTTGGGCTGTGGCACAGTGTTACTCTCACTGTCCAGTGAGATCACCCCACTTACAAGTTGGGGCACTTCCTGTTTCCATGGCAGATGGAGGACCTGAGGACAACCAGGGAAAGCAACATCAAGACCAGTGCAATTTTCTTTTGCTTTGTCGCTACCTTATTTCAAATACTACTGAATGAGTTTTGGTAGGTGTGTGTAAATATGTTGGACTTCCACACAGTTCTCTGAGCTCCAATGCTTTGGCAGAGATGTGGTGCCACAAATTTTTGCAGTTTATACTTCATCCCCCACTTTTTCTCCAGGCATTCCTGGGGAGAAAACAAAGTAACGTGCTGAATGCACCCTTTAGTAGTTCTGTTCCTGTGGATGAACCCCGCATACCTTTGTTCCTCACAACACTGGCTCAGCTGAGCAGTCGGAGCGCTGACAAGCAGCCTGCAGTGCTCCTAGCCAGGTGTGTTTAACTCATGCTTTTCATTTCAAATCTGCATTCGTGAGCAGGTTTGACCACAGGCTAATGGCTCTAGCTTTGCCTACCAAATTACCTTCTATTAATCTTAATTTCTAAAAGTAAAGGTGCTGCCGGCAGCCCAGGAAGACTGGGCATCAACCACAAGCCCAGTACAAATCACCACCAGTGCTTCATCCAAGATTTCTGTGACTGAAGTTTCTCTACTGATCTAAACAACAGGTCTGAAAAAAAAACAGGGGGTTTTGTTACACTGAGAAAGCGGATAGTAAAATGATTTATGCTTCCTGTCAGCTGCTCGATGATACAATCAGTTAAATAGGTTTCAGTATTTAATTATTACAAAGAACTCATTCATTTGGATCCTGTGTATTGAAAGACACCCAAGAGATAAGAAAAGAAAACAACATACCATAGTCTTTAGGTCCTTTCCTCCACTGTTGGACACAGCTCTTCAACAGTTGCTGCCCAGAGTCTAAGCTGACAACCCAACTTTCTGTCCTCGCTCATGCTGCCTCCTCTACACCAGGCTCTGCTCTCTGCAGGCACACTCCTGCCCACTCCCAGATGGGGCCAAGGAGGTGATGCAGCAGGATGAAAGCAGGCTCCATTCTGCTGTTGCATTTCGTGTGTGAGGAGAGATTGTCAAGCAACACCGGCTGGAACAATATGCAGTAACTGTATCTCCTGTGTCAGAGTGATGAATATGGGCTGCCAAAGATTTCCAAAACATAAATAATTCAGCTCAATCCTTTCTAGGTGAAGGGGAATGAATTGCTGGAGGCCCAGCTCTTGAAGGAAGTTCAGGGCGTTAACCCATCTGCACTTGGTCTCTCCCTGTGAAATTATGGCAGAAGTTGCTCCTCAGATGGTTTTATATTTGCATTTTTATTAAATATTTATTGTTCCTCTTCCTGCAAGGAACCATTATGTGGTAGACATCCTATATATTTTTATATTCCCATTTTCTCCTAGTTTGCATGTACTACTGCCTGAAATAAACACACTCTGTCATAAAAAACTAATAATTTCCAAGGTTATTTGAGCATTTTCTTTCCTGAGGTTTCATCCAATTAACATCTGGTTTTTCTAAAATATGATCATTGACCTGAAAACGGGAAAAGTAAAGAGAAGAAGGAGGGCAGATATTTAGAAGCCAGTGCAAAAACATGCTAGTAATAGTAACACTGTGCAGTTAGAGTGCCTTTCCTCTGAGTACCTTAAAATACAGGACATCAATTAATTATAAATGCACCTTCGCCAATCTCTCTGAAGTAGCTACTGCTAATGGACCTTCATAGACAATGCAGCTGAATGGCAAAGGTATATATTTCAAAACCCATCTTCCCTAATAAGTCCTACATTCATTAGCTGTATCAGCACACACAATTTAATACAAGAATTTTCAAGTGCAGTCTTAAAAGAGGGCCCATTGGTGCCCCACTTGCAGGGATAGCAAAGAAGACAACTTGTTCACAGGAATGTTTTTGGTCAATCCTGAACATGATTCTTCAAGCTGTTGCACAGAAAAAATGAGCCCTGAGCTGCTGCTTGTCTCCTGCATAGCCCTGAAGCGTGAGCGTGTCACTGGGTGGCTGTGGAGGCACCACGTTGTTAAGCTTCATGGAAGGAGCCACCAGGCAAATTTCCTGCCTATCAGAGAAAACCAGGAATGCAAAATCAAGCCTGTGCCCACTGAGGACTCTCACCTTAAACAGCACAATCTCAAATGCTCGCTCGGCTGAAGCAAAGCAATCACGGATGGTTCTTGGGAGAATCAGCGAGGAGTCTTCCAGCACAACAGGTGAGTAGGTGCTTAAAGCCCAACTATTGTTCCTGCTGAGTTGCAGACAGTGGAGCTACGTACAGAACGGGATTGGATTCACGTAGGAAGAGTGGCAGCAACTGGCTCCAAGTGGATAATAACAGCAGCCAGCCCCAAGATCCAGTGTATTGCAGTTTAACTGCAAAGAGGTTTGACTGACACTGCTACATCATCTTTTCGTGCTGCTCCATCTATTATCTTTCCTTGAGTGATCGAGGCAGGGACAGTTTAGAAAGAAGTATTTTCTTTTTCCTTTTTTTGTCTGCACAGATGAGGAAGAATTTTGTCACTGCACTTGTTTGCTCAGTTCTGTTGCAGAGAAGAAGGCAGGCTTTCCTGGCAGTTGCAGGATTAGGCTCAGGAATAGCCTCCAGGATCAAAAAATGGGGACTGAGGAGATCTCAAAGCATGAACAAAAGCCAGGAATTGGCACAGAGCGGTGATTACTGCTGATGGGTTAAGAGGGAAGAATGCTTAAAAAAAAAAAAGTGGGGGAGAAGTAGAGACACTGGTATGTTTTGCATGGTTGGATTGATGACTAAAGCACATCCTCAGTGGGACAACTACTGTAAATGAATTTGGCGAGCGAGAGGCAGTATCCTGGCTGTTACAAGTGCATGAGCTTCTAGGGGCTTATTTTCAGTAAAGGTCCACAACGAGAACAAGCTGATAAAGTGCTGGTTGGTTTTCTGCTTCTGTGTTTGCTAATTCACATTGAAAAACAGAGTTTTGAGGTTCACTTGGCTTGCAACTTTTATTGCAAATTTAATCACAAATATAAACTAAGCAAGTATATCTCGTAGGATAATGAACTCTGAACCAGGCACTGTCTTGTCTTGCTGGAATATTTCTTGCCCAGATTTATCCCTTGTACTCATTAAACTGCTATAAGTGTTCTTTTAGAACCCATAGATTTTTTTACTGCCCTATTAAATCTAAATTAAATGCTTTTCTGAGGCATTTATAGACCTACCATTTGCTCCAGCAGGGAATATGCAAAAGAACCGTTTTAAAAGAAATCAGGGCATTTTCTCAGGAACATTCTAATAAAGGCAGGGAAAAGCCAGTACCGTGCTGGGCATCACTGCAGGTGTTCCTAGGCTTTGCTATATGATTTTGGTTTTGCTGATTAAAAAGCCTTGCTAAATATAGATGGGAGCCATGACCAGCTCTGACTTTACAATGGTACTGACAAATAGGGTTCAAACTGTGGCTGATTGGGGTATGCCAGGGATGGGCCATTGCCCAAACCCACTCTTGCCAGGTCACTGGGGAAGCTGGAAAATGACTCTTCACCTCTGCCTTTTGCCAGCTTGAGCTGCCTTCCCCAGTGGGACTGCCTGGACATCGGCTTTAGGTGTTGCTGCCAGTTTGGATCTTTCCACGGTTTAAGAAAGTACCTAAACTACAAGACTTCTTGCAGGAACTTGTGTGAACAATAGTGTCTTACTCACATATCTAGGGCCTCTCCTCTGCATCTTCTCTATAGGACATGCTCATGGTGAAGAAGGGTAGACGTTGCAGCTAATAAATGCCTATGCTGCTGTCACTGTATAATTGGGGTTATAGTGCTGCTTAGACTGCAGTGAAGTGAGGAAATGCAGAGATATTGCTACTAAAAGGAGAGAAATTTTGCTGTTCATCTTCACTTATGCTGTTATTACCAGGTAATTTTAAAAGGTTCCTCATTGGATCTGCTACGCTCTCACCTTTGGGATTATAACTGTGGCCTGACTGCCTCTCCTACAGTCAGGGTGGAGGTACAGGGAGTTTGCACTGCTGTAGATGCTTTTTCCAGTGTGCTTTCTGACTTTATCCTGCTCAGAAACTCTCCACAGATATGAACTGTGGACCAAACCCTGTCCCTACTGAAATCATCGTGAGATGAACCATTGACGTCAATGGGGCTAGGACATCACAGGTTATGTCCTTTGACATAACTGCCTGAATTGTTTAAAAAAAAAAAGGCAGCAGCAGCACAGAATGTCACAACCTGCCCATTTTCTTGGCAACCAACCCCGAATCAGTCCTTGGATGTATTTGCTTTTACAACACAGTAGCAAATACCTTGCTCATGTCCTTGTTATTTCAGTGCTGATTTTTCCATTTAAAACCGTTGGGTTTTTCTGAGTGGATGCAAGCGGTTCTCCCTAATAATGGCATCAGGGTTACTATGGCTACAGCTTTTCATTGTTGGGGTTTAGTTTGTGAAAAAGAGAAAAATTGGTCCCAAACTCACTATTAAATGTTATTAATAAAACCAGACAGTGATGGATCTATAGATTAGCTCCCTTACATATCCCAGACCACTGTCTGAAATGAATCTGTATTCCTTTAGTCATATGCCTTTTGTTCCTTGATCAGTATCTAATCTGCTTCACACAGTTGGGAATCAGAAACGTGTCATGTATTTGAGATTTCTCCTGGCTTGGAGCAGAACTCACGGTGTTGCTGCCATTATGATTAATGTGTTAAATTCTTCAACACCTTTATTGCCTTTTACCCATCTCTCTCCTGGACTACGTGGAAGATTGAGGTATGAGGAATGTTGAGTATCTTTGAGGTGGCTGTTTTCTCCTAAGCTGATGAACTCAGGGCAGTGAATTCCTCAAACCAGAGGGTTCAGGTTTTTTTCTCAGGTATTTAATATTCTTCTGGAGATCAGGTGTTTCTGCAAGGTGTCTGTTGCCATCCCATTTTAAAAAAAAGTCACAAAACCTCTAAATGAACATCTATATGTCACTGATTGCCATTGATACAATGATTCTTCGTGGAGGCAGGTTCTTGTGCAAATGGGTGATTTCATGTTTGCAAAGATTGTGCCACCCGGTAAAACACAGATGCTGCAACTACAGCAAAGTGGCTTAAGGTCGAAACCGTCTGTTGTTCACAGGTGATTTTGTGCAGCGTTAGTACCCGTGAATTATTCATTCCATAATAAATTACACACTGAACAAGGGAAATAGAATAATTTGGAAAGAGAGAGTGCTACTTATACCATCCTAATTAACAAGATCTGTAATTTTATACTTCGGAAAGGTTTTTCAATATTTAATAGGGGAACCTTTCAAGTTCTTTAAGAGCTTAAATTGCTTGTGAATTCTTGCCCTTTAACACTCAGATACTAACAAGTTGATTTTTTAAAAATATGTTTATAGTGATCTCAGAAACAATTTAAATTATATTAAAATGATTTAAAGTTCAGAAAATGTGTTAGTATTTAAAGATGTTTTCTGTAAGTTTTAATGTGATAACCTTAGGAGAAAAATGCTGTGGTGAGGTTGTGTGCGATAGCAGCATACTGAGCCCACGAGCTCAGGAGATCTTTCCATTCTGCATTACCATGTTTGATTCCAGAGAAATTCTTAATTCGCTCAGAAAGAAAGATCTTGTCTATGGAGTCCATGTTATGCCTGATGGACGGTGCTTGATGTTGAATGGGACACAGTATCCTTGTGAGGTGATTCAGAGGCACGCGTGCCCCCTAAAAACAGAGGCAGCAAGTTAATTTAAGGTCTACACGTATTCAAGTACTAGATGTCAATAGGATTATTCTTGGACAGCAATTGAGAATAGCCCTGGCTGGCTTTTAACTGTGCCTTTAGCAAACTTTCAGAAGGAATAATAGTTATTTTGTCAAAGATCTTGAAGGGCACAAGAAGGAAACTAGGACTGCCATCTGGTTAGTGTTTGATTATTTTATCCAGTGTACTGCATCTTTCCCACAGGGCTCACTGGTGTGCTTAGTAAAGTTAATGCTGCTTCAATTTCAATGGCTTTTCTTGGAAAGCAATTTTTCTTAGAACTCTGAGTTAACTTGGCATTCTAGAGGATGCTCTGACTCCTGGAGCAATGCCTGCTCGATTCACGCAGGTACAAGTGGCAACATTTTAATGCAGAGTTTAAGCAAGACAGTGTGATTTTGGAGAAGAATGTGTGTTCTTTTTAGAAGAAAAAAAATGGGAAGAAAGACTTTCTGGGGTCACACAGGTAGGAAAAGAATGACCATGTTTTGCTTTCAGAGCTGAGTTTCAGCACCAGCAAAGTCCTTCGGAAAGCTCTGCTTGTCCAAAGTTGATGTAGACAAGATTACTTTTTAACCACAACCTCGGAGATCTTGCTGGTCTCCTATGCTTTCTAGAACCACACAACATATCTGTATGTCACATGTGCAGCTTTGAACATTGGTATAAGCCAACAAAAAGACAGTTGCTCCATGAATATGTCATGGAAGATGACATATTAAGGGTACCTTCAGCAGCATTGGGAAATTATTAACTGTTTGCAAAAAATGAGCATTTGGTGGTATTTAAATTCCACTCCTTTGCACAGCAGCAATGTTGAAATAGCACATTGCTCAACACATCTGCCTCTTGAGCCCTTGCAAAAGAAGCTCCACCTGCTTGTGTTGGGAGGTAATTATTGCTCTTATTTCTTTTGGTACTGCGGGTGTTACATAGTGAATCTATGCTAATACCATGCTACTGATGATACACACCAGACAGGTTCAAAATTTTATTTTCATAATTGTCATTTTTTTACTAATTGTCTTTTCTTGTACAATTTGTTGTAAATGGGATTTCAGCGATCATTTTATAGATGTGGCAGCTTTACAAAAGCATGTTGTTCCACCCCACCAAGTTAGAAAAGGTAATAAAAGGTGAAAAACTTAGTTTTAGTCTTAAAATTCAGATTAGTTTTGCAGGAAAGTTTTAGGATATATGTGATGTGGAAGCGATAGGAATTTCTACCGAAGACGGAAATTGAGTATGGGTAGAATTGTACAGCACTGCAGCTAAGAGCTCTGGTACGGGAGCACTGGTACTTAGATTCCTGAAACACCTTTAAAAGCATATACCTTATTTTCTGAAATAAATTGGAGTATTTCTCCATTAGGAAAACTTTTTTATAGCCTCAATAAAAGCTTTGAATGTTTTGGAGTTGTTCAATCAGAGAAGAAGAGGATGTTAGTGACCACTTCTTGTATCTGTATTGTGTTAAGTTTGAAGTACATTCAGTATCATGAGGGTAATGTTTACCATAGTGATGAGAGTAGATCTGTGATACGAGAAATACTAGTGTACGCAGCTCTGTAGATGTAAAAATGTCTTAATTTAATATGTCCACCAAAGCAAGATCACTCACAGGCAAGAAACTTCTCATGTACACATGTATCTTTATTACTTTAAAACCTAAAGCGTAACTTTCTTGGGGAAATAGCATAAGCAAACAGCTAATGAATTGTCAAATAGAAGGAAAAATGCAAACCATCAAAGATACGGTGCTAGGTGATCAGCAGCTGCAGACATTGAATTTTAATGATGCTGAGAAAGGCAACCACCTCATCTTTGATTAATAAAGCATTGCAGTGAAAATGATCATCTATCTGGCATATATAATAACATAAGAAAGGAAAAACACACTTATTTTGTTTCCAGTAGGTTTATCATGTTTGTGTATTAATTGAGTCATGCAAGAGTGTGTTTGCTTTATAACAGAAAAGGGAGGACATCTGTTCAGATGGAGACACTTTGACATGTACTCAGAAGGCATTTTTTCCACTTAGCTTTCATGCCTTGAATTTCTGGCAAAGGCGGTATTTTAAGCACTTGTATTATAAGAAAAACTATGGCTACAAGGATTTGTTTGTCCTTTTGAGTGTTTTCAGATATGGTCTTAAGAGCTGGAATTTTGCGCCTACTATAAGGATTAATTGCATGCTTTTGTTTTTTATTTTTTTATGTATGGATTTGTTTGAGGAGGGAGAAGTGGACAGTACTGCTGGGCTGTTGTAGGTGGCTGCCCTTTAGAAAGCAATGAGATTTACTCACCTAGGGGCAGAAAAAAGATGGATAAACAGGCTGTGAGCAAGGATTTAGAGAAAAGTCCTGAAGCTTTTGCTCTCAGAACAATTTTTATTTAATGTTTTCAGAAGTGGTTGTGTGAACATACTGGAGAGCAAAGATCAGAACCACTCCATCCCTCTTCTCCCTGTGGAGTACTTGTGCCCTACAGGCATATATGCTCTCTGTAGGCTGTAGAGCTGTGTTATGCTTCTGTGCACACTCCTTGCGGAGCCATAATCTCATGCTCCTTCTTGCACATTGGCCAAGTTTCATCATGAGAGGTAGGAGACATTTGTTTGTTTGTTTGCTTTGCTGAAGGTGCTCATTGGGACTGATTCCAGGACCTTTTTAGTTCCTAGGTCTTAGCTGCTTTTTCTCTCACCTTTCTGCCCCTCCACAGATTCAGTTCTCCAGTAGCAGAGCCGCGGAGACCTGGTGAGGTCATTGCTGCTGCGCAGCCTAGCAAAGTACACGCAAACTGAAAGCCTCAGGTGCCCCTCCGAAAGGAGCAGTCTCCAGCTTTGTGGCCACATCATATTTGCCTTCATTGCCAAAAATCAACCATGGCTAATTTCTCCAAGCCTTCCCTCTTGAGAGTGTCTTGCTGACTTGTGCACTTGTCTTCTTTCTTCTATTCTTCTCTCTTGACACCTCTATTTGCCACCTTCTGCTTTGAAATCTGTGCTTCTCAGCTGTTTGGCCTTGTCAAGCTTCCTGACACCACCCTGTTAGTGAAGAGCTCTGAGGCAGTGTACAGAGAGCGCCTAATTCAGTTTTACTGGAGGTGGCAATTTCAAGCTCGGTGTCCTAGGGAAAAGAAGTCTGCACAACTGATTTTTCTGTGTCTTGGTGCTTGCCACCTCACCTTTTCTGCAGAGGTTTTTCACCGATGCACTCTTTCAGCCAGGGTGACAGTGGGGTAAAACACTCAGGATAAGAAGTCCCTAATTTGGAGGTTACCTTTTCCGGTGAACTGAAGTCTCAGCCTAAATTTGAAAGATTTATGAATCTTAATCACAGCAGCTCTGAGTGTCTCTTTCAATGCTTTTTTTTTTTTTATAGCACTCCTGGACTCTCACATCTTTTCATCTCCTATTCATTTTACTGTACTTTATGCTCCGTAACTGCTCAATTAACCACACCAAAATTACAATGCAGTTGTAATGGGATTAGAAAGCAGCAGAGGGATGAATGGATACCACGGGTATTTTCTCTGGGTATTTCAAATCTTTAGAAGCAGCAGTTTATGTGGTGTGTTTAACTATAGGTGACACACCACCATATGGGTCGAAGAGTCACTTGTAAGGCTGTGGGGGACAGGTACTCAGGTAGTACGTGTGTCACAGCTCTGCTGATGTTGAGAGAATTCCTTTATGGCAGGGAAAGTCCAAAGAGGAATGGATTCTGGTCTCTCTAGTTGCCTGGAAAATGGTTCCTTTGTGCTAGATGTTATGCCTTATAAATCTAATTAAGTAGTATAAATTAGCATGATTTTATATTTTTTAAAAAGGGGGGTTTGAAAGCTTTGAGTTTTTTGCTTAAAGCCTCTCAGCCATTGACAGAAAATTCTTATGCACAGAATTTTTATGAGGCAATTTGCAAAGGAAAACCCAAACATTTTTGCTGTGATAGGATTATAATAGTATCTTGTACTCTTTCAGACATTTTGCAATAGGATATACAAGTAGCTAATGGGCATTACCTAAAGAAGAATATTATTACAAACTGAAAAGCTAAATAAAAAGCAGAAGGAAGCTACTGAACAGTTCCTTTGTATCTTAGAAACAACTCTTGGGATTTAAAAACGTCAAAAAAAATTCAGAACTCCAATGGAGTGGAAAGAATTTAGAATATTCTTTATGATGATAAAACAACCATCATAATTCCTGTAATTTAACCCTAGGATATATTGATATTAAAGTGCTGAAATATATGAAGTTGTTAGCAAAAGTCAAATAACATAAATGTGCCTCGAATATCACTTTATCATTTATACTTGAAAGGCACCAGGGAATTTGGCAGCTAGAACCAAAATCAAGCAGAGGACAAAGTAAGGGTAACAAGTGATAAAAGGGACATGAATAATTTATGTTAATTCAAAAGCCAGCTCAACACAGCACCTGACAGGGAAGCGAAAGCCCCTTAGCAGAGCTCTCCTGGGCACTATGCACTGTGTACGAGAAGCCTTGGTAATCAGCTCCCTGCAGTGCCATTTCTACACCCCAGGGAGACCGCGGCCACTTAAACAATTTGCATTCTATCACATCAGTTGAATTAGGTTCTTTTCGTAATGGGATATGACAAATGTGCTTCATATCTTGCTTCCAAAAGGGAGGAGTGTCAAACATCTGACACTTTCACGTGTGTTTCCTGAAGCTTCAAACCTCACCCATAATCTCCAAGGTACAGTGAGGGAGAGTACAAACTCCTTACAGTTATGCTCCCTGATTTAATTCTCTGCATCTATATCCTCTACCTTATCTTATTTCTCATTCTTCTTAATGAAAAAAGGGCATTATCTGCAGCATAGGTACAGTTCTTTTCACTGCAGTAAGAGCAGAAATAAGACTCACCTAGATAAGGTGTGACGGAGTGGTATGAGAATGGCCTGCAAGCAGATGAGAGAGATAGGACCTGGATTAGGGGATGATATTGAGGATAATGAATGATTGCATCTTCTGGGTTCTAAAATTCCAGATTTCTAACAGTAAACGTAATACAATGTCTAAAGATAAGCAAATTGCTAAAATGAGAAGCAGAGCTGTGTACAGAGGAGAGATGGTACAGTTTAGCCCCAAGGGATAAGAGCTGAACAAATGAATGGACAACAAAAACTGTCTACCTTCCTGATTTAAATAAACTTCTTACTCAGCTCACAGAGTTGGACTCCTAGCATGCAGATACATTTTTGCATTTGGAGATAGAAAATGCAAATCTGAATTTTTGAGGTTTTTAAGCTGTTGACAAGGGAGAGGAGATAAGGCTTTGCTATAAGCTCTTGCCCTCTGTGCTGCTCCAGCCTTCTCAGCGAACCCAGCACTGAAGAAGCAAGGATGTCTTGCACACCTTTCCTGGCTTTGCAGAAGTTCAGAATAAGTGAGAGGACACCTTCTGCCGTTTTTAAAAACATCTCTTTGAGTACAAAAGGTGAATCTTGTTCATGTAATTCCTGTGACACTTCTGCTCAGACAGAAACAGAAAAAGGAGCATATGGCTGCAAAGCACCCGTAATCTGGGAGTTTCTGCAGCGTTGTACTCATCATCATTGCTCTTTTCCATGTTTTCTGACTTAAAGTCACAGTATGTACTGATAGCACACAGCCCAATAGGCATTAATCCCAGAATCTCATTTAGGCAAGTGATATATTTAAATATGTTTAAACTTGGATACAGATGCCTTCCCTAATTGAAGCTTTAAGAAAAACGCCACCCACCTCCCCTTCATAGTGCTTAGCTTTTAGGATATCCTGCCTGAGGAAGTAAATAGTACAAGTGCTCGTGGTTTGCTCCAGAGAGGACTTCCTCGGCAACAGGCCCAAGTTTATTGTCATTTGATGGAAAAGTCTGTCCCTCGCACTTTCTCCTGGTGGACTTATCCAAGTCTGTATTTGCCGTATTCATGCTACAAGATCTAGGGGAAGCTGGGCTGGGTGTTTCATCGTTCTCTGATCTTTGTTTGATACGATTGTTTGTTTACCAGAGTTAACAAGAAGGCTCAGCAAAAATTGGCTCAGCAAAAGCCAATACTAATTGTTTTCTCAGATTTTTGGAACCTTTATGATAATATTTCAGCTATTAAATATGAAACGAGAGAAAGATTTCTTTTACATGGGGCAATTGATAGATGCAACTGAAACAGCTTTTGAGATGAACATCTACCATCGTCGCCATTTAAGCAGAATATACCCTTTTGAGGCACTGGTTAATTTGGTTTTGTTGTTTTTAATTTGGCAGCCAGACTGACTGTATTCACACTGACTCCTGGTTCTCCTGCACCAGCTGCTGGTCTTCCCTAATTCATTATTCACAAGATCATTAGTGCTGGTGGTGGGAATTGACCTCAGAACAGCTCACCCTTCTCATACCCATCTTGTTTTGGGTATGTCTTTCAAATGGCATCTTAATTATCCTTTGGCCTTAAATACCCAGGTGGAGGCTTTAATGGGAGTGTGGGGTGGTGTTGCTCATCCAACTAACAGATGGCTGTAAAATTGTGCGGATAAAGATACTTGTCACCCGGGGGAAAGAGCAGGAGGCAGGACATGGTCTGACACATGGATTAGTGCTGTGCTGGCAGGTGCTGTGTTGATGGCAAGGGCTGATATGCCAAGTCCAGGAATCCTTCTTTTTGTGATCCTTCCTGTTCCTCTATCTTTTCCTGCTCCTTCAGTCACTGAAAGCCAAAGGGCCCCCGGAAGAAAGCCAGAATGTCTTTTTTAAGTAAGACTAAGACAAAAAAGGGGTGAGTTTTCACTGAGGGGAAGTAAAAAAAATTAGAGTGTTTTGAAAATTTAGCTCCTTACTGTCTTACAAGCTTATTTTGATTTCTTAAAGTATTAGTTCATTTGCTCATACTTGAGGAAGCAATCCTTTGCTGTATGGAGACTCTTGGTGGTGTTTAAACATCTACAATGCTCCTTTTCATACTTTTCTCTGAAAAGGAACAGTGTCACACAGATTTTTTATCTAATGATTGCCTTCCTTTTCTCATCTGTTTGGCAAATGGATAGCTTCATCTCTTACAGTAGCAGCTGAAGATGTTAGTAGACTCAATTAGCCGGGCTCCTGGTGCTGCTGGCACTGAGAGGGTGGTTCAGAGCGACCCGCACTCTTGGGCATGGAATAGTTCTTGTTCTTCTGAATCTGACAGGCCTGACCCTTGCTCAGACCATCAAATATTCTGCTAAGTCTCTGTCTTTTCATTCCTCTGGAAGCAGTCAGCTTCATGATGTCATTCAAATGTGTAGTCAACATGACAACATTACACAGAGCAGATGATTGGCAGATGTTTTGAAAAATGTTTAAGGCAGTGTTTTTTGAGGGTTTTTGACTTTTTTTTTTCCCCCTCTAGTATTGCTTGTTGGACAAACCACAAATAGGAAATGGCTATGAAGCAAACAGCAACTACCTTTTTTTTTTTTTCCTTTTCCTAAGTATTTGAATACCTGGTTTATCCAGTTTCTTCTTAGTAAGCTATTGTTTCTCAAGCCATTATAGACAGTCTAAAAAGACAATAATAAATGTTGACCGTATATACACACACATCATATACATGTCTGCATACACTTCTGTGTATATAATTTTGCTTACAACTGCCTGTGGGTTGCTTGTTTTTCCTAGCTGAATCCGCTTGTTGGTATCAGGCTGTAACTATGATGCCATGGTCCAGATGAGGCTGCAGGCACACATAGTAAAACAGGGAGGCAAAAAGCCACTATGACGATGGTCTTCGGCATAAAATTCACCCCAGAAGCCTCAAGTCTTCTTTCTTTCTTTCTCCATCAGCTGTTTTATCAAGTGCCTCGCAGAAACTCAGAGGCCCAGCATGAAGAACTTGTGCCACAAAAAAGTAAAGAAATTGGAAGCAGAAAGCCCCCTGGTGCTTCCCCTGGGAGCAATAGAGCCTGTGTTTTTAAAAGTAAAGTCTTTCCATGGAAATCTTCCAAGGATAATTCTCTGTACTTGCATATTTTTCCCATTTTACACATAATTGTGTAGCTGACATTTTGTGTGCTATGTTAAATCATTTCAGGTTTTGGAAGGCCAGTTCTGGCAACCTTCTCCGTGTAGCAAGAGATGTGAAAGGGTAGGATCAAGGGAGGGAAAGCAGAATTGGAGAGGCAGTGTTAGGTCTTAGAGAATTCCTCCAACGAGAACAACTGTCCCGGGCACTGCTGTTAACAAGCAGTCAGGCAAGAAAACAGACATGGGAATCAAAGATCAAAATCTGAACCACAGTGCAAGATCAAAAGACTGCAAGTACAGCTGAGCTGTGCACAGCCATCATCCTGCTTCTATTTCCACCTAACCAGGGGACATAAAGAATTTAAACAGATTTATTCCACCAGTGACTATTAAACTGAAGATTTTGACAGCACTGTGTTTCTAAATGCAAAAACAACTAGGGGCAAAAGCACCTTTCAAAAAGCATTGCCAGGATTCCTATTAAATATCAATTATGTATCTCTCTTATTAATGGGAAGTGACCTGCAGGGTAAATGGTCTTGATAAGCAGAGTTCACAGTTGATTCTGCTCTGATGAAATATGTTTTCTGAAATAAATTATACTAGTTATTTTTTCCTGTCAATGAATATTTCACACTGCTTTTGTATAATAACGTGTCAAAAGGCAGGCAGAGATCTGAGTTTGGGTTTGGGCTTCAGGTATTTAGGGACACTTGGGGAAGTCCGACTGCTTTCTTGGCACCAACTTCACTGCAGCCGGGGTCAAGGCCATACTTGAATGATAAAGGAAGCAGAAAGGAAAAAGCATGTGTTGTGTATTCATCTGAGGATTAATATGGGCTCTGAAACAATATATACAAGCCTCACTAGAGAAAAGAGTCACCATTAGGTGGTAGTTTCTGCGGGCAAGGCCATTTTCCTTCACAGGGCCATTGTGGTATAGTCAAGTAACTGGTTTTATGTGCCTTTACTCACATTTTCAATGTATGATGAATAAGGGATAGCATAGTCTGGGGAGCAAAATTACTGTCCTCTATTCTTCGCAGAAATACATAACTTACAGTGCTAAGTACTAGAGGACATTTCTTAGATGTATTTGTTGTTTCCACTACTAAAGCTTATTAAACAGTAAGTAGTAAATGGGGCTTGAAGGTCAGTTTTGCTGGGAATGTTTATATTTACCTAGTTTTCAGAAGGCTTGCTCAGCTCCCTGGAATAATTCTGCCAGTCAGCTGTCGAAGGTGGTAGCTACAACCTGAATGCACAATGCGACCATTTAGCATTCATCCCACCACTTCTTGTTAGTGCCGTAAGGATTGTACCTTGAGTACAGCATATTAGAGCCCATCTGCATGTAAAGTGAAACCACTGAATTTTTATCAGTGCCTCATTAATTCAAATGTTCTATAAAACTCACTTTTATTGATTGAGTTTAAGGCATTTTGGATGGGAATTTTGCTGTGGCAGACAAGGCTTTCACTTAGCAATAGAGGGATGATTATCAGCAAAAAATGGAAAAATTACAAAATTGAAGAAATGAAGTTACACTAGGAATGGGAAAAAACATTTAATCTGCTAATTTATAAAGATGTCTGTAAGACCAAAATTATAGGTTTCTCTCTTTGTGTCTTTTGACTGATCGTAACAGGCACCTATTAGATGACTTGCCTTATGTTTCTGCCATGAAATATAAAATTTGTCTGAGTTTGTTCTTTATAGAGTTAAATGCAAATTCCTTGACGAGTTATGTAAAAGCAGAATGAGGTATATTTCTATGTTAAAATGGGTGCCTTTAGTACAACTCAGGTGTCCCAGGGGAGAGATGGAGAGATAGGAGATCCAGAAGCTTCACGTACAGGATCTTCATTGGGTCTACTTGTGCTTATAGATAGGATTGGAGCCTACCTTGGTTTTCAAAGATAGTATTGTGAGGCTTCACATTTAATAGATTTACAATTTCCATACCAAGTCAATTCAGTTTGCAGATTACAAAATATAAATTAAAAAATTGTTCTGTTAGTGATGATCTGGACAGCAGCAAACTACATAACTTTGAACCCACTTTGTCACCATGTACTCAGGCAGCGTTGAGGTTTGCCCAGTACCAAACTGCTCAGAAAGACAGATTTTGTCCCATAGCTTGCCTCCCTTTTGTTCTACCTTTAACAGCCATGTTAGCATTACTTTTAGAGCTGGGTTGCACCAGAGCTCCTATGAGCTTCTAAGCAAATTGTTTTCAGATCTAAGAGGAGTCAGGACAGTATTTTTATGGCAAAGAAGTTTAACCGGACTGGGTTAGTGGAGGATGGGAATGTCTGCTGGCCTTCAGCGTGTCCATTTTGGGACTCAAGTTAGAAAAAGGGAGAAACTGGATGGGTTTCTCCCTCACAGAACTCATAAAAGGAAAAACCAGGACATAAGTGTCATCAAAACAAGGGATAGGATTCCATCAGCATCTGAACAACTTTTCATGCCTGATTTACATAGATATTGAAAAATTTCATGTCATCCCAGCCCCCATTCTCTGTAAGACTTCTAGCTCAGTGTGCTTTTTCTAAACGATACTGGAGTTGACTTAGTTCTCTTGGTTGAAAGTTAGGCTTAGATGGCAACGATACTAAGCTTTGGAATTGCAAGCACAGTTCATTGGAAAGATAAATAATAAAATATAGTTAATTGGTGTAATGATGTCTCATCAAATAATTAGGTTAAATGTGCAATCCGATTTTCGTATGTGCCACAGCATGCTTATCATGTACAGCGATGTGTAATGATGTTATTAAGTTGTTGTGCACACCGAGTTAAAAATGAATAGGGTTTTGCATTTTAAATGCTTCTACATTTAAAAGTTTAATATACTGGCTGTTTTTAGTAAAAATGCCTAAACATAAGTAATTTTAAAAGTGTGTATTAGTAAACACCAGTCAAGCCACAACACTTAGTTCACACACTACCTTCATAGTGATCCATCATCATCACTTGGATGCGATCATCTTGACCTCTATGAGTCAGGACTAAAATACCATCATTGTAGTGTGATGGAGGTTCAAGTGAACCAGTGTATTTTAGTTTATATATCCAGGGCCATGTTTCTTCATGTTGCAGGTCATGCCAGTTGTCTATCTGCCCACTTGGGCAGCCAGGGAGGACAAGGGTGAAACAACTGCCAGTGGGACTGACTGATAACGGATTATCTGGAAATAAAAAAAGAGATATAGGGTGTGACTCAAAATGTTTACTAGATTTCTGATCTGTAAAACAGCCAAACCTGTTAGAAATCCAGCTTTTTTTCTGAAATCATATCCATGTACCTATCTGTAAAAAGCATGCCTTTCCATATCAGTGGAGACCTTTAAATTATGCAGTTTGGTTTTTTCTCATAGATTTTTCTCTTTCAGCGTAATACACATTTATGTCATGAACCTAATTTTCTATGAAGTTAGCGGCAAATACTTCATGAAAACATATGAAGAAACTATTAGTCTGAAGACCTAAAGAGCCATTAGTTAACGTACATAGAACTGCACCAATAAATAGATACCAGATCAATCTTTAGTGTAAACCACAAGAGCATTCATAGTGTAGGCTGTTTCCAAATTAATGGGTCTTGCATTGCTTTGTAAAAAAGCAATTCATGACCTGACTTTGATCAGTTTACCATAGACATAAAATAAACTGGCGCTGAAAACATGGAGAGCAGTAAAATCAGAACATTGTTGTAACCTCTAAATTTTTTAAGGATAAAAAATGACCCAAATGTGAAATCATGATCACACTGAAATTAATTGTGGAACTGGCTTTGCATCCAGGGGAGCGGAATTTAACAGTATTGTGGTATTGGTAAACATGTCATCCCATAATGCCCTATTATATGGTGATGATATGACCACTTTTTTCAACAAAATCAAGCACAGAAAAACTAGATTTGTATGTGTGCAGAGAGAAATGATTGTTTTGTAGTATCCATCCTATTTAAGCCTGCTTGGACAGAACTATTAGATTTGTAGCCCTTGGTTGTATACAGTGTAAAATGCTGGTGCTTTTGCTAAGCTTATCTAAACCTTTTGTGCCTACAAATCCAGAGCAGAAATTAGCAGCAGCCAACCTGTTCATGCGGCATTCCCAGACTTTGTGCAGGCCACACAACAGTGTGCGAACAGCTGGGCTGGCGGGTCATCATTTGCAGTATCTCTGAGGTGGGAACTGTAAAGTCCTGAGCACAGCAGCTCTGCTTGGCTCTCTTGAAATATAAAAGCAAATGAAAAAGCAAGCAGAAGGGAGCAGGGAATGAGGTCCGCAATGTTTGTATTTATTTTGGGAGGCTTCATTTTTCCAAAGTGTGTGCGAGGCCTGCTGTAATTAATCTTTTCTCTTCCTGACTCTCTGTAAAACTGACAGTTGCACACAGGCAATAAAAGATATTTATTTGAACACAACAAGCAAACAGTTATTTATTGGAAAAAGATACTTGTAGACAGATTTAGTCATTCCTTCAAGAAACACTTTCAGGGAGCAAGCCCACTGAGCCCTTGATTGACAGTGGTCTGTTTTCTCTCACCTTGATGAGTCTGGCTCAGTGGGTAGTCCAACCATCAGGTCATATATGTACTAAGGGCAAAAATTGACAAAGAATATGCTACAAAAAGTGATTTACCAGCTGTGCGCAGTCATTGTAAGCACCCTGCGTTGATTGTTATTTGTGTGTAATGGAATAGCTGTGGACAGCAGGGCTGGGAAAACCGAGGGTCTGATTCAGTGTGGCGCTAAAACACTGAAACTATAGTGAACAGGAGGAATTGCCTCTCTTGGTTATTTTAGGGGTTTGTTTTGTTTCATTCTATCTTATTTTTGGCCAGACAAATATTGAGTGCTATCTAACAACTTCTGAGTCTCAGTCAGGTCTTGACCTTCCTTCCCCCCTGTTAATAATTCTTGAAAACCCCCTGGAAATTACATCCACAGACTTCACGCGGCATCTCCTTAATAGGAGAGGCTATAGGCCAGTGTCTTAACATCAGTTTATAGTAATATGCTCTTTCTTTTAAAGTGATTTTGGTACAACAGAAAGACATAATAAATGAGTAACTTTAATGTAATTCAGGATATGTTTCTTGGGCATTGCAACCCTTCTTGTGAGGCACAGTTAGGGGATTCTGATTACATATCTAATAAAGAATCCAACATACGTCTTTATATTTAAATATATGGCCCCATTCTGATATCCCTTGTGAATCCTAATGCTTGCGAAGCATAAAGCCGTCTTCTGCAGAAATGCTTTGCTAATGTCTAAGTTTACCTTTCCCTTGCCAGCTTCAGAGAGAAGGGTTTGCTTTGAAACTGAACATTGATGTTGGGAGGTTTTTAAAGTGCATACATAACTCTGTGCAGCTTCACTTTCTCTCTTAACTCCAGTCTTATATGTCCATCAGAGGCTTTGCAACAGACCAGTATCATTAGTACCCTGCATAAGACACCATTCCTTTGATGGCATGCACAGAATCAGGCAAAGATGAAGGGGATTACAGATTTCTTTGAAGGCAGAATGCACCACTACTTAGACAAACAGTGTGATTTCAGAGAAAGCAACACAATGTTTCATTTTCATTCATCTCAGATAACATTTCTACTTCTTGGAGTATTCCAGAAATCTCTTTTGCTATACAGTAAACCTCAGAAAGTTTTTGTACGTGCCGCCAGCCAGCCTTAGGGATTTTTGACAATTTGCAGATATCTGTTTTTATTTTATCTTTTCTTTGGTTTTTTAACATTCCTGCCTCCCTCCCTTTTAGGGATGAAGTGGACACTTTGTATAGCTACTACTTAAGAAAAAAATATCTCTACTGGTATAACTTAATACTATTTGATATTAGTTGTAAATAAAGATTAACACTAACATTAGCAAGAAGAGTCACTGAAACAAAGTCACAAGAGCTCCTCGTTGTTAATATCCTCTGTAGGATATTTTCTTCCTGCAAGAGAATCGCTGGCAGCTTTTAGCGACTGGGAGCACATGAGGTATACTCAGCTAACATGCACCTTGAATAACTGTTACTCTGTTTAAAGTAGAAAGAAGTTTTCAATAGCCTGTGCAGAGTAAGGGATAGAGGCAGAAGCAATTGGAGGAAAAGCAAGCTGTTGAGAGAAATAAAGTAAAAATGTGGTGTCTGAGATGGGAGACCGAGAACAGGGCACTGGGTGTTTTGATGGAGAAAAACAAGGGGTAAATATCTGCATATTGCTTGCACAGACATATGACTATGGCTGAAATGAGCTGGTCTGTGTTGGTTTCACAGACGGTTCATATACTGCACAAGTAGAAAATAGTGTACTCAGCAACTGCAAAGTAAATGTCTATCTCACGCAGAGGAAAAGTATTAAATCTAGTTCATTGCTAAGTATCCAGAAGTAAAACATCTCTGCTTCTCAAGGCCCATAGCACACAGACCTAGCAGGGGAGTTAGTGGTGCTTTAAAGTCATAGAGAAAAGTATCAGGTCGTTTTCCTACAGCTCCTTCAGACTCAAAAGCATTGCTTGTCCTGGACTTGGAAGTACTTGATGCCAAAGGTTTAACTTTCAGATACGTCATCTTAGCAGGATGTCAAAATGAGGCACTCGGATGCTTCATCCGACAACAATCCATGTAATTGTCACTTTGCCTGCAGAAGTGCTCTTTTGTGCCACCAAAGAGACATTTGGACAGCCTGTTAATGATCCCGGGTGCATTTTTTTTCAATTAAATGACTCGACAGAAGAAAATGGATGAGTTTTTAGATTTTGAGTCATGTAATTCAAGCTGCATGTTGTTCTCAATACATTTTTCCTGTGAAAAAGAAAAATAGCCTCTTCTGTACCCCTCTTCTCTACATCTTCACATCGTGTTCCCTGTTGAACAAACATCAGAAAAAAGAGACATTTACATCAGAACTTTTGACTGATTGCATATATTACTTCACCTTAAGTCTACTTTACCATTGCCATCACAGTAAAATTTTTATTAATACAGGATGTGTAACCCAGGAGAAGCCTATAGACTTGAAATTATAGCACAGTTACCTCCAGAAAAGTAAACTTAAAATAGTACCACAGGATATTTCTGAAAATTATAATCTCTGATATATCAGTGCAAGAAAAGCTGGAGTCTAGCCCAGGTTACCAAACTTTGAATACTGTGTTATGTACCTAGCTATAAATTCCAGATAAGCAAAGTTAGAAGCTGAACAATTGCCATATAGGAACTTCTGCCATGGCTGTGAAGGAAATGGACTACTTCTGAGGTAAGACCATTTATTTCCCCAAATATGTCCACAACAGCTTTCATATGGCTTTTAGTCTGTTCTTTTTCCTTTAAGAGAGAGATTTTCATTTAGGCTTCTTGTTTTGACATAGTTATGGCTTTATCTGTAGCCCTGGGGTTCTTTTTAGGACTTTTTCCCCTAGGTAATAGTTTTGATTTTGCCTACATGACATTCATTCCTTGTAAAGGATACAAGGTCCTGTCAGAGGTAGCGCTTGGCTCTCACTCAGAGGTCCAGCCAGATACTGACTTGTTCTACATTGCTTTTTGCTCGTAACAGAGCTAAAAAGAGGGAATCTTGCAAATACACTGGGGAAGTTTTAAAAGTAATTTTGTAACAGCCGCTTCATAATTAAAACATTTTTTTAAATTTTATTTAAGTGCAGTCATGTTGTTTGTGGCCTTTGTACCAAATGAAAAAAAATCTATTGTATTTGTACTTATAGTTTTGTCTCTCTGTGGACAATAGTGTCCCTGGGGACTTGCAGCGAAAACCTAAAACATGATCTTGATGCTGGCAGATTTCAGCTGCAATGCAGAATTACAGCTGCTCCTGGTGACCGTGCAGATGACCTTCATGTGCATATTGGCTTTCATTAGACTTCTGAAAACTCCTGAACTTTTTGGCTGCTAGGTGAGAAATACAACCTAGAAGGCTTAAGAATAAGAAAGAACAATCACTTTCTTTAGAGGAGAGGATATTCCATCACCTTCTCAGGAGTTAGTGATGTCAGAAAAATACCTCACTGCCGGAGATGACTGATGTTCATGTGCCAATCCACGTACCTTATGTCCCATCAAGCACATAGTGACGCTGCAGGATATATTGTGGGTACTCCTTCTCACCCCTGTTTTCAGAATTGCATGGGCCATTTAGGAGAGAGGAAAATCTTACTCGAGTGTGAAATCTGGTAATGCATAAGACACTCTCACCGAAAGGTCTCTAAGGGCATTTCTGCAGCTGCTGTGCTTGATACAAGTGGCTGTGCTGTCATACTGCTTAGTGTAAAACTGAATGTGTTCTTTTGCCCTGTACTTTACTGCTAAATGCCATCTTCTTTCCTTGCTCACGTACAGTAATTAGAATATAGGTGTCCCTTGGAAACGGGGCAATGCTTACAGAGCTTGAGGGGGAGATAATTTGATAACTTGTTAGGGTAGAAGCTAAAAGAGAACTAATATTTTCATGCTTATACATTTCCAATCTTTCTTTTGAGACAGTATATTCACTGCTGCCATCACTACTAATCTGAAGCTATCAACCCTGCCACCAGGAAACAGTCTAGTTCCTTTCCTTAATAATATTCAGTTGAACACTTAAAAAACCACAGAGGATGAGATCAGACAACTCTTTAGGTGATAGCCAGGATCTGTAATGAATGAAAAAAGGGTGTAGTTCAACTGCCATTGAAGTTAATAAGACACTGATTCAGGGACATCAGTGGGAGTGTGACAAGTCTGGATACATGAGGACAAAGTCATGAGGTGAGGTTGATGTAGGATGTGTTGACTTTACAGGGACTATATAGGGCTGGTTTCATATTTTACCTACCTAAGTTCTCATGGTAGAGATATGCACTTAAGCCTGAACTGAGGCATGTGACCAGTCTCATGAATTTCAGTGGATAGTCAAGTAGGTATATTTTGGTAAGGTGCAGAGCTCTGTTTAGGTTTCTGTTTGAACAGCAAGCAAGCAAAGTGTTAAGTCATGTGGTGTGATATTTCTAGCAAAATTTGTTTGGGTGCAGATAGAGTAAATATTTTGTTCATGACACCATCCAGACTCAGATGTGCAAACACAGCCATCTTGTTGAGTTATGCTTTCAGAGCTGTAGACATAAATAATAACAATTCAACAAAGGTTTCAAAGCTCTTTACAAAGGCAGGAAAGTATTATCTTCATTTAGAGATGGAAAGAACTTTAGATGAGGTGCCCAAGGTCACAAAATAACTGTATTAGATTTCAAACCTGAGCTTGCTGTCAACCAAAATTGAAATGTTATTGTCTCTGTTCAATTGTAACTTGATTTTCATCTCCAGATTAATGTTCAGATTTAATGGTTAAGAAGGTCAAATCTTTCTAATGGAAACATTTTTAGTCAAATTCACCCTCTTTATCTAAGACTCATTTTTAATCACTTACAATCTGTAACTCCACTAATTGTGACTAATTGTGCCTCTGTGCTGTTAAGGTAATTTGATTTTTTTACAGATTTTTGATGTTCCTAGTTTATACTGCTGTTAATTAAAGCACTGCTACTGTTTGGACAAAAGCAATGTTGTAGTAATGCTCTCAAATATTCCCTCCACTAGGAAGCTTGTGGGATCTCAGGGGTCATGTTTCTATGCTACAGAGGGCTAGGCCAGAGTAACATGTTGTACTTTATAATGCTACTTCAAGTACCATTTTTAAGTTGCCACCTTTTGTTCTTTCACCATCTCTTACTTCCTTGGAGCACCACGTACTTACTCATTTAGAACAACAGCAAACACAACACTGACTCTAAACCAAACGTGGGGCTGCAAGGGGAATAATTTCATCTGATTACATTAATATTTTATTGGAAGCAGCATGACAAATTGGAGACTGATTGCAAACAGCAGACAATCACTGACTGCAGAGTATCCTGGCACTCCACTGGCACTTTACATCCTTTAAGGAGCCATTCCAAATCTGCAGGAAAATGGTTGAAACATTTTAATTTTGTGATATAAATTGCATCACTCACTTAACCAGCTATTTAGCTGATTGTAATTATGAAAACACTGTGATATACTTAGCAAAGCCTTAGAAGACGTATGACAGCGTGTATTATTAACAGACTTGTATGCTTGCCATGTCATTTTCACTACTAGTAATTCATATCAAACCAATGAGAATATAACCATTTCTCTCAAAATGCAAAAAATTATTAGCTTGTCTCAGTCAGATTATTTACCCAGAACCGCATGCAGTAAGAGATTATTAATGACTTTTTCTTTATTGTGCATTCCTCTGAAATAGTTACCTTAATTATGGCATCTTGATTTAATATATGTAAATGCATTTTGTAACAGAAACCTTCACTATTTATAGAATGACTTTCACTGTTTTCTGAGATGCCGCAGTCAGTTCTTATTAGCAAAGAAGAGCCTAATCCTCCAAGCAGCTTCCCGCAGCTGTTCCCTGATTTAGCAGCTCAAAAATGCTGGCACATCAGGCTCCTGCAAATGCTTGCAAAATTTTGAAGGGATTGGTTTGGGTCAGTGTTACATCGTTGTAATTTTCAAGTGAATTGCCATTTTTATTGAAATGTGAATGATGCCATCAGAGCTTTCCCTTGACTTAGCAATGGAATTTGGGAACTTGGATCAGAGGAAGAACTATGTTACTGTGCTGTAGAAATTTGAATGAACCAATTTGGTTCATTCAATGAATGAACCAAAAATCCTGAATCCCACATTCCTGCATAGGTAGAGAGTCACTAACATCAAGAAGAATACCTCCAGAATAAGTCAGAAATTGTGTGCCAAAAGAAGGTCTGAGCAGACATTTACAGTCCTAAAAAATAAATTATTTTGACTTTCTTAAGTAAATACTTTAACAAATGTGCTGCTCTTTCCTGAATCTGAGATAGTTTTAAAATTTCACTTTCTATGGCCTATAGGCCCTACGAGAGGGAAATTTGTATTGTTTTACCATAGTAGGTACTAAAAACAAAAGGCTAGTCACAGATAGAATATATATTTTCATGCATTTATTCTTGCAAAGTAAGTACCGGTAGCTTTGTGCTTCCCTCTGTAGCATTGCTAAAAATTTTTAGTATGTTGTGTTGGTGAAATTATCTACCAGTGTCTCTGTCCTCTGTTGCCGAAACCAGCAAGTTTCAGGTTTGTTGTTTATACTCCCTTATGGAAGTTTCAGGACTCTTGGAGTGTTTTCTATGTTCTCTGTATCAGATCCTTAAAGAATTTACTAGCAGGCTAGACTTTCTACTTGATTTGGTTCTTGGATATTTCAAAGGAAATTCTGACTACATTTACATGAAAAATAAAGATACCCATTGCAAATGGGATAGCTAATAATGTTAAACAACAGATGAAAAAAATATTCTTTTTAAAGTGCAAAGGTAAGATCAGACAGATTTTCTTTGCAATACAGAGACAGATAATTAAAACTCTGGCAGGAAATAAGTGGAAAATGTCTATGCTCATAAAGGGCCTAAAAAGGGGATTACAGGATAAGGAAGAGCAAAAATGCTTTGGATCAGATTTGAAATTTGACTCATTCGTGAACCTAATCAGCTGTGACGTAAATGCTTTACTGTCATACTATGTCCCCCTCCACAAATCTGAAATGTATTACTTAATACGTGTATCTGAATTCACTTGTCGTGTTAGTTCACAAGCCCTCTGCTAACAACAAAAGTAAAGTAACACAGACACCAAACAGCCTAGGGATGAAGTGAGCAGCTAGGAATGATGTATACCAGATACCCTGTCACTCTTATGTCTGTAGGAACTAGGGCTATGTGTGGCAAAGTTTAGTAGTACTAAAGCTAAATATTACCCACAGGAAATCTACAATCGTCTTAATAATTTGCTTGAATTATGCATATGAGGCCATGGTATCTGCTAGCTCAACATAGATTATTGCTTAGGGACTAGTATAAATGTAACTGTATTATTAGGATGGATAAATTATACCCAGCAGTACAATTACACGCATCCCAGTTTGCCAGGTTCTGTCTTATCTTCAAATGCTGGCTTAGAGTTTATGGAGACTGCACATTGCAGTTACAGTTATTCAAAGTCCCCACACCTCCTTGAAGTCTATTTAATAATAGATCTGAACAATAAGTGTCAGTGTAAAGCATGGTCATTCATTATTCTTTCATGAACTGCCTTGATTTATTTTCTATGTAAGTATTTATTCTCATACAGTAAGAGACAAAAGCATTCCATCCGCACACAGACATACATGCAATACACGTGGGGAATGTATTTCACTAAGTATTCCTTCCGACTGCAAGAGCTCAGTGGGACGAAACGTGATGAGTGATGGTCTAAGAGGCACAACTTTAATTATGAGATTCCACCAAACCGATTTCACCCCTCTCTCTATGTGCTCTCGATTCTTTCCTCCCTTGTCACTAATATGTCACCACTTCTTGCAAAGAAATAGCAGTGCTGAGTTTATCTGCCTAACGTATCTGAAATGTCAAAAAGACTATCCCAGCTCTGAAAGGCAACTTCACTAACACAGGCACTGCCTAAGCTTCACAGCAGTGCTGTGTTGCTGTACCTATTATTTCTTATCTGCCTGACAGGAAGACTCAGAAGAGTCTCACAAAGATCAAAGACCATCAGGTACAAGACCGTACCCAGAACTGTACAAGGCTCCTGCCTTTCTTTGCCGTTTGGTTGCCTTTTCACTAAGTCAGGGGCAGAGGAGCACAGTAGATACAGTGAATGAACGTGGAAAGGTCTTAACAGCCAAGCCATGGGATGCACAAACAGTGGGGTGCAAGAGGAGGAATGTTTGCTTTGGCAAATATTCATAATAACAACCAACTGCAAACTTAGACAGGGCCCACAGGAGTTGGGCTTTGAAATTATTGTAACCACTAATAGTTTATCAGCTACACAGGATCAGCTGGTTGACCGGTTTAGTCCTTTTTTGGGTTGTACTTGACCTTTGGAATTTGATTTTGTGGCTTTTTTACTGTTTGAAGTTTTCCTGCTTCACTCTAATAGATTAAAAACTGTCTGGCATTAAACACATCTGAAAGTTTTGTGTTGAAGTCATGTGAGTTTGGCAGTTCAAAAAAAAAAAGAAAAGAAAAAAACCAAACCAAAAAAGCAAACAAAAAAATCATTCCAGGGTGAAATTGGATTGGACTGCCTGCTGTTCTCCCTGGGCTAGCCGTTAGCTGTTGGTTGCTCTCCATGGCAATGGCTAATCATCTCTGAGATGAGGAACTTGTGCAGGAGACCACAGAGAATTGTTTTCATGGAAACTCAGTTTAATATCCTGTCAGTTTTGTTTATTATTTTAATGGAGTAGAATTTATTCTGTAGCCACAAACTTCACATTATATTTACAATTGTAATAGTATTTGAAAGTGGCGCTCCAAAACCTTGCCATTCAGGAAGTTAATGGGACTTGTTCCAGCTGCCCCTTGGCAGAACACAGGAAAACTGCCGTTAAGTGCCAACGCCCCCCACTTCCAACAGGGTCCTCAGCCGTGCTCTTCTTCCAGTCTAAAAGCATCCCCACCATGAAGTAGGGCAACATAGCTTCAAAACAGGTAGATTCTATAGGTCACATGGTGCTACTCTGAAAACTGATCAGCAGTGAATCCAAATGCAGAGAGGTAGAGCCATGCATTTAGAAATACCCTGACAGAAGTAAAGCTGAAGCTACCCCGTATCTTGGAGCTCACTCTTTGCCAGCAATTTGATTTCATTGAAAAGGAACCGTCTCATTTTCCAGGTCTGCTGTTGTACAGATGGGAAAGCATGTTAGCACCAAGAATGTGTGAACACACGAGCGAAAATGCACTGGGATAAAGATTCTCACTGTGACCGATTGTCAGTAGTTTTGTCACAAGTGATGTGACACTTTTTGTTAGCTTTGGTTGGTTTTTTTTTTCAGTGAGTCTTTGACCAGGAGATAGAGCTGGTACTGTATAATTTATGTGGCTGTTTACCTTGTGAGACAGCAGTAGCAGTGTGGAATTTGCAAGCGGTCTATAGATAGAAATGTCTTTGTAGGTATTAGTGGTTAAATAAGTAGGATTTGTTCAAATCAGCTCATAAAGAATTAACCAAGAAAAACAAAGAGGCCAAATGTACCCATTAAATGCCCCACTGCAAGCAGTCCCCCTTGCTCTACTATTTATGATTTTGATGCAATGTTCTTGCTATCCCATCGCATGAAAAGCCGTAATACTTTTTGTGAAATCTGTGGTCTTATTTGCAGGAAACTAGTCTCCACTACTAGGCACATAGATGTCCAGAGTTATTTCATTACATTTCTCTTGGCAGAAGAAGTCTGTGGTTTTGGAGGGGGTAGGAGGGAGGGGCAGGCAATGCTGGGAATGCAACATACTTTCAACACTGCCTCTTTTCCTATCAGGTTGATAAAAACCATTAGTTATGGCATGTTAATGCAATATGATTGCATTAGAGCCTCCTGTACTTCTCTAACTTATTTATTAATCCACACGAGATGAGATAGCAGAAAAACATTTCAGCCTGGTGGAAATGTTATCAAGCTGCCTAATGCTGTGCAGAACTTTTGTTCTGCTGTGGCCTCAGGAGCTGGTGATGACAGATACAAGCATTCAGTGGCCACCACTCTCTCTTTTTCCTCCTGCCAGTAGGGTCTCCCAGCATTGTGGTTTTGCCTCTGCTGTGGAAGGCTGGTGGGTGCCCAGTTATCCATCCCAGGCTCCCAGCCAGCAAGTGCCATCGGTGCTGAGTGGCCTCACTCACGGTCATGAGGCTCAGTCCTGCAGGGAGCAAGGAGGTGTGTGGTGAAGGTTGTGCAAGGGCTTCTGGATTTGGTCATCCTGAATGACTTGTGCAAAGCCACAGGTTACTGCCAAACTCACTGGCGGTGAGCAGCAGAACCCTGGAGGAAAGATGTGGGAGAGGCAGTGACAGTGGTGAGACTTTGATGGGTTGTGAGCTAATCAGCCCATGGGCTGCTCGAAAGGTCATGTTATTAGGCTGCTGAGGACAGCTGACACAAACCTTCACCACTCTTCAAAATTCTCGTATAAGAATGCTGAAAACCCCTAAATCAACCCTGTAATTCTTTACTGCATGTAAGAGCAACAGATATTCTTACAACACATCCCATGAGAATTTTTTCCTCCCTCCTGTATAGGTACGTGGGGTCTTCCATGTATGTTTGAGTTCACACTACTCCTTTCTAAGTGCAAGACATAATGTGCTGCAGGAGGAAACACCCCAGCACGGGTGTCCAGAACATCCAGGTTTTGCTGGTGCTCAGGGGCCCATGGAGCTGGCCAGAACCTGTCAAAGCTGGCTGTGGGCAACCTGGGCCTCTCCTTAATGGCCACTGCAGACGAGGCCCAGGTACTGACCCCTTGCCCCTACTGACCCACAGCCCTGTGGGTGCAATTGTGCTTAACCTCTTCTAGCCAGTAATCCACTACATCTTTTTGTGGTTCTCTGAGGCTAACACTGTTGTAGAAGTTGTAGAGACGTTAATAATCTGTTCTGTGAATCTAATGTTACCTTTCCTCTCCATTTTCAACAGAAACCAAGTATGTCCCTTTAAACTCAATGAAAACTGTAACCAGGTGCCTTGACAGGACATGTTGGAAAACCAGCTTATTTTTCCCCTCCAGCTCTCCTCAAATACACATAAGGTTTATAGATAATATTTTCTGTTAACCTAAACCATCTTTTTTAGAAACAAGTGGCTCTCTTGTGGCTCTTTATTAGAGTCACATCAAGCTGAAATGTGCGCGGAGCAGACCAAAAGTGCTTTCTAACCCACTTTGTGTAGATTTAAATGTATATATTATGCAGGGCAATAGGGGATCAGAGTCAGTGGAGGAACTATAGAAATAATTGAAAGCAGGACTTGTTCCTGGTACTTTGTAAATAGTAGAAATAACTCTTCACGTTTCACACTCTGTTTGAGCTTTTAGTATTCTGCTGTGCCATTCCATGGCCAGGACTGAAAAGTAAAATCCTTTCAGATCTCTTGTAACTTAGCAGAAAGCTTTAAGAGGTAAATCAGAGATAAAGAGGAATAATTAACTTTTTCAGAAGTCACATTCAGCCAGGAGAATTTAAATCCTGCTTTTGGTCTTTCAAATTGACCATGAACCTTGCATTCATTCTATGTTGTAAATTACAATTATTTAAAATTCTGTGTTATAAGTAGAACTGCACTATAGACAAAATGAAGTGTGGAATATGTTTTGGAGGAGATACAAGCAAGTAAATGTGAATCGTATGAAAAATCTAATCAATAAGGTAACAATTTCAAAATAAAAACATTAGCTGCTAGAGACACATGATAAATCACATCAGCTGTGTGAAGCAGTACTATTGGATTAAATTATGTGATGAGAAGCAGAACACATCAAACACAAATAATTCATTCTCTCTCTTTCAAACATTTGTTCTGGTTTATAGTTGTTGTTGCAGGAACTAGTTTCCACTACCAAGATTGAGAAAAGGAGGAAAGGAGCATGTGCATGTGGGAAACTGGACATACATGGCAGGAACTGAGTGTCCTTAACCTGCACAGGATCTGTCCACATACACTCAGTTAACTGAATATTGCACAGGAGGCATGGGAGTGAGATGATATTTCATGCACCTGTAGGAAGCAGCAAAGATAGGTCAGCCTTTGCCCAGTCCTCATGAGAGAGGAAAAAAGAAAGAAAGAAAAAGGTGACGTCCAGGGAACAGAGATGGGAAAGATTTACTGTTATTTAAAATTAGCTCAGCCCTTTTCCCTTCATCCCTAACCTCAGCTGAGGTTGTTGGGCTGCCTCTGCTCTCTGTCTTGTTTGAGGTCTCCATTGTTAAAGCCAAGCTTGTGGTTCTGTTGGTGACAGTGTAGTGATGGGCCATATCAGACTGAGACTGGTCGGGGAACTCTCATACTCTCACTATTTGCGGTTTTTTCTGCTCTTTCTCCATGCCCCAGATCCAACAGATTCTTTTATAATCATTTTAGGTCCTTAAATGTTTCCCCAATTCCATAAATATGTTTCTAGTGTCGATGATCACAAGTGCATTAGCAGCTGAAAGAGCCCTGGCTCTAACAATTGCAGTGCAGAACAAGCAGAGCCCCGTCCCAGCCTTACAAAATGTCACACGTCTGCCATTGCAAATGAGCCACTTTTACACCTTTAAAACAGACCTTTTGAACTATTCTAATGCACCAATTATAGCTGTTGTCATGTCTTATTGCTATTATCTCATGGAAGATTGAAATGTTTTGCTCTCTGATATCAAATTCCTAATAATTTACCTGCCTGAGACAAAAAGAAAGAAATAGGGCAGAATGCTAGTTTTTTTCTGGAGCAGCTCAATGTTCCCTCAACGGTATTTAATACGCTTTGCCACAGTAATGCATTTTGAAAGATTCAACATACACGTTTCTAGGGCAAATTATATCGTGAAGTTTTCATCTAAAGCCCTCATGGTACCAAGGAATGGTGAGCGACCTGATGGAGGGGGCAGACAATACAGTTTTTTGTCATTTAGCTAAGCAGAGATCGACAGGATGGCTGTGGTATTTTCAGTGGGCGGGTAAGGGCTGCGCTACGTGGAAAACGAGGCATTAGGTGCATTCCTGCTCAGCCAGCAGCAAAGGTGTCATGACAAAAATGGCAGCAAATTCTACCTGCTGGCAGCAGAGTGGTGTCCCTCCCTGGAGAACACAGCAGCCCACAGAGTGAATTATGTGCTATGCAGTAAAATGGGCTTTTGCAATGTTTTAAAACAAAATAAATACATATCCCTTGGTTGTTTCGATCCTCCAGTCTGTTAAATGAACACAAAAGGGAAAAAAAGTCCGTAACGTGGAGCTGAAGCTCAGTCAGCAGGGGGGCAACTTTTACATGGCTCAAAAGCAGGATCTTTCTGCCTGAGCCAGCTGTGAGCTGTCTGTCTGGGATTATCCGAACAACAAAGCCTTGGAGGAAGCTGCTTGGGCATCCCTTCCATATAGTTGGAGGAAAATGCTTCATAAATTGCATGTTTCCTTGAACCCCTCCAGCGGCTATAGTCAGCACACAGGCTTGTAACAGTGTGCAGATGGCTTTGCATCTGCGGGGGAAAAAGTCCATTCGAGGGCAGGGAGTGGAAGGAAAAGTACTGGAGCGCTGGGAACAGCACAAAATATGAGGATTTTTGTCTAGGAATCTATTTCTAGAGAGTATCTGAATATAAATTACACTGTCCAAAATTAATAGACTCCTCAACCACTTTAGTTTATTAACATTCTTGGCGATTCCCCAGAAGTTGAAGTAAGTTTGGTGAATTGCATTCTACTTATTAACTGGAGAGAATACCTCCTAAACATTTTTATTATCCTTTTAATGTCTGAACCTGAGAATCTTATGGCTGTAAAATGAATTATAGTGATGTGCTAAACTGGAGTAATCACATTCATTTTATTAAGCACTTTGTGAATGAAATGGAGATTGTTAGTGCTGTATTTTCTTTGAATATGCTCTCTTGTGCTTCCCTGGAACATGTGTGCAGCTCCTCAAGAAATGAGGATGCAAAGCGTCTGGTATAGCCTCAGATGCCGGGATGCATTTTTAACCTCCTAGTAATAAAATAGGTATGTTACAGCAGTGTCTCCCAAACACACTGAGAAAACCCTCTATGGTTTTATTGTGTGTTATTTCTCATATTTAAATGATGTCAGTAACCCTAGTGATTAAGTTACTGTTGCCACAGAACAGTGGTCTCCCTCTGCCGTCTTTATTCCCTGTCCACATATTCTTTTCTGCATGGCCACATAGTCCTTCCTGTGGCTCCCAAATAAAAGACCATTTCCTTTGAGGTGAAGCTGGATACTTTGGTTAAACTCATGTGATTGTACTTCTGTATATTTTTCTCCGTAACTAACTGTAGAAAGGTACTTTTAGCAAGTTTTTTACATACAGAAATGTTAATGTCTAAATGTGGGGAAGAGGATTTTTTTCTCTTTGAAAAGATAATAATAAACCTTTTCAGGTTTATTTTCCACAGTATACCAAGAGGCCATATTTTTAGGAATGTGAAGTCCTATGGTTCTACAGGGTCGATTATTTTTATTATTCATTGACTGAATTACAGGCTTTTGGGGAAGATGCATATTTTGAGCAGACATTTACTGAGTTTGGGTCACCAGGCACATCTGTAAGGTGCTGGGACACAAACTGGAGCAGATGCAATAAGAGCTGTTGAGCTGAGAACAGGATGCAGAGAACCACCATTTCCTCTGCCCCGGCAAAAGAAGGCAGTTTGATGGCAGCTTTACTCCATAGTTCTCCACGTAGTACAGTGCATTTGATGGCAACCTGAAAATGTACTACCTCCAGCTTGTGTTTATTGATTCTCTTTAATCTAATAACTTGGTAATGCTCAATACTAATGATCTCTGGCAAACAGGTACTTAGAATTTAGCACAAAATCTTTTATTAGCACTGAATTCTCAAATGTGGTGGTTACTACAGCTTCTTTTTTTTCTTACAAGCATTTGAATACTGCTTTCTGTTTTCTCCTCAGTTTTGAAATCTGATTGTTACTACAGCAGTAACGGCACATTTTGCATTACAGGCCGGTGTAATACAGGCTGACAGAGGATAATTAACATAGCACAGGCGATAACACACACATTTGTTCAGTTACCTTTGAATCTGTGAAAAGCTAGTTTACTTCCATTGCTTTTCACAGGTTTGTAAACTCTTCAGTCAGTTATAATTGTAAGTAAAGTCAAAGTGGAAACCACGGGATCAATACCTTAGAAACAAAAGGCATCCAAAAATCCCTGAGCCTGGAAGATCCTAAAAAGAAGTAAAAGACACTTCTACATATTCATGAGGTTTTACAGAAATGAATATCAGAGTGATGAAAAGTATATTTGAGTGGAAAATGCCCATGTTCATTAATCTCTTTTCAAAAATTCACAGGGCGATGCATCAGCTTATCAGCTTTTTGGGAACACACTTAAAGAGAGAAGATGTTCTGTCTCCAAGGCCATCCGTGGTTGCTCTTTGGGTGCAAGACAGATGCTGCTCAGGTAGGATTCATCAGCCAGTCATATTTAGAGCTCGGTCAAGTCCATGATAACTAGGAAACATTGATAGGGTTTGGGTTTTTTTCTTCTTTCTCTCTCTGAGGGATGCACATTCTGGTTTATTTCTTGATTGAAAGAACTCCCACTCAAACTACTGTCACTATGAAGAGTTTAACTTCGCTATAGACTGTTGGGCCATATTGGAGGTTCCAGGACTGGAAAGTCATCTGAGTTTTAAAAAAAAAAAAAAAAAAAAAAGGCAATTCCCAGCAATCTGCTGAAATTTATTAGAGTTCTTGTGATAACAAGACCATCGGCTGCTGCTCTGGGTGCCATGGAAACAGGCATTGCTGCAAACAGAGGAGGCTGCTTTCCACTCACTCCTATTTCAGAAAAAGAAGAAAAAGGAAAAAAATTGGCTTTTGTGGGATGACTTGTTTAAAGGACTCTGCCCTTGTCTTTGTGTGGCAGAGGGACTGAAAGGTGTCACAGGACTGGCCGGTGACTGCAAGAGGTAGAATGCTGGCAGTAGTCTTTTGGGGGGATTTTTGAGCTTCTGGGCTCTTAGATTATGAGAGAGTTAAGTATCAAGTAGTAGGGGGTATTTTTAGATAAAGTGCTAATCTCACCAGAGAATGTTTTCATGGTTGGAGCATCGCATGGGAGCTCTGGAAATCTAACTTCAGTGCCTGTTTGCCAAGAGCTACAGCAAGGCTGCTCAGCTCAGCTTTTCACCCACCCCAGCTCCCCCAAGCTGCTGGTACCATGGCATGTCTGAGGGCTTCCTAGATCTACACATCTTGGGCCAAAGCAGTCCGTTCCTAATGATCTTCTACAGGAGATGAGGAGGAGGCAGGAGACCATTTCAATAGGCACTGATTAGTTGTGCTCCTGCAGAACGAATCATTTTAACAAAGCTAAGGCACAACAACCCTGAGCACAGAATTGGTAGTGCCTCAGAATATCTGAATGGAAGCTCCTTGTGCTATCATTATTAATATTATTTCTTGATTTAAACATAGCTAAAATGTACTGAGAAACTTCCAGAGAACAAATTCTCCTGAGTTCCGGTTTTTTGTGCTCTAGCTGATTTCCTGGTTGATGTAGCCGGGCTTATCCAGAAGGCCCAGAAGATGCCTAGCACCCTAACCAGGAAGGGATAGGAAAACACTGATGTCACCAGCAACTCCTGCATTTGTTTCTATACTCAGATATCCCAAATTTTAGATCTTTTTACGTGTTTCAGTGCTAGCCTCCTCTGCCTATTTTTAGTAAAAGATCACAATGAGTAATTTCTCACTCCAAAAACAATTGATTGGGAATCCGTGTAAGGTTTTATCACTTGAAGTATGGTAAATGTGCTGTGCAGCAAGAGTGTTCAGAGAGCATTTGTTGTCATAGAGATCCTTCGATTGCAGCAATAAATGTATAAGAATCCATGAAACAATTTTGAGCAGTAAGCTTTATACCTCAAGTATAACAGCTGGAGATTTCCATTTTAAGTTTCCTCAGCTTTTTTTGCTGGGTAGAAGGCAGAGGTTTCCCCTCAAAACTCAGGGAATGAAATTAGGGGGATTAATGTGAGACTTTTGTAAGACCTTACATGATAAGCATCACCCTAAATTATTGCGGAGTCGATAATGATCATATATTTACATAAGAACTACGAAAAATTCCAGATTTCGCTCTGAATTGCGTATGTATTGTTTGTTCTCCATGTTATTCAGTAGCACAGTAATTTGTTTTGCTTAAGCTGATGTTTTTCCAATTTCTTTACATTTGACTCATATTGGTTTTGCGCTTCTGTGAAGATGAAGCTAAGGAGACAGATAGTCTGGTGAAACACATCCTTGTACTCCATGCTTTAGCCATTTATTTCTATTTTCTGTGATTTTCAAGGTATATTGGAAAATAATTTAAATAAATCAGCCCATAGAGCTGTTTTACAACCCTTGAAGAAAACCTAAATAACATTGGCAGGTAACAGAAAAATTATTTTAAATACTATTCCATGTATGTCAAGATGCATACTGTAGAGTCTTCAGCTGATTAGCAGCATTCTGGCCCAGCGGAAATCAATTGCACAGAAAACCTTGAAAGCAAATCATTGGAGATAATGTGGAAAGGCTTCTTTTTTTTAGAATATGGAGAAAGCTACTTGAGCACGATAGTATTTCTTTACTGATAACTGCCAAGATTGATTGCTTAATTATGTGTTGTATGTATCCACCAACTACATGCATAGCACAGATGGACAGACAAATAGATAGGCTCTTGTCAGCCTTAACAAGGAGGTAACACAGTCCACCAGAAGATTTCTTTGTCCAATAACAGGAATCCTAAAACCAATTTCCACAAGGAAGTCTGTCCCAGCACCTCTAAGTAGGGACTAGCCCCTTCGTGGATGCAGTGCTGCAGGTGGGAACTGAAGCTGGTGCACAGTGTCCATGAGCCTTTCCTGCTCAGTGGACCCAAGGCAAACTCTTAAAGGAAGAGCAGAAGCAGCTCAGCCCTTGCCTGGTGGAGCAGTTTGATGGGCTCTGGGTTAGTGCAGTTCCCCCATATCGATATGCTTTCGTATAAAATGCTGTTCAACTGCAGAATATTTTAGGACACTGACCAATTGACATGATAAAAGCAGAAACTGGGATATCTGTACACACACCTGGCCATTAATTTAATCTCACCAGATGAAAGCTTTTTTTTTAATTATTGATGAATGGTTGCCCTTTTTCTTCTCTTTCTTTTTTTTTTCTTTTTGGCTTTTCTCACATCAGAAAGTCTTGTTTTGGAAGTGATTTGTTTATCTTAGCACCAAGGCTCTCTGGATACTTAGATATCTAAGCACTTTTATGACATTCTGGAACTCCATTAAATTGTTTCATTTTATTCCTGCAAACCCAAGTGTGTAGTTGCACAAAGAAGCAAAATACTCGCCTTTCTCATTTGAAATATTTTTCACGTAACTCACATCACAACATGTTAATCTTCCAATAATCTCATTAAAGTTTGTCATAGCTTCTCTAGGTGGCATGTCATCATCTCCTTTGAAAATTTTAGCCATGTTAAATGGCTTAGTGCCTCAGTTGAATCACTTTGTTATATTTTCCTGTTGAAATTTACAATGTCTCAGTTACAAACTGTGGTATTTCAAGACAATTCAGTAAGTGCAAGTTTTTAAAGCCAGCATCATTAGCAAGATTCAAAAACATCCCTGCCGTGAGTATTGTTCTTGTTTCCTTCCTTGGTTTCTTCAGGATTTGGCCAAATCCTAAGAAAAAGATCTGAAAGGAAAACTCAGTTCCTTCAAAACTCTCAAGGTTGGATACGTATGTCAACAAATTCTTGAAATACTTCCATTTCATCTGACCTTTGCCTTAACGTATGTGTCCAAGAACAGGAGGCTTTGGAAGTGGTCACACTTGTGCTACCTTTTTTGGAAGAGCACACCTGACCAGGAGGTTGCTGACCAGTTCCATTCTGCCCGCCTCTGGCTCCCACATGGCAAAGGCAGCAACAAGCAGAGGGCTGGCAAAGGAGTGAGATGGAGCCTGATCATACAGCCCATGTGTTTGCCAGAAGCTGGGATGGAGGGCTTGGCTTTCTTTCCCAATCCCACAGCTATTTTTGTTTTTCTTCTCTGCTGACTAGTTAATACAAAATGTATAACTAGGCTCTGCATCTGACAATTATTTAAAAATAAAATATCAGTTAAAGGGGGAATTTAAAAAAAACACGAGAAACCTTTGACAAGTTATTATCCTTTACTGCTGCGAGACAATTAACCAAAGTGAATGGAAGCTGTGGGAAGCCAACTAGCCATCTTTCAACATGGCAATCATCGTCACACATTGCAGATGCCATTCCTTTCTTCACTCGGGATGTTTCATTTATTTCCATTAATGGACTCAATTGAGCTGAGGAAGTATTTGCTTGTTTCTTTGGGTTTACATTTCTACTGTAGTTTCAGTTTCTGACGCTTGTCTCATCATTAATATTTCTTACCACAGTGTGTCTTCTAGGACAAAGAAGGTCATTCCCTGACAGCTACACAAATAGCAATGCATCATCTATCTTTCTAGGACGGCGTGAGGTACTCAGCCATATCTGTCTGTCTTACTGCTGTTTGTCTTGCCATCTGTCTTGTTCCCATGAGTAACATCTAATTAGCACCTGTGGTAATTAATAATGCTGTGGGGTCTCTTCTATTATCTGTTATTGGTTTCAGTAGGGATAAATCAGCACATTGAATGCTAAGGGAATTGTAGTATTTAATGATGAAGAACATAAAAAATGTACTTACTGTTTTTTAAATATTCATAAAATAGGAGGCAGGAACCATAATTTTTAATAGATTTTATTTTACTGCCTCTTTGTAGAGTGCTAACAGGGCACCGTGTAGCTCGGGGCCCCTCCACATACAGGAGACACTGAAGTGATCAGGTCACAGTAACTGCCTTGAAGAAATAGTTGGGGTTTTTTTTTAAATTTAGTAGTTTCCAGGGTTTGACAATGGTGTTTGGCCACTTGAAATGTATTGGTCTGTACAGAACTGCAGATTAAAGGTTGTATGCAGTTATTCTCCATGGATAATCTCCATT
>VZZY01019051.1:40266-59546 GCA_013400335.1 Eurystomus gularis | reverse complement strand
CAACCTAAACGACTCTATGATTCCCTGGTTCTATCCTAAACCGAACTTCTGGCTGCAGAAAGCTGTTGGACGTTGGCTGAAGTTAGAGCCGGCTGGTGCATGGGCTCCCAGACCCCACTTCTCCTGAACAGTTGGGGCTGCAGTAGCTCTTCAGCTGGTCAGGCTGCAGCACCAGCAGCCCTGTGTTAATCTGTCCACGCTGCGCCGCCAACCAGAGCGCCGTGGCTGAGGAGTTGCTTTTGGCCTTGTCTTCAGGGCTGAGCCAGATGTGGTGGGCACTAGCTTTTGGTGATAGTCTGGACTGGAAAACAAGCCCTGGGCAAGGTGCAAGGTAAGAGCTAGTCTCTTGCTGAATGAGAGGGCGCTGGGATGGCCAGTCCCTGAGTGTTCCTGTGGATCCCGTCCTTGGATGCCAACTTAAAATCCTATTTTTCAAACTATAGACCAGTAGACATGAAGAATATTCAGAATAACTTCATTGAAGCCTTAAATAGGTTTCTTCCAGAGACCACTAAAGCGGTTTTATGCTGGAATAACTGACTTGTCGTACTTTGTGTGGTCCTGCCCTCTAAGGAGTCCCACTCCCCGTGTTACAGGTTATCCCAGTGAGTGTTGAAGGTGCCCAGGCAGTTGTGAGGAGCTGGGTGATTTACGTGTGTTGTGACAATGTCAGAAGCCACTCCTTCTGTCCTGGAGTCAAAAAATGGTGTTTGTAACTTCATTACTGCCCCGAGCAGCAGCACACAAACCTTCACAGCAGCCTTGGCTTGACTCTGCTGTCAGCACAGGAGGTCACAGAGATCCCCCCAGTCTGTGCCATGTCACTGAAACGGTCTGTGCGTGTCTCTGCAATGCCCGTGAGTCACTTCTGTCTGCTAATCAAATACGTTCTGTCTTTGGAGCAGACGTACGCGCAACAGAGCTATGGAACCTACGGGCAACCCACCGACGTCAGCTACACACAGCCCCAGACGACCGCGACGTACGGGCAGACTGCGTATGCGACATCCTACGGGCAGCCTCCTGCTGGTAAGAGCCCCCGTGCCTGCAAGGCCTGGCTTATTCTGGGGAGAGAACCCATTCCACTGGTGTGGAGAGAACTTCCTTCCTCTAGAGCCTACCGGGGGTGAAGGGTGGCTTAAAACGATGCAAGGACGCGGGTGGGATGAGAAGGGGTAAGTGTCTTCATGCCTGAAAGAAACCAGTGAGGCATCGTTCAGTTCTGCTGTTAATTTGAGATGAATATTCAGGAGAGTTTGAAAAAGCAAATTTTCCTCTAAGTAATGCCTCAGGTTCTGTTTTCTGCAGATTCATCCTTTGCTCTGAGAGACATTATGAATATTTATTTGAGAGGGAGCTGTTTTAAGTACTTCCCGAAGCAAGGGAATACTGGGAGACACAGGCGGTGGGGCATCTGCTCACAGGAGCTGTTGGGGAACGCTTCACAAGGAAGAAGGGGAGAGAAAATGTTAACCTGTGGTCTGTCCAGTTATGCAGCACTTAAAATATTGGAAATGTCAAGATTGAACAAGCTCATCTGGGCTTCTATCAGCATGTGTGTGGCCAGCAGGACCAGGACAGGGATCGACCCCCTGGACTGGGCACTGGGGAGGCTGCCCCCTGAATCCTGGGGTCAGTTTTGGGCCCCTCACTCCAAGAAGGACATTGAGGGGCTGGAGCATGTCCAGAGAAGGGCAACAAAGCTGGGGAAGGGTCTAGAGCTCAAGTCTGGTGAGGAGTGGCTGAGGGACCTGGGGGTGTTGAGCCTGGAGGAAAGGAGGCTCAGGGGAGACCTTCTCACTCTCCACAACTCCCTGAAAGGAGGCTGGAGCCAGGTGGGGTCGGGCTCTTCTCCCAAGGAACAAGTGACAGGACAAGAGGAAGCGGCCTCAAGTTGCGCCAGGAGAGGTTTAGGTTGGACGTGAGGAGCAATTTCTTGACTGAAAGTGTTGTGAAGGGCTGTCCCAGGCTGCCCAGGGCAGTGGTGGAGTCCCCATCCCTGGAGGGGTTTCCAAGCCATGGAGATGTGGTGCTGAGGGACATGGTTTAGTGGTGCCCTGGCAGTGCTGGTGGAACGGTTGGACTCAATGATCTGAAAGGTCTTTTCCAACCTAAAAAATTCTATGATCTATGATCTTTACACCGATAAGGAAAATTTCTGCCCAGCAGTTAGCTCATGTCCTGCAGTGAGAGCAGGTACCCGTCAGCCAGTGTCACTGCAGGTTCCCTACAATTTTCCCTTAAGTTAAAATTCTATGAAGATAAATAGGCAGCAAAGAGGATTTGTGGACTTTGAGAGCTCCTTTCTTAGACATGTTCGAGTCCCTGAATCCTTACCGCGGACTCCAGCCCTGCAGGGGTCATGGGAAGCTGTGCTCTATGTTTTAACTTGTCCCTTAACAGTAAATTAGCCAGAGGAATACTAACATTAGGCAGCTTTCTGCACAGCTTCTTTTGTTTTAGGCAAACAGCTTCATTTGCCTGTCATCAAAAGAGAAAACTCGGGAAGCGATCAAGCGAAAGATGATCTCCAGTACGGTTCGCCTCCGTTTGTGCAGCACTGCTCTGGGGCAGGGCTGTTGGAAGCGCCTGGTTGTATTTATTCTTCTACACCCACTCTAGGAGCCAGCGCTGTGCCAAGGGGACTGGTAGCGCTTAAAGCCTGGCTCCTGCTCTCCTCCCTGCTAAATACAGCCCGGGGTGTTGCCTGGGGCGTCCCTCTTCATGCCCTAAGAGACGTGCAATTTGTACCGTTGAATCTCAATTTCTTTTTCCTAGGCATTGCCTTTTCCTAGCAGAGGGATGTCTGCAATTACTTTAAAGCAAAGTGTCTTTTTTCCACCTTCACAGCCCATTTTTTAGCTAGGATGCTGTTGCAGTCAGGGGAGTTCAAATCTAGTGCAGATACACCCTCTCAGGACTCTGGCATCGCTTCGGAACCTCAGATGAGGGCTGGTTGAGCTGCCTGGGGATGCGTCCATCCCCAGCGCTCTCCATCCAGCCTCTGGGACCACCCGAGGTGAGAGTCACCACCCGGGCTGTGCTTCTTCCCTCCCCAGGGCTGTAGGAAAAGGTGTCTCGGAATCTCCTGGTTGGTTTGTTACAGAGAAGAGGGGTTCAGGAGCCGGCGGGCTCCCAGCAGCTCCCCAGGCACCAACGGGATTAGAGGATTAATTGGCACTATCGGGTCGGGGGTCACGGTTTGTTCTTTAATCACCACGGTGCATAAGCATGAATTACAAGAGTAAATAAAGAGCCGCATCTGCTCAGGGTTATTGGCTTTCTGACAATGTTGCTCAGGGACAGAGGCACCATTTCAGCTCTTCAGGTGCGAATCTTCTGTAGGCACCTACGTGAGAATTACTCACAGACAGCCTCTGCTTCTCTTTTTATCTGTGAAATTCAGGATTATGTATTCTGATGTATTTAGAATTTTAAATGAATACACCCATGGCAGTCTTGGCCACCAGAATATCCTGTTAGACCAAAACAGAGTGGAGGGAGAGCAGCCTCTGCATCCCCTTTGCACTGGTACACCCTGTGGGTAGCTTGTAATGCTGCTTGCATCAGAGAGAAGCCTTCAAACCTGCCACTAGCTGCCCTGAAGCCTGCTTATTTCAGAATAGATCTCTTTGAATCCAGTGGTTTCAGTGAATGTTCTCTGAGGAGCAGCCCTGCAGTCTTCCCCTCCACCGTTCCTAGACTTCACAGAATCCCAGCATGGTGGGGGTTGGAAGGGACCTCTAGAGATCATCTTATCCAAGCCCCTGGCTCCAGCAGGTCACCCAGAGCAGGGTGCCCAGGATCGTGTCCAGGCACATTTGGAATCTCTGCAGAGAAGGAGACTCCACAACCTCTCTGGGCAGCCTGGGCCAGGCTTGGACACCCTCACACCAAACAAGTTTCTCCTCCTGCTCAGGTGGAACCTCCTGGGTTCCAGTTGGTGCCCGTTGCCCCTTGTCCTGTCACTGGGCACCACTGACAAGAGTCTGGCCCCATCCTCTTGCCCCCAGCCTTTAGCTCTTGATCAGCATTGATCAGATCCCCTCTGAGTCTTCTCCAGCTCAGCAGCCCCAGGGCTTTCAGCCTTTCCTTGGCACAGAGATGCTCCAGGCCTCTCAGCATCTCCAGAACCTCTGCTGGACTCTCCCCAGTAGTTCCTTGTCTCTCTTGAACCGGGGAGCCCAGCACTGGACACAAAACTCCAGAGATTGCCTCACCAGGGCAGAGTAGAGGGGGAGAAAAACCTTCCTTCATCTGCTAGCCACACTCTTCTGAATGCCCCTCAGGAGACCATCGGCCTTTGTGGCCCTCAGGTCATGTTGCTGGCCCATGGTGAACTTGTCCACCAGCACTCCCAGGTCCTTCTCCACAGAGCTGCTTCCCAGCAGGTCAGCCCCTCCCCTGTACTGGTGCAGGGGCTTATTCCTCCCCAGGGGCAGCACCTGACACTTGCCCTCATTGAACTTCAGTCAAGGTTTGGCTTCCAGGCTTGGATGCTTGCAGAGGAAACTGAGCAATGTAACTACACTTCTTCAGCAGGTTATCAGAGGTCTGCTGTTACCTTTTCTTACTGCAGACTCGCTGTATATCTTAGTGACTGGTGGGGAAGTAGAGAGGAGTGGTGTAATGTCAATGCCCTTCTCAAAAGTACAGCTCTTGAGGATTTTGAGAGTACTGAAACCAGGTTGTTGAATTGAATTTGCAGACCGGTGACATCTTAAATCACTGCTTTTGTCTTCCTTGGTAGAAACCCTCCCTGCTGAGCCCGCTTGCACAAGGGAAATGCTCCATCTACAGCTGAAGCATTAAAATTCAGGATTATTTGTTTTCTTCCCTGTTACCATCCTGCTGGTGCAGAGCCAGGTGTCAGCAAACCTGCTTGCTTGGGGAGGTTCATGCTGCCAGTAACAGCACCGAGCAAGGAGCCCAGCTGTGGGAGGACCAGCCCATGGCTCCGAGCCTGACGAGGACAGCCCAGGGCAGGGCTGTGGCTTCGGCAGCACTTACTGCAGGCTCTACTTAGACTTTTTTAGTGTGTGGTCAGGCTCCGGCCAGCTCAAGTAAGGATTCATTTAACCTCCGCTGTCGGTGCTTTCTGTGGAAGTGCTGTGGTGGTTCCCATTTAAGTGTTTGCACTGTTTAAATTTGTCCAAGGCTCTAAAAATGATGCTCATTTTATCGGCATCGTCCCGTGCACCATTCTTGCTGACAAGGGACTGGAGCATCTCCGTGCCAAGGAAAGGCTGAGAGCCCTGGGGCTGCTGAACTGGAGAAGAGAAAACTCAGAGGGGATCTGATCAATGCTGATCAAGAGCTAAAGGGCGGGGGCAAGAGGATGGGGCCAGACTCTTGTTAGTGGTGACAGCCAGCTGGAGAGCAGCCAGCGTGTGCCCAGGTGGCCAAGAAGGCCACCAGCATCCTGGCTTGTGTCAGCACATGTGTGGCCAGCAGGACCAGGGCAGGAATCATCCCCCTGGACTGGGCACTGGGGAGGCCCAACATCCAATCCTGGGGTCAGGTTTGGGCTTTTCACTCCCAGAAGGACATTGAGGAGCTGGAGTGTGTCCAGAGAAGGGCAACAAAGCTGGGGAAGGGTCTAGAGCTCAATTCTGGTAAGGAGCGGCTGAGGGACCTGGACGTGTTTAGCCTGGAGAAAAGGAGGCTCAGGGGAGACCTTCTCACTCTCGACAGCTCCCTGAAAGGAGGTCGGAGCCAGGTGAGGGTTGGTCTCTTCTCCCAAGCAACAGGACAAGACGAAGGGTCTTTTCCAAAGCGAAAAAATCAGTGGTTTTAACCAGAAAGCTCAGGCGTGTCACTGGGGACAGAAAGCTGAAGTTTGGGTTTTTTAACCAATGTGCGGTTCAAGCTTCCTTCTCCCTTCTCTTCCTCTTCTGATTCACAGAGCCTGGGGAAGGGCCCGGATTTTGTTGCAGGGGCGGGAGATGGGGAAGTGCCGTGGTGCTGCACGAGGGCATGCGATGTTCTGCTGGAAGCATGTTTGTTTTGCAAAGCAGGGGATTGAAACAAAAACCTGCAACAGAATTTGCCTAAAATGCTGTATAATTGGAAGGAAGAATATGACACAAGCATCCTCTGTTTATTAAAAACAAGAAGTGGTGGGGAAGCTGTTGTCTTAATTGCTGCAATTAAGATCACATCAATAAGACAGAGACCAGTTGGCTGCTCTTTGGCAGTCAGTGTTTTGTGTTTTTAGTCAATCAGCTTTTGCTGACACAATTTTAATTGATATTTTTTCATGGGAGTCTCTGTTTCCTGATGTGAAAACCTGCTTGAGGTTCTTCGCTATAAAAAGCCACCGCGTTAGTGCCGGGTTTATAGTTGGCCTTTGAGACAAGCCAAACGATCGGGTGAATTAAACGGCAAAAGGATGGGACTGTACTTCTGAAATGGGTTGGATTTCTCTTAGTTTGGAGCCAGCAGGAGCTTTGTTTCATGTTCCTGTGCACTTTAGTGCGTTAGCTGTGAGCTTTGGTGGCTGTAAACAACAGCCCGTGGACACTGTTGGGAGGGAGGCTTCCAGAAAGCTTCTTGGAGCACGGTTTTTGGACGGTGATGGGGCTTCCTGGGGCAGGAGGTTTCTCTGAGGAAGGCGATGATGTCAGAAGGGTAGAGTTAAAACCTTTGAGGCTGAATAAGCATGTAACGAATTGATCTCAAATCAGGATAACGAGAATGGAAGGGCCTTAAGACTAAAGGACACAATGAGCACGCAGGTTGAAATAATCAGAAACAAGACACAGTAATTAAGAGCTGCATCAAAAGACAGTAAAATTCTGTCAACTTTTGTAGCTAATGCCTCAGTTACAGCTTCTTTACGTAAACCAGAGACAGATCTGGACAAAGATCAAAACATCAACCCATCCCCAACACAACCTATGGTGATTTAATACTAAAAAACACACTCCTAGGAGGAGAATTTAAATGTCAATGTGGGGCCACCTTAGTAGAGTGAATTAGATAATAGTCTAATGAATGAGGTAATATAATGAATTAGGTAATTGATGGGGCAATTGATGGGGCAAGGTAAAAGATGGATGCACATCATATATAATTTATTTGTTATTTGTGCTGTATATAAACGGCTGCTGTTTGAGCTCATGGGGCTGGATTTGTGATTTATTGCCCCGCACGTCTTTCTGCAGAACCAGAATAGAGCAAGTGTCTCCACTCTGTGTGTCGATGGGCTTCGCACACTGGGGAGAGGACCTTTTTTTGGGACTATGGCAGTGGGGGTTAGTTCATCATTTTTGGCTTATCTGGGATATTTTTGCACTGGTAAAATCCACACCCGCGCTCTGAGAAGCCATCACCAGAAGCAGGCCAGTCTGCAAGGCTGCAAGCGAAGGTTGCCCCGCTGCTCTGACGAGGCTGTGGTCTCTTCTAGGTTACACCACCCCAACTGCCCCCCCAGCATACAGTCAGCCCGTCCAGGGGTACGGCACAGCCGCCTACGATACCAACACCGCTACGGTTACCACCACCCAGGCTTCCTACGCAGCACCGTCCGCTTACGGCACCCAGCCCGCCTACCCAGCCTACGGGCAGCAGCCACCAGCCTCCGCTCCCACAAGGTAACGCCTCCTCCTCCTCCTCCTCCTCCTCGGGGTGTGTTGGCTCTCCTCTCTGGGAAGAGCCCCAGCCCACCACCACCTGAACTGGGGCCCACTGGTTCTCCTCAGACCTTTTCTCTGCCCATTGGCACCGCTTTGTTCTCGCCGCGTCTGACCCTGTCGTGTTTTGTGGTGGGGGAAGCAGCGCCATGGGTTCTGTGCCGGCACAGTGAGTCAGCGCTGGTCCTGGGAGACGTGGAGAGCAGCCAGCAGCAAAAACAGGCTCTTGACTCACAATGCAGAACAGAAAACGGACCCGTCTGGTCTGATCTGGAGTCACGGGGTCAGGCAGGATGCTGTTACGTACCCAGACTTCTCGAGTGGATGCCCATGCTGCAGACAATTTCCTTTTTAAATCTCTTGCATCTGGGCACTCAATAGTATATTCAGTTTAATTGTTCGCTCAGGATAGAAAAAATTTAGAATACATAATGGGAACTTGTTCAGTGGAGTTTTAAATGCTTTAGTCTTTTACCTGATGTTTGTAGCAACTGCTCCAGTAAGGAAAGGTGGAGCTTGGCACAGCTTGGTCTGTGTCTGTCAGGTTACACTTTAAATGACATCATTTAAAATAATTTTTTCCTGGCTTGAGCAACAAAAGTAGCTTGACTCTTTTTACTCTGCTTTGATAAGCAGCATGAGACAAGTAGAAAAGAAGAGACACGCAGAATTGCAGAATCGGTTGGGTTAGAAGAGACCTTTAAGATCATCAAGCCCAACCATTAACCCAGCATTTAAATGTGAAGGATTCTCTTTATTTTCAGGCCTTGAGAGTTAATACTAAGCATAGAACAGTTTGGGTTGGAAGGGACCTTTAAAGGTCATCTAGTCCAACCCCCAACATCCTTTCCCTTTCATCGGATAATGTATGTGAGGCAATATCTGCTTGCGCTGGGTTCTAAACCGAACAATGGTGCATTTAACTGCCAGCATTTCTGACTGCCTTGGAGCTACTGGTGTCCAAGCATTGCACAGACACAGGCTGTGAGGAGGGGCGGCACTGCTGACTGCTCCCCTGCCCATCTCACACCCTCCACCAAAATCTACAGCCAAAATCTACATCCTCCAATTTCGTAATGCAGCTGGCGAGCAGAAGTCATTCCCCTGGGGGGATCTGAGCACCTCCACCACTAGCAGAGGTGGGCTTTGCACCAATGTGTCTTTCTCACTCCGTAGACCCCCGGATGGCAGCAAACCAGCAGAGACCAGCCAGCCACAGTCGAGTACAACGGGCTACAGCCAGCCCAGCCTCGGGTATGGCCAGAGCAACTACAGCTACCCTCAGGTGCCTGCCAGCTACCCGATGCAGCCGATCACTGCGCCGCCCGCCTATCCTCCCACCAGGTAACCCTCCCTCCCCGTGGGCAGCTGTCAGGTTAGCGTGGGCAGAAGGGGTTTCCTGAAAGGGTTTTAGATCTAAAAGGAGGTTTGATGTCGTGGGAGGAGGGTGATGTGGTTCTTGTTGGGGCACTTATTGGAGGGAAGGTGAGGCTGTGGTTGAACGCGTAAGGGTCTCTGCATATACACCTACAAGGTCATAGACTCAGAGTTGTTTTGGTTGGAAGAGACCTTTCAGATCATCCAGTGCAACTGTTCCCCCAGGTTACCACTACACCATGTCCCTCAGCACCACATCTCCCTCCACAGCTTGGAAACCCCTCCAGGGATGGGGGCTCCACCACTGCCCTGGGCAGCCTGGGACAGCCCTTGACAGCCCTTCCAGGGAAGAAAGTGAAACAATGACAAATGTTTTTAAGACATTTCCTGGGTACAGAGTGTGTTACAGTGACCTCTTGCTCCTTACGCTCAACTTTGACCAGGGCCTCACCCCTTCCCTTCAGGCATCTTTAATACACTGACTTCTAAACTGTGCATTCTGCAGTTCTCAAAGCCTGAGGTGCATGAGGGGGGACTGTTTTATGAGCCATCAGCTGAAAATATTTTAGTGCCAAGGCAGAAAGGGAGACAGCCACTGATTTTTGCCCTGGCACTTCTGCCTCTTTCTAGAGGTATGAATAAATTGTGACCAGTCGCATGGATTTTGCCTTTAGCAGTCTACCAGGTTTATTTTGTCTCCAGCCACCAGACCAGCCTGCATAGAATCATAGACTGGTTTAGGTGGGAAGGGACCTTTCAAGGCCATCTCATCCAGCCCCCCTGCAGGGAGCAGGGACATGTGCAACTAGAGCAGGTTGCTCAGAGCCCCGGCAACCTCACCTGCAATGGTTTCAGGGGTGGGGCATTGACCTCCTCTCTAGGCAACCTGCACCAGGCTCTCACCACCCTCAGAGTTAACGATTTCCTCCTTCTCTCTAGTCTAAATTTCCCTCTTTTAGATTAAACCCATCCTCCCTTGTCCTGTCCTGACAGGTCCTGCTCAAAAGTCTGTCCCCATCTTCCTGGCAGGCCCCTTGAAGTGCTGAAAGGCCCCAGTAAGGTCTCCCTGGAGCCTTCTCTTCTTCAGGCTGAACAAGCCCAACTCTCAGCCTTTCTTCCTAGGATGACTTCACCTTTTAAAATGGTTTACAACACTACATATGGCTTTTAATTGCATTACCTTCCAGCATGAGCCACTTCTACAGCCTAATGCCACTGCATTGGCTCATCCTCTCATCTTTCTGATGCTTTCATCTTCCAGCTACCCCTCCACACAGCCAAGCAGTTACGATCAGAGCACTTACTCCCAGCAGAGCACCTACGGGCAGCAGAGCACCTACGGACAACAGACTAGCTATGGCCAGCAAAGCAGCTACGGCCAGCAGCCGCCACCGACCAGTTACCCGCCACAGACGGGATCCTACAGCCAGGCTCCGAGCCAGTACAACCAGCAGAGCAGCAGCTACGGCCAGCAGAGTGAGTGGGTGCGGGTGGTCTGCCGTCCCTGTCTGGGGTGGGCTGGCTCCGAAGGGGACTTGCTGTTACTTTGGGTCTAAAGCTCGCAGCTTTGTTGAAAGGAGAGGCGGGTTTTTGCACTTTCTCAATGAAAAATGTCTTGCCTGGTGCAGTGGCAAATTGCGATACTCCCTGCGGTGTGATGGAGGTGGACGGGTGGCTGAAAAACTCATAAGCACAGAACAGCGTTGTGGCTGGAGCGGGCAAGACCTAGAATCATAGAAAGGTTGGAAAAGACCTTTAAGATCATCAGGTCCAACCATTCTCCCAGCACAGCCAGGTCACCCCTCAACCATGTCCCTCAGCACCACACTTCCAGGGCTTTGAAACCCCTCCAGGGATGGGGAATCCACCACTGCCCTGGGCAGCCTGGAACAGCCCTTCACAAACCTTGCCCCAAAGAAATTGTTCTTTATGTCCATCCCGTACCTTCCTTGGTGCAACTTGAGGCTGTTTCTTTCCTCTTGTCCTACCACTTGTTCCTTGGGAGAATAGTCCAATCCCACCTGGCTCCAACCTCCTTTCAGGGAGTTGTGGAGAGCGAGAAGGTCTCCCCTGAGCCTCCTTTTCTCCAGGCTAAACACGTCCAGGTCCTTCAGGCGCTTCTCACCAGACTTGTGCTCTAGACCCTTCCCCAGCTTTGTTGCCCTTCTCTGGGGATGCTCCAGCCCCTCAATGTCCTTCTGGGAGTGAGGGGCCCAAAACTGACCCCAGGATTGGAGGTTTGGCCTCCCCAGTGCCCAGTCCAGGGGGACGAGCCCTGCCCTGGTCCTGCTGGCCACACACGTGCTGACACAAGCCAGGATGCTGGTGGCCTTCTTGTGTTCTGACCCTGAGAGCAAGGCTTAGAAAGGGGCTAGGCAGCTTCACCCCGCTCTTACCTGTAGCTCCCTAACGTTTTTGTTAACCACCTCCTCAGGTTCATTCCGTCAGGACCATCCTAGCAGCATGAACGTGTATGGACAGGAATCCGGAGGCTTTTCAGGCCCAGGAGAGAACCGGAATATGGGCGGCCCCGATAACCGGGGCAGGGGCAGAGGGGGATATGATCGCGGAGGCATGAGCAGAGGTGGGCGGGGAGGAGGACGCGGTGGAATGGGGTAAGAGCAAATCTTTTCTCCTTTTATCTAATTCTGGTTTACCCATAGGATTTGAGATGGAAAGAAGGGACTGAAAGGTTGACATTCCCAACGGTGCTCCGTGGGGAACATCTCTGTAGCAGCATTGCTTCTAGTCCATGGAAATCTTATCCTGGGGGAAATAGGAGCAGGATCTGTTTTTTTTTGTGTCCTGCAGCTGGTTGGGCCCCGGGAGGGGTTAAATCAGGGGTATTGCTAAACCTGGAACTTTCAGCTCCCTTCGTGGTCATGCAGAGGTGAATCCTCTGCGAGGTTTAACAGTAACCATGGATTGAACACACACAAACCTTCGCCAGGTCCAGGGGTCACTCCCTGGGCCTCAAGAGGGGAGGATCTTGGCAGCTCAGGTATGTAGAAGGTCCTGCCAGCCCCACGTTAGACCATCAGCCTCTTCACCTCAGCAGTAGCGCTGCTGTGAGCGTCTCCCCGGGGCAGGTTGCTGCTGTCGAGGCCATGACTCTGAGCAGCCAGAACACTTAGAGCTTGGTTGGAGTGTGAGGAAAGACCCTGAGAACATCCAGAGCGCTGCCTTGGCTCCCAAGAACGCTCCCCCTCGGAGCTTTTGGGTGGTCTAAACTAGTTTGGCCATTTTAACTGATGGCAAAGTCTGGTTTGGCAAACCTGTGCCTTCAGCTCTGCAGCGTATCTGATGGGTAGCGGCAAGGGAGGAGGACTGATCCCAAAGGCTCCTCAGGGCAGGACGATGGGACTTTGTGTGTGTTCCATCCCTTCGCACCGTCCTTCAGAGCTATGCAGAGTGTCCCTTAGGCAGGGGGTGCGCAGCGCTGGCCCTGCTCCTTGGCAGGGCAGCCACAATCGCAGCCTCTCCTCCGTAGGCAACTCCTCAAGGTGTTTGACAGCCTGGTGGCAACCAGAGCTGGGCAATCGCTAGTCCCATTCTGCATAGCTCTGTCGAAATGAATTGAAGTGGCATGAAATCTTTATCGGAGAAATAACAACTACGGTGTATGGAAATAGACGAAAAAAGTCTGGCCTGTGCTGGAACACAGCTTGGCTTGAATTGGCTCAAGTGGGACAGAATTCGGTGGTTCTGCATAAAGATTTCACCCATGACCTATTTATCTCTAACGGTTTAAAGTAGATGTTAGACACTGGAAATGTCGATCATCACATCTTGAAATTTCTAGCCCCTTCGGAGCTCCTCATGCAAAAGATTTGTCATCTCTCTCTGATTTCACACCCTAATCCGAGCTTAAATTGCGTACGTAGCGGTTTCCACCCGCCTAGAGCGTGGCCAAGGGTCCCCTGCTCTACGGACGCGGGCTCTCTGCTGTCCCTAGAGAAGGTGGCCGTCCCCCAGCGCCCGGGGCGGGCCGGGCCGGGGAGCTCGGCCCTTCTTAGCATGCTGTGGTGATGGATTTCAGTGTCTCCGGCAGGTAAGGAGCTCGATGTTCTTAACGTGCCCTTTTTTCATTGACTCAAAGTATTTTTATATATTCATTGGCTGTTAAACATGGAAACTTTTTAACATGCTTTGTCGCATTTATATGCTACAGGTTACAAAGTGAGAGCCTTGTATACACCTCAGTACTTAAAAAGTACCCGTACTCAGTACTCAGCCGGCAGCATAATGAAAAGTGGGACTAGACACGGTGTCCATATGGAGAGGAAAAAATATACAATAGAGTATTTTTAACCAAATGTATTGATTGTATAAATGGAACCCTTCTGTAACGTTGGTAACTGCGTACTTGTCGTTTGGTAATAAAAGCAGAGGAGGTATACGACTTTAGAATTGTGTAACGTTAAAAAAGTGTAACCGTCTGTGTTTAAAAAGAGTGGCATTACGTAACGGGTGTGTACCTGCCCGAGAGGAGGCAAAGCTGCATGCAACAGCTCGGAACTGTGTATTGACGACTTTTCTTTCCACTATTAGACGTGCAATACTTGCTAGAAAATCCGCGGTGCTCTCCCTCCTCTGCTCATCCTTCCAAACCGCTCTAAGGCTCTGCCAAAAAAAAAAGAGCAAGAAGCGGCCCCCAAATCCTTTTCAGGTGGCATTGTTCCTAATTCAGCAGCAGCGGCAGCGCGCGGAAGCGGGCTTAGCTGACCGCTTCAGCCAAAGCTGAGGCCGAAACGCCGCAGCCGTCACTTGGCACCGGCCGAAAGCTGTGTCCGCAAAGCTGCACCCCAGGCCTTCGAGCCCCCGCTGTACTCTGTAAGTCCTCCCTCCGCAGAGACTTGTTAAATTCAGTAGCGACCTGAATGTATGGCTTTTAGAGCGAGGTTTCGAGCGGAAATGTCAGCAGAACTGTGTTGTAGGTCTCGCGTGTGGTTTTGTCCTCTCCCTTTTTGAACTGTTAATGTCAGGGACCCGTGGGCTCGTTTTTTCGCCGAGAGGCTGAGGGTGCACCTTTGTGTACACACGGAGGGGAGGGAGTTGACCAGCCAACCACCCCACGATTCCTTGGCAGCAAAAAAAAAACCAACAACAAACCAACTCATTTATAACGCCTGAAAACGTGTTTTTCCGCCAAGTATTGCACTGCTAATACCCGTCACAAGCCACGCAAGGGTACCGACAGCAAAGTGGTGTCTAAAAGCAGACAAGCGAGGTTGCGTATATGTAAAAGGAGATTGGAGGGAGCTGCCCTGAAGAAAGGCATAGTGCCGAGATGAGAGAGAGAGAGACAGATGCATTGTCTGGAGATGTTTAGCCAGTGCCCTGCTTCCCCGTGAGCCGCAGCGGCTCCGAGCGGCACTGCCTTGGTAAAGGGAAAGGCCTTCATTTCTTCGTTTATCCCCCCAGCAGCGCTGGAGAGCGAGGTGGCTTCAATAAGCCTGGTGGTAAGTTTTTGAGCATTACAATGGATAGTGTTAAAAAAAAAAAAAATTATTAAAAAAAAAAAAATGTACAAGTCAGTTTTTTAGAACAAAGCGTAATTTTTATTAGTTTAAGTGGTTTTAAAAATGACGTATGCAACAAGTAATGGGCACTGCCGGCAATGCCTAGGGGTATGCGGTGACAGGACGCAGGGTAACGTGCAAGAATTGAGCAACCGCTTCTGTAATTTGGGGAGAATAAACGGTTTGGATTTAATCACTTTTCTGTAAAGTCACTTTTTCTTAACGTAAAACCGATTGGCCTGGTTAAAAAAAACAAAACAAAACAACAACAAAAAAACCAACCCAACCCGCCCCCCGCCCCAGCGTAATAGTGGTTAATGGTTTGGAGAGGCTGCTAAAACCAGCAAACCGATCCCCGGGAGAGGCGCGGTGCTGCTGGTGGTGCAGAGCGGGTGGCCCCGGCTTAGCCGGTGCCATCGAACGGTGGCCAGCGGGAGATAGTGGTGTGTGTGTCGGCCCCGCCGCCCGCTCCCCCCGCACTAACTCCGCTTCTTGTGCTTCTCTCCCGCCCTGGCAGGACACATGGAAGAAGGACCGGACCTGGATTTAGGTAATTGCCAAGGATCGCTCTCTCCTGAATTCCTGAAATGGGGATTGCGCGGCCGGGGAGGTGCAGCCCCACGGCTGCCGGAGCTGTCGGCAGTCGCTTTCCAGGCGTTTCATTTCTTTCTTGATGCCCGATCCCTCAGAACAGCTGGCCTGGTGGAAAACCGCACGTTCGTGAGATGCTCGCCCTTCTCCACAGAGCTGGGGGGACTTTTTGGGGCCTTTCAGGACTTCAAGGGGCCTGTCAGAAAGATGGGGACTTTTGAGCAGGGCCTGTTGCAGGGGGGTTGGACAAGATGACCTTGAAAGGTCACTTCCAACCCAAACCATCCTGTGAGTCTGTTATTTTGGGGAGCTCCTCCACGGCTGTTGGGTTCAGCAGCAAGCTTGCAGCTGCTGGTCCCGTAGCCTCCCCCCGTGCCACCCCCGGCTCTTCCCTTCCTCTCCTACAGGCGTGTCTGGAAGTTATGCGTCAGCTTCCAGGATCGTGTCACTGTGGAAAGGGGGGGTCAGCGCAGCGCGGGGGGGTTGGATGTCTGTGTGTGGGCCACAGAGGACGTGAGGGTTTTCCTTGCGCTGTCTGTCCGTCTGTCTGTCTGTCCATGGCAGGCAGCTGGCAGGGTGCGGAGCCCTGCGAGGAGGAGGTGATGGAGGGTCACCTCAGTGCCTGGGTTTTGGTGTCACTTCATAAAGCATGCTCCATGAGAGCGAAGCTGCAGCTGGCTGAGGGGATGACGTCATGAAAAACACTCCATGATGTCATGTTGCTGCCTTTCCTCTCCCACAATGACCCCGTAAATTGTCTCCTAGGCCCACCCATGGACCCAGATGAGGACTCAGACAACAGCTCAGTTTATGTGCAGGGACTGGGTGACAATGTGACCCTGGAGGACCTGGCAGACTTCTTCAAGCAGTGTGGTGTTGTCAAGGTGAGGAAGACATAGGTGGGCCTCCAGCTGGGGGAAGGGCCTTGCCCACCTCCTCCCTGCCCTCCATCTCCAGGGTCTGGTGGGTCTCTGGCTCCTTGGGCATTAGGACCATCACAGCCCGATGCTGGCGTGTAGCTCGGGCTTTCCCAAAGAGCTGTTACAGGGTTTGTCCCTCAACAGCATGATCAGCCACGGAGGAACATGCCTCTGTGGGTCTGCTGCTGGTGGGACATGTGGTGAGGAGAGCAGAGGGGGACATGGGGAGGCTGCAGCCTGGTTCCTGCGCTGCCAGGTGCACCCGGGAGAGGCTGGTTGGACTGGGCAGTGGTTTTGGGCCGCTTCCTTCATTTCCTGGGGTTGTCCAGGTGGTTACTTCCACCCATGTCAAACCAAAGGGCCCTTTCTCCTGCCATGGAGTTGCCAAAATGAGGTTCTCAGGTCACAAGCAGAACAGAGGAGAGTGAACCCCCGCTCAGCTTGTGGGGAGACATGACTGGAGGTGATGTGTTGCTGTCCTGCCAGGTCAACAAGAGGACTGGGCAGCCCATGATAAACCTCTACATCGACAAAGAAACCGGCAAACCCAAAGGAGATGCCACAGTATCATACGATGACCCATCTACCGCCAAAACAGCTGTTGAGTGGTTTGATGGTGAGTGTGGGGGGGATGTTTGGGGATGGAATCACTTTATTCTCCATTTCAGAGCCCGGCTGGGGTCAGGAGGGTCGCAGATGTTTCGGGCTGGCTCTGGGTGGTCAAGCTTCTGCCTAAGAAGTTGTGGTTTTAACTGGAGCAGATAAGCGTGGTGCTGGGGTTGTGGTTGTCCACAGTCACCCAGGAATCTGTCTCCCGTAGTGGGAGTTCCTCTGAGTCCCATGGGTGGAATTTTGCCCTTGGGTACCGTTTTTGGGGCGGCTAACAGCAGCATGTGGTTGTGTGTGACCCCCGGGGCCGGCGGGTGGTCAACACAGCCCAGAGTGAAGCCCTCACCCTTATGTTCCTCCCAGGGAAGGATTTCCAGGGCAGCAAGCTCAAGGTGACCCTGGCGCGGAAGAAGGGCCCGATGAACAGCATGCGGGGCGGGATGCCCCCCCGGGAGCAGCGGGGAATGCCCCCCCCGCTCCGCGGAGGTAACGTCCAGACCTTTCCCCCCACGAGGGGCACCGGCCAAGCTGTGCCCCATCCCCCGGCTGGGGCATCCTGGGATTAATAGAAGCTTCCTTGCAGGCCCGGGGGGTCCCAGCGGCCCTGGGGGTCCCGGCGGCCCAAGCGGCCCCATGGGCCGAATGGGGGGCAGAGGTGGAGACAGGGGAGGCTTCTCCTCGCGAGGACCACGGGGGTCACGGGGAAACCCTTCCGGCGGGAGCGTCCAGCACCGAGCCGGCGACTGGCAGTGTCCCAATCCGTAAGTACCCCATAAGCATCTCCCACGCAGCCGCCGTCACTCCAGGGCCTTTCCCAAAATAATTTGCTGGGCCTTCCGAGGAGGTTTCTTCTCCCACCCAGCGCTGGGAGGAAGGGCTGGTGTCCACCAAGCAGCGCACCTGGCTTGCTCCAGGTCCCTGCTGACCAGCTTTGGTGCCTCCTCTCCTGGCTCTTCTTCAACTGGGAACATTTTCCTGGGCTTTGCTAATGGGTGTTTTTACCCAGGGGATGCGGAAACCAAAACTTCGCCTGGAGAACAGAGTGCAACCAGTGCAAGGCTCCTAAACCCGAAGGGTTCCTCCCGCCCCCGTTCCCCCCTCCAGGTACGTCCATGGAGATCATGGTGAGCTTCCTGGGGCTCCTCGGAGCGGCCCTTCCCAGGGCTTGAGCTGGGAAATGGAGGTGGGGAGCACTCGCCCTCGTCCCTGCCACGCTTCCAGCTCCTGGGGAGCTGCCAAAGCACTTCCCTGGGGCTGTCGGCAGCACTTGGGCTCCCCAAAGCACTTTCACCTCATTAGGCAGCCACCCTCTTAATAACGAGTCCTGGCTCTTGAGGAGAAGCTGGGTGAGGTGCGTGGGCTTTCTTGGTTGCCCTTGGGGTTCCCAACTGCTCCTGGACCTCCTCCAGTGTTGTTAGTGCCGGAGCGGGATGTGCCGGGTTCACTGGGACGGGCTGGAGGGGTGTCCACAGAGCACCCTGAGCCTCTTCTCCTCTGTCCCAGGCGGTGACCGCGGCCGAGGCGGCCCCGGGGGGATGAGAGGTGGGCGAGGAGGTGGCCTCATGGACCGCGGGGGACCGGGCGGCATGTTCCGAGGCGGCCGCGGTGGAGACCGAGGGGGATTCAGAGGAGGCCGCGGCATGGATCGAGGTGGCTACGGAGGAGGTGGCCGGCGAGGAGGAGGAGGGGGCCCCGGGGGCCCGCCGGGACCCCTGATGGAGCAGATGGGAGGCGGCGGCAGAGGTGGACGGCGCGGAGGACCTGGGAAGATGGACAAGTACGTACGGAGGGGGGGGATGAGGGTTCACTGGGGAGGGGGCAACCCCTGACCCGCAGCACTGGGGCCCCACGCTGGCCTCCTGGCCGGGTTGGGACGAGTGGGTGGTGGCATGAGTGGCTAGCGCGGCAAGCCGGTGGTGGGGGAAGGACGCTTCCCCAGCGCAGGGGGGTCTGACCAGGCCTTTTGCCCCCCCCTCACAGGGGCGAGCACCGCCAGGAGCGCAGAGACCGGCCCTACTAGAGACGGACCCGTGGAGCTGCATTTACTACCAGATTTATTTTTTAAACCAGAAAAAAAAAATGTTTTAAATTTATAATTCCATATTTATAATGTTGGCCACAACATTATGATTATTCCTCGTCTGTACTTTAGTATTTTTCACCGTTTGTGGAGAAACATTAAAACCCAAGTTCAACGGTAGCGTGCCGACTTATCTTTTATGCCCTTGCCCCCCTCCCCTTTTGGAATCGGTTGTTTAACGAGAACTAAACCCCCCGTGCCCGTGTCGTGAGCATGCTGCGCGCAGACCCCCGCGGCGGCGAGAGCTGTAACCATGTGAACGCTTGTGACGGTTTTTTAAAAAATAAAATTCCCTGTGTTTATAACCAAACTGCTGCTGGCCTCTCTTGAGAGCATCCCTGCTTGGAGCGAGGTGGGGTGTGAGCCCCCTCCCACTGCCACCTCCCCCCCGGGAAGGGGGGAACCTTCACTGCAGGGCTGGGGGGGGACACGGGGGCTGGCCTGGAAGTGCTTCCCCACCGCCCCCACCACCACCATGCACCCAGAGGCCGCCGCAGTGCCCCCCCGCACCATCAACCCCCCCTCCTGCGATCCCAGCACCCTCACT
>VZZY01019051.1:8343-33748 GCA_013400335.1 Eurystomus gularis | reverse complement strand
GACGGCCGGCGGAGCGGGAACGGTGGCCCGCCGCCGCCCGCAGCCCCCGATGTGGTGGACGCGGGGTGCCGGGCGGCCCTCTCCAGCTCCTCTGATGAGAGCAGCTGCTTCCCGGCCTCCTGGGACACCCGGGAGACACGGGGCGGGCCCGAGTCTGACACTGACTGGGCGCCCGGGGAGGACGAGCTGACAGAGACAGAGGAGCCCCCCGCCATGGCGGACGGCCCCCTGGGGGTCCCCAAGCCGGTGCCTTCCCTCCCCACAACGCCCTCTCGCCCCTGGGCCAAGCCCCGGCTGGACACGCAGCCCCACAAGAAGCCGTCCAGGATCCCCACCCCACGGGGCTATGGGGTGGCCCCCCGGAACACCCCCGGCAGCCCCAAGCCCTGGGGGGCTCTGCAGAGCGTCCTCTCCTCCTTCCTGGAGCCTGCCTGGGTCCCACGGGAGCGCGAGGGGCTGGACGAGGACGCCTGGCCATGAGACACCCAGGTCGGTGGCCATGGGCGGCAGGCAGGATGGGGAAGAAGTCCCCAGCACCCCGCCTGGCCACCCCCGGGGATGTCACGGAGCTGCTGCTGCTGGTGATGGCACCTGCATGGAGAGGCCCCGGCTGGACAATGGCCGTGGACCGGCGGTGGCCATGGAGCTTGGGCGCTATTGGGCTTGGGACCTGCAAGAAGCACTTGGTCCCAGCCAGGCATAAAGGGCCCTGGCCATGCCCTGGTCCCATGGGGAGCAGCCTCATGGCAGGTGTCCACAGTGGGCCCATGGTGGTGGTGGCCAGAGCAGAGAACTGCATCTTGGACACCTGGGAACAGGGCTGGAGAGAAACCAGCTTTTCTGATCTTTTCCTCTTCTCTTCGTCTCTCATTCTTCTTCTCATCCTCTTTTCTTGGCCTTCTCATGCTTCTCCACTTGTCATTCTCTTCTTGGCATCCTTCTCAGCTTGTCACCTCCTCCTCTTCTTGGCCTTCTTGTCCTTTGCCTCTTGTTATCATCATCTCTTCTTGGCCTTCTCCTCTCCTACCTCTCTTCTCTTTCTTCTCCACTTACCTCCACATTTGAGATGACTTGGGAACATGCAGCTTGTGACAACCTGTATTTCAGGGCAGGGGGGGGGGCAGTCCTTCCTCTCCAGCCCCCAGCTGGCCGCAGCACTGTCCACAGTGTGTGTTGATATCCCAAACACGGGACAGGGCTGTGAGTGGACACCCCTGCCCAGGCCACCGTGGCCTCCACCCTTCCAGCCCTGCATGTACCCCCAAGCCAGTAAAGACCAACAGAGCTGAACCCACTGTGTCCAGTTGTCTGTTCTGGGGGTGTAAGACCCTTCAGAGGGGTTGGGACATGCCAACGGGGAGCCACTAGTGAGGAGGAGCGATGTGAGACCCCCAAGCCCAAGGGAGGAAGGCTCAGGGTAGGCTGGGGTGAGGGTGAGCCCCAATGTTCTGTACCTCCGTTGCATCCATGGGGACTCCTCAGCTGCATCTAGGACCCTTCCAGGTCCTCAAAGCCCTTGGGGCTCCCTGGAGCCAGGTGTGCCCTGTAGCCAAGAGTCTTATCAGAGAGCTGCCTGCCCCAGGGCTGGGTGGGTTGTGGGTCAAAATGGGCTCTAGACCTGCTGGTGGTGGCCATCCTGCTGTAACTTCGGGGTTCCCAAAGCCGGGGTATCCACTGTGGTCCCAGATGCCTGCCCTGCATCTCCCCCTGGGGTGTCATGGAGCAGTGCCAGTGCCCCATGGGGTGTCCTAGAGCAGTCCTGGTGCCCGGTAACGTTGACTGTACCCAGCAGGATGCCTGGTAGGGATGTGGGTGCCTGGTGGGATGTCCCAGAGCAGGGCTCGCTGCTGGTACCCATCCCCACTCAGCACCGAGTCACCCTGCAGGGACCAGCTGCACCTCCTGGGGACCCTGCCCTTGTCCCCAACCCCAGGAGGGGCTCAGAGGCTGGGAGGGGAACCCTCTGTCCCCCCATCACTGGCCACCAGTACAGGGCTGCTGGGGACCTCGGTGGAGCCATTGGAGTCTCCAGCCCCCCTGAGCCCATCCTGTCCCAGTTTCCCCTGGCTGCACGCCCAGTGCCGGGCAATTTGCTGTCTCAGGCCTTGCTAAGCCAGAGGCCACGGCCACCAGCCCTGGCCAGGACTTATTTCCTCCCTGCAAGGGCAGGGCACTGCAGGGAGGAGGACACAGCATCCTGCTTCCCGAGGAATCACCGGGCCATGGCCTGGGCATGGAGCTTGGGGACAGCCCCCCTCCAACAGCACCTCCATGGGCAGATGTCACCTTTATTCAACGCTGGCTGAAAACAAGTGGACATACAATATATTTATATTTTATATATTAGATATTTCCTGCACCAAACACTTCTAGGTAGGGGGGACCCATGGCTTTATTTTTGGGGGGGTGGGGGGGTGGAAAGGAGCAGCATCATCGCAGGGGAAGGCGGCACATCCTCTCTGGCACCCATGGGTGACAGCAGGGAGCAGAGGGAGCCGTGGGGCTGGGAGCAGAGGGGAACAAGGGCAGCGTGAGTCAATGCTCGGAGCCCTCCCAGCCCCACCACAGGGGCAGGATGGGGCTGGAAAAAGCCCTTTTGTTATTAAGTACAGCCTCAAATTTGAGATCATTGAGCCCTCCTGCGACCACTGGGGAGCAGACCCTCTCCAAAGGGCTGGGGGCTCACCCACAGGGCTCCTGAGCCAGGGGACAAACCCGGGGAGAGGCAAGAACCAGGGAAGGAAGAAGCCAAAGCCATGCCCCACCAGCTCCAGGTGCACCAAGCCCTGAGTCCTGGTGCTCCAGGGAGATCTGCAGCAGGAGCCACCCAATCTCATGGCACTTTGGGTCCCAAAGAGGCTCAGAGCGAGCCCTGGGGTGCTATTCCCAGGGCTGAGGGGGTGCCGAACCCCCTGCGAGACCTCACCACGGGCAGACTGAAGCCCCAGCGCCGGTGGGGAGGGTAAGAAGAGCTCCCCAAGTGCGGCAGCTTGGTAAAAAACAAGCAGTCACAGGGAGCCAAAGGGTGAAAGAGGGCTCTTGAGGGAGCAATATCAGCAAGGAGGACACCGCATCACTCACACACAAGTTTCTACAGGAATGCAGGGAGCAGCCGGGACCCCCCTGCCCTCCTCCACTCACCCCAGCCCCACCGGAGATGACAGGAGCACCGGCTCTGTTTTTGGGACCCGGGGACTGGGGGGGGATTCCCAGGGGCTCGTTTCCTTGGCAGGAAGGACAAGGACACATGCACACGGGTCCTGCCCCACGTCATCGGGTGGGAGAGGGAGGAGAGGAGGAGGACAGGCTGCGGCAGCACTTTAGTTCTTCAGGATGGTTTCGTAGGCTTGATAGACGTACTGGGACACCTCTGGCGCTCGGCATTTCAGGGATAACTATGGGGAGAGAGGAGGAGAGGGAGTCATGGCCCCTCACCTCATGCCAAGGAGCCACCAGCCCCAAAGTGCAAAGCTCTGCACGCTGCAGCATTCCCCCACCCGAGGCATGGGGCGGCCCCAGCTCCTTATTTTGGCTGGATAAAAAGATATTAAAAGGCAACGAGCACCCCAAATGCCCTCCTCGGGCTGCTGGAGCCCGCCCCGGCAAGACATCCACATGCAGCACAGGCAGGGAGGGCAGCGGGATGGGCAGGGGCACAGGCAGGGCTCAGCCCTTGGGGTTTGCTCCACTGCCAGTAGCTGGAGGGTGAACGGTTCCCTCAAAGGCACCTTCCTCTCCTAAGCAGCACGAGCCCCCTCCGGTTATTTGCTCAAAGATTTAATATTAAACGACTTGGAACACAATTAACTCCTCAGCCCACAGGCATGAGGAGAGCTCAGCGCAGTGGGGAATACTCTGGGATAAGAGTTTGCAGCTCTCCTCATCCCAAGGGAGCCCAGGAGGGTGGTGGGAACACCCCCATCCTCTGAAAGAATCTGTCACCTCTGACAAAGCTCCACTCTCAGCACCGGCACTGCCGGGAGGGAGACACCGAGAGACACGCACAGGGGCTGGCAGGGGAGGAATAACCAGGGAGCAGCCAGAGACAGCCCAAAGCCAGGGTAAAAACCAGTCTGCTAACCTCCAAATCCTGCAAGAGCGGGCAGGCCGGCGCGGGCAGCAGGCACGGAGATACACAGAGAGGTGAGTCAAGGCCACCCGGCTCTTCCCAGCCCAAAGAAAACCAGCTGCGAGGAAGGTGGGGAAGGGGCCAGGCCAGGGAAAGCGGGATGCAGGGATGGCTCACGCCCGACTCACGGACAGAGCTCTGCTCCAGGGCTGCTTGCAGCTGCCCAGCACACAGGCAGAGCCCCACAGAGGGGCTGGGGTTGGGGTTTTTCTTTTAATGGTTGGGCTGGGACCTCTCCACTTCCTTTAACTGCCACCACGGTGCCTCCAGCAGAGCCCAAGCGCTGCTGCAGAGCCCACCCGGGCAGCACAGACCCTCCCCATGGAGAGGGACATTGGGACTGGCACCACCAGCACCCGGGGAGAGGGGGTCCCACCACTGCAGATGGGCCCCAGGACCGTCCAAGCCCACCCTAAGCTCTGAGCAGAGAGCGGGGAAGGCAGGGCGGGCAGCAGGCTGGGTGGCAGCCCCAGCTGAGAGGCAGTAAGGGAAAGGGGCGTACCGTGAAGCTGGGATTGCTGGGCTGGATCCTGAGCTCTGCCAGCACCCAGATGCCATTGGTGAGCTTCAGGGACTGGTACAGCATGTCTTGGCCCTCCACATTCCTCTTGGCGATGGTGAAGATGTTGCTGCCTTGGAGTTTGCTGCTAATGGCATCTGCACGGGAGGAGAGAGCTGCTGCAAGGGCCAGGGCATGGGGCTGACCACCAGCTCCTGCCCCACCTCCTCCTCCCCAGCACATCCAAAACCCGCTGTCCCCATGCAGTGAGGAGAAAGGCTCGATTCACAAGCGGAGCCGCCCCACTTGGCTCCACAAAGGTCAGCTCACTGCTGCCAGCAGGACTGAAAGGACTTGGCTGTCCCCACGTCCTGCTTGGCAGCAGATCTCCCGGGGAAGGAGCTGGGGGAGTGAGGAGATGCCAAGGAGCCTAGCCTCGGCTCCTGCCCACAGCTGACTGCTGTGCGCTGCCCATGGGCTGGCCAGGACAGGCTGGGCAGCATCAGGGCTGCATGACCTAGTTCAGGTTCTCTGCAGCAAGACTGGACACAGGAACTGTCCTCAGCAGCAGGGACGTCCCCATCAGGCAGAGCATCTCTGGGGCTGCCAAGTTTCTACAATGGCAAGGAAAGCAGCAGCTCCTTCCTGGAGATATGGGGTGGGCACAGGGGGAAGGAGCTCTCGTCTCCCCACAGCCTGGGCTGGGGTAACTAGGATGAGCTGCTCACCAGCCGTGAGCTGAGCCAGGTCCTTCTGAAGGGCTTGGACCCACCTGCGTTGAGAGAACACTCCTTGATCTGGAACTGGGCCTCGTTCTCATTGGGAATGTCCTTCCAAGTGGCCAGGAACATCTGTCGCTCTGCAGCGAGGAACCAAGGCAACATAATGAGGAAGCTTCAAGATGTGGGGCTACATTGCCATGCCATCAGCAGTCATCCTGCCCCACTGCAACCCCCTCCAGCAGCTTCCCAAGACCCAGCCACAGGAAAGCCACCCGCTTTGGAGGGCGAGCAAGCTACACTGGCTCGTGGAAGAGGCTGCTGAGTGCCAGGGAAGGCAAAATAAGCAGTGACTGAAGCTCTCCTTGGCAGTGAGGAGTTAGAAGGTGGCTCAGGCCACCTCAGCTAGCCACAGCTTGGTCACACGGACATGGCAGTGTCCCTGGATGCAACTGCCACAGGCATCAGGTTCCCTGCTCTATCCCCAGGGCTGGGGATGTGGTCAGGAGGATTCCAGGGGCCGGGATGGCACCTACAGACTGCACACCTCACAGGAGCCGCAGCCACCTATGCTCCAACTCACCCATCTTCCCGTCCTCCACGAAGAGGATGTGCAGTGGGTACAGGGTGCTGAAGTAGAAAACATCGATGTTGTTTTTCACCGCAACCTGGGACGGAAAAGACATGGAGAACGTCAACACGTCCTCCAACCTACAGCAGGAGTGCAGTTCCCTAAGCAAGCATCCCATCCCATCCCATCCCATCCCATCCCATCCCATCCTTCTTGAGCTGGGTGTCACTCCAGCAAGCAGCAAAGGCAGGAGACTGGCAGCGTTCCCCAGCGTTCCCTGTACTTCCCCTCCTGGGAAGTACAGCTCCAGCGTCTCCCCCTGCGCTGGGACACTGCGAGCAGCTGCTCGGCTGAGGCTCAGCTCTGCCACTGTCAACGAGGATCTTTTTCCAGCCTGCGTGGAGCTGGATGTCAAACTGGAGTCAGACAGAGCTCTGTCAGCAGAGGAGATTATGAGCTGAGCCTTTCTTCTTGCCTGATTCCTGTCACATCTCCCTCTGGCTCCCACCTGAGGGAGCAAACTGACCCTGGGACATTCCCAGCCCCATCCCCAGCTCCCCAGTGGGGAGACCCCCGAGCGCTCCCCACCTGCAGGTTGTTCAGAGGGTCCATCTTCATGACGGAGCCAACTGTGTTCAGCGGGAGGGAGATCTCCACGGACTGGTTGGGGGCGAGGGGAGCGTGGACCTGCAGAGGAGCTGCTGGGGCCAGGCCGAAGCTGGGGGAAACACCCGAAGAGGGCAGGGTGTGAGGGTCGGGGGGATGAAGAACCCCCCACCTTCCTCCCCCTGCACACCAGGAACACCCCAGCTCATCTCGCTGCCTCTGCCCAGTCCAGGACCAGGCTGGCTCCTGCTCTGCCCACCCTAGGGCAGTAACAAGTAGCCCCATCCTCCTACACAGACTCACACCCATTTTTAGTGTTCCTACACCATTGCTTCAGGGTCATTCCTGTCATCCCTTGTCCCTCTGAGGGGAAAGGAAGCATCAGTTCACCACCAGAACAAACAATGGGATGTTCAAACCCCAGAGGAACGGCCTCTTCAGTCAACTTCTTAGAGGCTTTGGTTTGATGATCATCACCACCAGCCATCAGAGAAAGAAGGGTCATCACGTGAGGCTGTTCCCAACGCTTGCAGCCATTTCACAGCCCCTTCCTCCCACCCTTCACATGCCATCACTCCAGGGCCAAGCTCAGAGGCATCATGCAGCCCAGGAGGGACCTCACCTGTTGCGATTGAACTGGATGGCAAAGTCAGACATGACCTGAAGGGCTTTGTTCGTTAGCACGAGGTCCATGGAGATGGAGCCCACTTGCCGGCTGAAGGTGCCAGAGATCTCCAGCCCCTTGGCTTTCATGGCAGGGAGCCAGACCTGGGTTAAGGAGACAAGAAACTTGGATTTTACACAAAGCAAACCCTTTTCAGGGTTTTCACCACTCTTTCAGTGGTGTCCAGTGACAGGACAAGGAGCAACAGGCATCAACTGGATCCCAGGAGGTTCCAGCTGATCAGGAGGAGAAACTTGTTTGCTGAGAGGGTGGCAAAGCCTGGCTCAGGCTGCCCAGAGAGGTTGTGGAGTCTCCTTCTCTGGAGAGATTCCAAATGTGCCTGGACACGATCCTGGGCACCCTGCTCTGGGTGACCTGCTGGAGTAGGGAGGGTGGACGAGATGATCTCCAGAGGTCCCTTCCAACCTCCACCATGCTGAGATTTGGTGCTCTCCAGCCTGGCAGAGCCATGCAGGGTGTTTGTAAAACCAGGTGTTTCACAACTACAGACACACGGTTGGCACAGGCACAGTCACTCTCACCCCAGCCACGGCTGCATGTGATCCTGCTGAGTCCTCCAAACCTCACCCCGTGCACCAAGAAACAGCACAGCCCCAAAAACAGAGACGAGACCTCACAGATCCCCGCCCTCCCCTCTGCTCAGGGCTCTGTGCCACTCCGGGGAACGCGCAGACAGCCTCTGTCCCACATCCCTGTGCCCAGGCAAGCACTGCAATGACCTCTCCATCTGCAGACCATCATCATCACCTTGCTTGCTACCACACCAGGAGAAAGGGGTTCATCTCCCACCTTCCTGTGGGAGGTCCTGCAGCGTGGGACAGGCATGGAGGGATCTCTACCCCCTTAATGCCACAGCCCTGAGCTTTGCCAGCAGCTGGCGGCTGTGGCTCTGTTGTCCCACTCACCGTTTTGGGTGCCACGTAGGATCCCGACAGGGTCCCCACCCCACCAGTGAGGTCAAAGAGGTCTCCCAGGCCACTGCCAAGGGGTGCTCCGAGGTTGGTGGGCACCGCGGTGTTGGGCGCCGGCGCAAAGCTGCTGCTGCTGCCACCACCCATCTGTGGGGGACAAGGGAGCAGGTTATGGGGGACACTGTGGGGCGGAGGAGAGGAAGAGGAAGAGGAAGAGGAGGATGCAGAGGGTGAGAGAGGGTCTCGAGCGCAAGGGCACACTCACGGCAGGGCTGCCTCCCGCATCACTTCGCAGCTGCAAGAGAAGAAAGGGGCATCAGCAGGGGCAGGGGTCCCACAAAATGCCCCCTTAAGAGCACTCTAAAAGCACCCGTGTGGGCTAGTGAGGGTCCTGAGTCAGCTCCGGTGGCCCCAGGCCCAGTGGGGAACCTCAGCCAGGAGCTGCTGGGGGGCCTGGCAGTCCCCAGAAGGGAGTGAGGTGTCACTGAGGCACTAAATTTGAGGGCTCAGGCTGCACAGGGAAGGGGAAGCAGAGAGTGGGCAGGGGCTACGCATGGCTGAGAGGGCTAAGAAAAGGGAAAGGGCTGATCCATACCCCTTCCGACTCGTCGCCCATCTCCAAGCAGAAGCAGGCAAGGTGGAGAGAAGAGCCAGCCACATGCAGAGAGAAGCCAGGCGAGAAGAGACAAACAACAGAGAGACAAGAGAAGGGGAGGAGGGAAGAGAGGTTAGTCCTGCTGTGCTACTGGCACATCCATCTGTCCGTCCATGGCTGCCCAGGAGCCAGGGCACGGAGCACCAGCGGGGTTTTCATCCCCACACTAAACATCAGCCTGCCACCAAACCCTACAAGCCCACAAAGCCAGGGCAGCAGGACCAGGAGAGGCAGCCGGTGAAGGGACCACAATGTTGCCTCACCCTAGGGGATTATCTACTAGATTTTATGAGAGAAAACTCCAAACTTTTCCTTTGAGGGGCCCAGAACATCACCACAGCCATGGGACAGGTGGTCTCCATCCCTCCTCACCCTGTGGCCAAACCCCTTCTTGGTTCCCATTCCCAGGAAGACAAGCTGGCACCTCCAGATCTCCTGGTGTTCAAGCATCCCGCACACTGGGAGCAGGCACAGTTCTGCCCAGCCCAGCAGCTTGGGGCACATCCCCATTCCGTGTGGCTGTGGGTTTCGGGGGGGACCCAGGAGGAGCAGTTGTCCCTGCAGCTCAGCATGGACAGTGGGACCATCTACACAGACCTCAGGAACCTAGAGGAAAGGTGCTCAGGAGTGCTAATCCCCACCTTGCTACAGCCATTGGATGAGGACAGGATAAATGAGGGTGCAGCACCCCTCTGGTGTCACCAGCTACAAAAGGAAAGGACTAGACCAGGTATCTCTGGGCGGACAAGCCCATCCTGTCCTGAGGAGCTCCAGTCAGGAGCCAACACCAAACCCAGCATGATGCCACCAGAGTAGCCCAAAGGATCGCATGGGGCTGAGATGTACCAGGCTGTCCAGGCCACCTCCAAGGAGGTCCACAGCACCCATCTGCACGGAGGAGGTGGCGATGGGGGGCCCGCTGACCGGGGGCCCCAGGTCCAGGTTCAGCAGGTCTCCTAGCAGGTCTCCTTGAGTGGGGATGACGGCTGGCTGCTCGGCCGCCTGCACCCCTGAGGGGGCTGTGTCAGGACTCTCCGCACTCTCGCTCCTAGAAGGCAGAGACATGAGACCCTGAGGAGCTGCAGCTGAGCTGGCAGGTCCTCCTGGCGATAGGACTTCACCCAGCCAGGCTTTGCAGCAAGTGTTCAAAGAGACACCCCATCCCAGCAAGGCTCCCAACACATTGCCATGGAAACCACCTTCCCCTGAGGTCTGAGATCACTCCCTCAGCCTTGTAAGGACACTATTGAACGTGTTGGGTTAGTGCCAGTGGGGTTTTGGTAGTGGTGGAGAGGACTGCTGGTGTGGCTCCCGTGAGAAGCTCCCCCAGCTCCACATCAGACCCATCTCTGGCCAAGGCTGAGCCAATCAGCACCTCTGTGTATTTAAGAGGAGAAACAACCTGTTGAGCAAGTTCCTTTGTTTTGGGAGCTCTTTTGTTTTGGAGAAGTGGGACATGGGAGAAACAACTATGGGAACACTCAGGTCAGCGATGAAGGAGTGGGGAGAGGCACACTGGAGCAGCCAGTCACCCATGGCCAGATGAGACCCTGCAGCCCTTAGAGATCACTGGTGGAGCAGAATCCTGCCTGCAGCCCATGGAGGACCTCATGCTGGAGCAAGGGATTGCTCCCACAGAAGGCCATGACTCTGAGGGAAGCCTGAGCTGCAGTGATCCATCACTGGGAGGACTGGAGCCCATGGAAGGGACCCGTGCTGGTGGGAGAAGTCCGTGGAGGACTTTCTCCCATGTGAGCAATGCCACATTGCCACAGGGGAGAACTGTGAGGAATTTTCCCCTGAGGAGGAAGGAGCTGCAGGAGCCACATGAAACAGACTGGGGCTGATCACAACCCCCATTCCCTGTCTTCCTGTGCTGCTGGAGGGGAGGAGGTGGCAGAGCTGGGCCCAGGAAGAAGGGAGGGGTGGGGGGAAGGTGTATTTAAGATCCGGTTGTATTTATTATTGTCCTACTCTGATTCAGTTGGTGAATTGTTGGTGGTTTTGTTTAAAAAAAAATTGATTTTGTTTTCCTCAAGTCGAGTCTGTCTTTCGCCCGTGACCGTAACTGGTCAGGGAACGTTCCCTGTCCTTTATCTTGACTCCCAAGTCTTTTGTTGTATTTTCTCCTCCCCATGCCACTGGAGGCACGTAGGACTGAGTGAGGGGCTGCAGGGTGCTCTGCTGTCAGCTGGGTGGGCTCAAAGCAGGACATGAATCCTTACAGCCCTGCTCCTAGAGGTGAACATTCCCTTGGGACAAGGACCTTGGCTCAGCTCCTCACACAGCGGACACAGCCAGCTCTGCACGGTCCTGTGCATGGCCATGGCAGCCCCACAGCTGCTTGGCTCCACATCCTACTTCCCCATCCAGCCCTGGAAGCCCCTGTGTGGAGCGGGAAGAGTCACCCTGGGGAAGCAGAGATACTCACGAGCCTGTTCGTGGAGGCAAGCTCTTGTGCACCACCCCTCTGCTCCCCTCCACGAAGGCGCTGGGAGGTTTGTGATAGACAGAAGCTAGTGTCCCGATGTAGCAGATCAGCTCATCCAGAAGCGTTGGCTCAATCAGATCCGTCTCCTCAGAGATGAGGGGTTTCTCAGCCAGCACCACCTCCTTGGCAGCCACCGGGTCGGTGGAGAGCAGGCGCCAGTAGATGTAGCCACGGTCCCGCAGGTCAGGGTTGTCAGAGTCCTTTGGGAAGCAAAGGGGTTAGTACCAAGGCTCAACACCTCCAGGTCCCTCAGCTGCTCCTCACCAGAACTGAGCTCTAGACCCTTCCCCAGCTTTGTTGCCCTTCTCTGGACACACTCCAGCCCCTCAATGTCCTTCTGGGAGTGAGAAGCCCAAAACTGACCCCAGGATTCAAGGTTGGGCCTCCCCAGTGACCAGTCCAGGGGGACGATTCCTGCCCTGGTCCTCTGGCCACACACGTGCTGACACAAGCCAGGATGCTGGTGGCCTTCTTGGCCACCTGGGCAGACACTGGCTCATCTTCCAGCTGCTCTTCCTCCAGCCTGGAGTGTTGCAAGTGGGTTGTTGTGACTCAAATGTAGGACCCAGCACTTGGCCTTGTTGAACCTCATCCCATTGGCCTCAGCCCATCCATCCAGCCTGGCCAGACCCCTCTGTAGAGCCTCCCGACCCTCCAGCAGATCAACACTCCCACCCAACTGGGTGTCATCTGCAAACTGCCTGAGGGTGCCTCAATCCCCCTGTCCAGATCAGTGATAAAGTCATTAAGCAGACCTGGCCCAGTACTGAACCCTGGGGACCCCACTTGTGACCGGCTGCGGCATCTTGGCCCCACCTCATTCTTGCTGTAGTATTAGCGGGACTGCAGGGATCAAAGTTAAAGCTGTTTATGTCACACCTCTGCTGTGCAGAGGCTACACCAGCCTTAGCAGGGCAACAGCACAAGATGCCTCTTGTCCTACAGAAGACAGTGTCCTCACTCTCCAGGACTTTAACTATCAGCTTTTCTGCAATTAAGCTCCAATTATCTGCCTCCTGTCTCAGGGGTGCATCGCCAAGCTGTTCCCACAGCCCTGGGGGGATGCTGAAGCCCACGGAAGCTGTTCCCTTGCACTGGAGCTGTTACCCACCTGCGTGGCCAGGCTCAGCACCTGCTGCACCAGCTCCTGTGTCTCGGTGGGCTTCTTCAGGAACAGCTTCACGATGGCTGTCAGCAGCTGCAGCTGAACCTGCAGGACGACACACAGGGTTAGGGAGAGACAGACAGAATGACCACACCACTTTTGTGCAAGAACACATGAATTTTCCCCGTACGTGCTGCCAGTAGCTAGCTCCAACCTGCCTTCCAAGGGGCCAAACACGTGGTGACTGCATAAGTAGCAGTGACAAGTGGCAGGGCACTCTGCATGGCTCCCAGCCAGGTCTGCAGCTCGTTTCAAGCCGATTACTGCACCCTCGGCCCTCCAGAGCCACAGGCTGACCCCAAGGTTACTGGGCAAGGTCTTGGGACCAGGTTACACAGTCCTGCAAGGGCGGAGGTCAGAGCATCCTCTGACTTTTATGTGAATAAGCAGCAGTGATTCACCTCCGACAGTCCCTTTAGAGCCGAGACAGAGCAGCCAGGATTGCTGGCGTGGCTGTTCTGCATTTACAGACTTTCCCCTGTTCATCACGACTTAGTTTCAAAGTGTTTTGCACAGTGGAGCTGTAGGAAGTTTCCACAAATGGAAACTCCCCAAAATTTCCACAGGCAAAACCACTGGCCTCAGCTGCCCTGGAACAGAATCAGAGAATGGGTTGGGTTGGAAGGGACTTTTCAAGCTCATCTCGTGCAACCCCCCTACAGGAATCAGGGACATCTGCAACTAGAGCAGGTTGCTCAGAGCCCCGGACAACCTCACCTGCAATGGTTCCAGGGATGGGGCATCGACCTCCTCTCTGGGCAACCTGCACCAGGCTCTCATCACCCTCAGTGTCAACAATTTGTTCCTTTTCTCTAGTCTAAATCTCCCTCTTTTAGTTTCAAACCATCAGCCTTTGTCCTGTCACTACACTCCCTGACAAAGAACCTCTGCCCATCTTTCTGACAGGCCCCTTGAAGTACTGGAAGGCTGGAAGGACGTGTCCCTGGAGACTTTTCTCCAGGCTGAACCCCGAAACAGGGGCAGGCATGTCCCTCTGCTCGTTCCAGCTGCCTGACTCAATTTTCCAGCTCCAAAGGGCAGATCCTGTCCTGGCAATGGGGAATGACCTGGTCCCTCCCAACTAATAAGGGGGAAGGTGCCTAGGACACCAGCATGGTGGCATTTCATGGGCCACATTCGACACCCAAAGCCACTGTGGGACACCAACTGCCCCGAATGCCTGCAAGGAAAACACCTTCCTGACCCTGCTAGAGCAAATTATGCTACTCTCCAATTATCACAAGCTTTGTCACAGTGTCACCCCTCAACCAGCTGCCGGCAGTCTGACCCGGCTGGTGGCCAGACCCTCCCCATCCCACCGCACCTGGGTGCTCTCATCATGGAAGCCCTCCAGGAAGCTCTCCAGCAGCTCATCAGCATTGTCGATCCGCTCGGCATACTCTCCCACGATCCAGATCATGGCAGCCCGCGCCTCGGGCTCGTCAAGGGAGTCAAGGTTCTCGCAGAGGGTGGCGATCACGCTCTCATACCTTCCCAAGGACAGGACACATTCTCACCAAAAGTGAGAAACTCAGGTCCCAGCTCCGCTCCAACTCCAAACCACATTCCATCACCCTCAGCAGAACCAGAACATTGTCGAGGGCACCTGCCTGGGGCTGTCCCGTCTCCCCAGGGCTGTAACACAGCGTGACACTGCCCATGCCAATCCCTCCCTGGCCCACCATCATGTTCCCCTGCTTGCCAGCCCTGCTGCTGAATCAATTTAGCCCTGCTCAGCTGGTCTCCTTCCTCTCTGCAGCAGCCCTGAGTCGCTGGCTCTTGTGCAGCTCCTGTTCATTACTAATCCAGCTCATTAGTATTTATTGCCACTATTCGTACACAACTTCCTGGTCACACAGTTGCCTGTTCATGCTGGCGCAGGTTTAACACTCCCTTCTCTTCCTGCTGCCCTCGCTCCAGCATCAGAAGTGCTGAATTAAGAGCCAGAGATGGTTTATGCTGATGCGAGGGACCTGGAAGTCTCTGGCAGCTCCTGCCCATTTGGGTGGATGGATCTGGGACTGTCATCGTGGGGCAGGGGATGTTCCTGGGGCTGGGGATGTCCCAGGGCTGGGGATGGCTTTCCTGCCCCCAGCCTAGCACTTGGGGCAGCATTGACCTGTGATCATAACACCAAAACCAGCAAAAAACCCAAAGCCACCTTCACTGCAAGCAGCTTCACACTGACCATCCCACCAGAAGGGAGCACCAGCCCAGCCCTGGCCCATGCCCAGCTCTTTGTAGGCACCCCCCAAGCACAGAGGGGCAGAAAGAGCCCATCTAGGACTGGGAGCATCCACTCGAGGCCCTGAGGCTCATGGGAGGCCACTACGCACTTGTTGGGGTACTTGCGGAAGATGTCCTTGATGACGACGATGGCCTCCTGCACCACATAGTTGACTTTGGTCTGGATGAGGTCAAGCAGGGTGCTGACGCAGCGCTCAGCCGATTGCTGTAGGAGGGACTCGGTCAGTCAGCAGCAACACTCTTAAATCCCCTTCCCAAAGCCCTGCTGCCCTTCCCACACCCCCTCCTTGCCTCCTTATCCCCTCCATACCTCCCCTAGACCCAACCCAGAGAAGAACAGGAGACACACAAGCATGGTCTCCCCTTCCCATCCAGGTCTGGCTTCTCCTCATCCCCCCTGCACGCTCCCAGAGCCTCCTCTTCCCCACACCACTTGCTCCCAGTTGGAGGCAAAGCCTGAGCCAGCTCCAGCACGTCTCCTCCTGCCTCTCACCAGTGCCCTGCTCACTAGTGCCGAGCGGTTTGTCTCATGTGACGGAGGATGCTCTGCAGTGAACCTGGTGCAGCATCAGCTGGCTCAAAGCTATGTGACCTCTCCTGAGAGCCAGCCTGTACCCGGGCCACGTAGAACCACAGAAAGGTTTTTAATAATCCCCTTCTTCAAATTACGCACAAGAGGAAGCAAAGCTTTCCCTCCTCACACTCCGTACGTGCCCCATGGGACAACTGTGGCTCTTCCTCATGCCCAGGATGGTTCTAGCTCGTCAGAGCAGTGCTAACTCCTATGGTTGGATGGTCTCCAGCTCATCCAACACATGCTGGATAGCAATGCCTTGAGTAGCCCCAGCTGCCACCAGGACCCAATGACTCAGCCCTCACCTCCACCTTGATGGCACAGCGGCCAATGGCTCGAACTGCCTTCCTTACGAAGTCCACATCCACCTCCGTGGCGTATTCCTTCAGCTCTGCCAGCACCTGCCAGAGGGGACAAGGCTGTGAGAGCCCAGTAGCAAGAAAAGCCACCAGAAACACGGGGCAGTGACTCAGCAGAAGCAGATCGAGTGGTACAGTTGCTCCCATCTGCATCCTGCAAAGTCAGGTCTAGGATTTCTCGGGCGAATCCCTTCCCTGCAGTGTTGGAGCCCCCTTCAAGGCTCCCTCAGTGCCCACCCAGCACCCTGGACCCTGACCTGAGCAATGTTGGCCTGGGAAGCCAGGCGGATCATGATGTCCAGCTTCTCCAGTTTGACATAGATGGGGTCATTGTACTTCACAAAAAACACCTTCATCTCATGCTTCAGAATCTCGGGCCTGGAGGATGAGAGGCAGCCGTTAAGGGAGACACACGGCCCTTCACTTTGACCACAAAGAGAGACATCAAAAATCTTCCAGAAATCAGGAAGTTTTCTCCAGAGCTTTCTGGACACCTGATACTATCAGATAATTTCTCTGTTGGCAGAAGCAGGATGAGCCGACACCGTGCGCTCGCAGCCCAGAAGCCAATGTCCTCCTGGGCTGCATCCCCAGCAGCGTGGGCAGCAGGGCGAGGGAGAAGATCCTGCCACTCTGCTCTGCTCTGGGGAGACCCCCCTGCAGTGCTGGGGCAGCTCTGGAGTCCTCAGCACAGCAGAGACATGGACCTGGTGGATGGGGCTCTGAGCAACCTGCTCTAGTTGCAGATGTCCCTGACCAGTGCGGGGGGGTTGGACAAGATGACCTTTAATGGTTCCTTCCAACCCAAACCACTCTATGATTCTGTGATTCACCTGACCCCACAGCCAGCTAATGGCTGGCATCTGTGCAAATTCACTACTCCGTAAGCCAGCTCCAAGCATGACTCATCACTCCTTGGCTGAGGCTGGAGCTCGGCTGGTGAAGGCTTGAGGACAACGAAGACATAAACTGGGGAAACCCAGAGCCAGAGAGCGAGTAGCTCTGGGCCAGGAGGATGAGGCCCCTTGGTCACAAGCACAAGGTTTTGGGGGCCCATTCAACACCAAGGAATCCAAGACGCATGACCTTTCCCCCAGGACTGTGTCCCTTGGCTCCCCTTTGCTGGTGCACAAGGACAGAACACAACCTTGTTGCAAACAAAGCCCAGACGCAAGGCAACAGGAGCCGGTTGTCTTGCCAAGGTTGGAAAGGACATCTTGGGTGGAGCAGGGATGCAAACCCCAGGGCTAGTCTGGATCTTTCTCACCAGATCATCCTCTCTTGAAGGCAGGAAAGAGAGAAGCAAGGTTGAGCTCCAAGGAGCCAACCTGCCTTCCACATTCCCGCTCCCAGGGACACTAATTGCTTTCCACTTCTCCCAGAAATTGCTGCTATTTTTAATAAGACAACCACGGCGATAACTGGTAGGACAACAAATCATCTGACCAGGGCTGTCACTGTGGAGCGTGGCTCCAGCTGGCCCGTTCTGCTCAAGGCACATGTGTGGGGCCTCAGACACCTCCTGCCCACCCGCTATTTTAGATCAGCAAACAGACAAAAGGACTTTCAGCACTTTATCAAGGAGGACGACTGCATAGAAACAAGCTGATCTCACAAAAATTCCTCACCAGACATTTTATGATTAAACCCAAGTGTCAGCTTTTGGTCTTTCCACCCTTTGCTCCTCTGAATAAACAATAAATTAAAATAAAACTCTCCTGAGGATCCCAGCTTAGTACCCACTCCTTGCCTCACCTGATTCTCTGTGCCTGGCCCTTGGATTTTAAATAAGGGAATGAAAATCCCAAACAAAGCCCCAACACTGCCGCAGTCAGAGGGTTGAAAGTGTTGGGAAGCAGCATCCGTAGGGAAGAGGGAAAGCCGGAGCTGGGCTGTCCCTCCTGCCACGCTGGGGCACCCACCTCTTCTGCACGATGAGGTTGATGTTGCGGAGAGCCACGTACTGCAGCTCAGGCTCTGCGGAGAGCAGGGTGACCAGTGGCGGGGCCAGCTTCTTCAGCAGCGTGCCGTAATAATCCAGGTCCTTTGACAGCATCTCCATGAACTTCATCAGCACCTTCACTGCTGAGAGCACCACCGCTGAGTTGGCGTGGGACAGCCGGGGTGTCACCCGCTCACAGATACTGGAGGTGTTGGGGGTGCGGGGGAAGGAGAAGAGAAAGAAAATGATCACAGCCTGTCTCCCTGCTTGAACACTGCTGCTAGTACCGACGAAGAACAAGGCACTGGTAGAGTTTGCAGCAGAATGGTTGTGCAGAGCTTGAGACCTTCCCAAGAGAGGCTGAACTGGCTCTTAAATGCCCCGATGAAAGTTATCATAGAATGGTTGGGGTTGGAAGGGACCTTTCAAGGCCATCTCATCCAACCCCCCTGCAGGCAGCAGGGACATCTGCAACTAGAGCAGGTTGCTCAGAGCCCCGGCCAACCTCACCTGCAATGGTTCCAGGCGTGGGGCATCGACCACCTCTTTAGGCAACATGGGCCAAGCTCTCACCACCCTCAGAGTTAACAATTTCCTCCTTCTCTCTAGTCTAAATCTCCCTCTTCTAGTTTAAAACCATTACCCAGCCCCTGTGGCAGTGACCCCCTCCCCAAGCTTCCCAGCACCTGTCCTCCCATGCTGCACGGTCCAGCCACGTTTGGAAGCAGCTTGAGAAGCACAGTCCATGTGCCAGCACGAGGACAGGGCTCATGATGGGACCAGGACCATCTCCAGATGGCCGTGCCCAAGGCACGGTGGCCAGCAGATGACCACTGTCCCACCTCTCACAGCAGGATTCCAAGGGTTGCAAGGATGAAGGTGCTTCTTAGAGGAGAAGGGGCAGTGTCAGGCCCTTCAGTCGATACCTGCCTGGCCCCCTCCTGTTCCCAGCCCCACTCTAGCTGGTCTGTGGTGCCCTGATGGCAGCGCTGCCCCAGCAGCACCCAGAGCCTCCCTCACCTCTGGGCTTCCCGGTCATCCTTGGGCATGTAGTTTGCCAGGCAGTCCAGGATGAAGATCTGGCCCCACTCAGTGCACTCATTCAAGGCCGTGAGCAGCTTGTTGATGGACTGGGGGTTGAGGTCCAGGAGGTTACTGCTCGGGTGAGACTCCGCGATTTCCGAGAGAGCCGCTACTGCATTGGCCACTACCTGCCATAGTGGACAGGACATGTGTTAGGTGACATCAAATGTGGTTCAACAGCCTGAAGGAAAGCTGGGGCCAGCAGATGAGCTGCATCCTCAGTATCAGCACCTCGCATCCTAGCGACATCTGGGCACCAGCTTCTCTTCCCCAGCAGCTGATCCTGAGGAGATGAGCAATCACCGCCAGCACGGTCCCACCACCCACGCCACATCTCCAACGGTTCACACATGTTCAGCGGGAGTCAGCCTTGGCCCTGTGCCCAGTGTGGAGGAGCCTGCTCTCCCTCCCCTTCTCCGGGCAGCTCCAAGGAGCCCTGTCACTCTCTGCAGCAACTCCCGGCCTTGCTGCTACGCCTGTGGCAAGATTTGAAGAGCAGCAAAGGCTGGGGGAACAGAAACCCTGAGGAAAGGTGGCTTTGAAGTCTCTCACGCCTGGAGAGAGGCAAAGAGACTAACGCTGGCCAAAGCCCAGCTGCTGGGAAGCCCTCACCAGAGGCAGAAGCCTCCAGCTATGTGGCATCAAAGCCCTCCTGCCACTATCCCCTGCTCTGAGCTGGCCAGGGCAGCCTCCTCCCCACCGGGAACAGACTAATAACATGCTGCCAAGGAATCGGAAAAACTTTCTACCCAGGAGACAGAGTTATAGGACAAGGAACACAGCCTACAGCCCTCAAAGAGCTGTCCCCAAAAGTGGTCTGTTAAGCACTAAAAAGAGAGCAAAGGGGAGGAAGGGAGTCAACATGGAAAGATGAAGTGAGAGCATGTACTGCTCTTTGATGAAGAAGGTGAAAAATAATCACCATGGGGTTGGAGTCTGAGATGAGGTCTTTAAGGGTGTCCAGGAAGCCCTGGTCCTCCACCAGCTGGGCGTTGATGTCATGGAGCTTCGCCACGCAGACAGCTGCCGTCTTGCGCACGTACGGGTCCTCGTCCTTCAGGCACTTCCGCAGGGGTTCGCACAGATACTCCGTTATCTTGTCCACACGGATGCAGCCCATGGTCCGCACGGCCAGAGCCCGGATCAGAGGGTTTGGGTCCTCACAGTCCTGAGGATGAGAGGAAGGGGTCAGATATCCTGAGCTACTTGAGTCACAGGCATCAGTTTTGGCTCTGGGACCTCATTTCTCATTTGGGTACCCAAAGTCATGAGGTTTTAACACCTGGCTCTTGAAAACAAGTCACCCAAGAGAGAGGTTTGATCTCTTGTTCTGCAGCCTGGCATCCACAGAGTTTTACCACTACCAGTTCCCACTCCAAACACACCTCCAGGAATCTGATGTCTTCATCACTTACACCAACTACCTGAAGTCAGCTGCCACCTGACCTGGTAAATTTATCTGCCAGGTTTATTGTGTGGGGTTTTTTCATTCTAAAAAGCCAGAACTCCCTCTAATGCCCACCAAGCAGTTTTACAAAGCGCTTTGGCAATATCTTGGCTCCTAACAAACATGCTCTTCAGTTCCCAACTCCAACAGGAAGATCACGAGGACCTTCTCAGCTGCTGAGACTTCAGTGTGTAAACTCACATGACAGCAGTTTGATCACAGGAGCTGCCCACAACTGAAGCTGCCACTGACAGAGCAAGTGGCACAAGTACGGCTGCCAAAAAAATGTTTTTCTTCTGCATTACTGGACAAATGTGCTCAGTTATCTAGAACTACAGGAGCCCCAACTCCTGAAGGGAGTGGCTTTGGAAACCTGCCCACACTCCCTCCTTTCACAGAGTCCCAGCATGGTGGGGGTTGGAAGGGACCTCTGGAGATCATCGCGTCCAACCCCTCTGCTCCAGCAGGTCACCCAGAGCAGGGTGCCCAGGATCACGTCCAGGCAAGTTTGGAATCTCTCCAGAGAAGGAGACTCCACAGCCTCTCTGGGCATCCTGGGCCAGGCTCTGGCACCCTTCAGAGCAGGGTATGGAGCACCTTAGTGTGGTGGCCTCGCATGAAGGCAAGGATACACAGGATGGGCTGAATCACCCCGCTGCAGCGTGTGGCTGTTGGATATACAGCCCTCTCCTCTCACCTTCACGAAGGTGTTGACTGCCATGATGGCCATGTCTGGCTGGCTCTTGGCGTAGTTCATCAGGTAGAGGTAAACCAGCTTCTTCAGCTCGAGGTTGTCCGTCTGCATGCAGTTCACCACATCCGGGAAGAGAGCGCTGAAATACAAGACACCTCCATGAAGGCAGGACATGGCCACGCTGCTGAGCCAGGGGAAGGAGACCCCCACACCTCCCCAGGCACATGGCCATCCCCCTCTTGTGGGTCAACCCACTCCTGAAGGGCGCAGACCCCAGGCTGTCCCAGGACCTGAGCCCACCCTCCAGCAGATGTGGCTAAATCACCCATCCCCAGGGGGTCCTTCTTTACAGATTTGTATCAGGAACAGCTCAAAACAGCACCTAGTGGACTGAAGCTGAGCTCTCCTACATGGCTCTGCTGTACCCCAGCTCTAGTGCCTGTCCGCCACACTGGGAGAAGGTGCAACATCACCCAGCTATCATGGGACAGTGCAAAAGCCTCCAGCACCAACATGAGGGCATGGAAGATGAGCTGTTCTCCCCTCACCATCTGCACAATCCCTTCCACGCAGCCCTACCAACATGGTCCCTTGCTTCTGGGAAAAGTGCTGGCTCCTGCCCTTGGGTCACAACAAACTCCTGCAACACTTCAGGCTGGGGGAAGGGTGGCTGGAAACAAAGGACCTGGGAGTGTTGGTTGACAGCTGGCTGAAGATAAGCCAGTGTCCGACCAAGTGGCCAAGAAGGCCACCAGCATCCTGGCTTGTGTCAGCACGTGTGTGGCCAGAGGACCAGGGCAGGAATCGTCCCCCTGGACTGGTCACTGGGGAGGCCCAACCTCCAATCCTGGGGTCAGTTTTGGGCCCTTCACTCCCAGAAGGACATTGCGGGGCTGGAGCGTGTCCAGAGAAGGGCAACGAAGCTGGGGAAGGGCCTAGAGCAGGGGTCCTCAAACTTTTTAAACAGGGGGCCGGTTCACTGTCCCTCAGACACTGTTGGGGGCCAGACTATAGTTTGGAAAAAAATGAACGAATTCCTATGCACACTGCACATTTTATTTGTAGTAGTGCACAAAAAAACAGGAAAAAGAATGCCGTATCCGGCCCGCTGGCCGTAGTTTGAGGACCCGTCATCTAGAGCTCAATTCTGGTGAGAAGCAGCTGAGGGACATGGGGGTGTTCAGCCTGGAGAAAAGGAGGCTCAGGGGAGACCTTCTCACTCTCCACAACTCCCTGAAAGGAGGCTGGAGCCAGATGGGGTCGGTCTCTTCTCCCGAGGAGCAAACAACAGGACATGAGGAAATGGCCTTAAGTTGAGCCGGGGGAGGTTTAGGTCGGACATGAGGAATAATTTCTTCCTGCATGGTTTGTGAAGGGCTGTCCCTGGCTGCCCAGGGCAGTGGTGGAGTCCCCATCCCTGGAGGGGTTTCAAAGCTGTGGAGATGTGGTGCTGAGGGACATGGTTCAGGGTTCAGTGGTGCCCTGGCAGTGCTGGGTGAACAGTTGGACTTGATGATTTGAAAGGTCTTTTCCAACCAAAACAAATTTTGTGATTCTATGGTCATTGAACCTGTCCTGCTGCAATCTGCCGAGTGCTCACCCCACATCCTCCACGAGAAACATCACATGAGAGAAGCAAAGACCCAGGACTGGGTGTACGAACAGCCTCACTCCCTGGGATGAGCCCTGCAGCAGAACGATGCTCTGCCAGGACGGAGCAGAGCTGATGAGCTGCCTGCACGGAGCTGGGAGCTTCCCCTTCCCAAACACCCTTGAGCTGCGTGATGCCAGAGACGCTGTTTCACCACAGACAACACAAAGCCCAATTAGACTATTAAAGATACAGCCCAATTAGACTATTAAACCACCTTAAGAGAGGCAATCAAGATCTAAGGAGCAGTGATCCCCCCTGACAGATGTCCCTTGGCTCCTGGAGGCTCCTCTGCCATCGCTTACAGGATCAAACCCAGGGCAGCGCCGAGCCCGGGGCACTGCACGCTGCTGCTGCTCCTGCAGCAGAGCTGCCACCCACGCCCGCTGCTCTCACCCCAGGCTGAACCAGGCTCCCCCGGCACCTCCCAGGGAGAGGCAAACTGAATAAATTGCTTTCTTGCAGCCTAAAATACACAGATATAAAAAAAAAAACAACAAAAAAAAGAGCTGCCACAGCTGATAATTCCTTTCTAATCAATGCTGCTTCTGCTGAGCACTCAGTCAAGTCCTTGCCAGGTCTGGTGTCATCTCCTCCATGGTGGCCCCAAGATGGAGCGTTCCCTGCTGCTGTGAGTGCTCTGGGATCTGGGGATGCACCAGGTTTCCCAGCCACAGAGCCCAGACTGTGTTTTTCCTCCATCTACTCAAATGCACCACAAAAAGCAAAGCGCTGACACTGCGTGCAACGCCGAGGGTGCGCGGGGAAGGCGCGTGTCGGGAGGAGGGGACCGAGGGGCCACGTGCTGCTCGGTCAGATGTGAACAGAAGAAGAGGGAGAAGCAGCCGCCTGACCTTTTGGACCTGTGTGGCTGCAAAGGGCTGCCTGGCACTGAGGCAGAGGCACCGACCCTCTGCCGTAACAGCTCAGAGGGGGGTTCTGCTTGTTTTTAGCAACGCTTGAAGGGAGCGGCAATAATCCCAAGAACTGACCTGGCAGCCAGACCAATCCTCTTTCAGCCAGATTACCACCAAAGCCAGGCAAGCCCCTGCCTGCCAGACGGCCACGCTCACACAAACACCTTCCTCCCATAGCAGGGTGTACAGCTGTGGCCAGGAGTTTGCTTGGTCCTCATCTGAGACAAAAGCCAGCACGAAAACCTCGCAGAGGCAACAAGGGAGAACAGGAGCCCACAGGCAGGCACCCTCTCAACACAGGCTGGCCCGAGCACCCCCGGCGCAGCCCCACCACACACCTGACATCTTTGCCGACAGTCATGGATGCAATCACCTTCTTCACAGCCTCCTTCTTCTTCTCCTTCTTGTCACTGTTCAGTTCGGCTTTCAGCTCAAATATCTCCCCTGGAGGAAGGGGAAAAGGGGAAGCTCAGGGGTCAGAAGATGGGGCATCCACCCCTGAGCTGGGTGCTGGTCCCAGGGGAGGGTGAGCCCAGCTCCCACCCACAGCATGCAGGGGGTTTTTTGCCACCTTGGGTGCTCCAGGAGCTGGAAAAGGGGGATTTAACTTCCCAAATATCTCACTGAGGGTTGGGGCTGCTCTAGGGGCTCAGCTCTTATATGTGGAAACGGATACAAGCATGTTAGTGCATCCCTGTGGCTCCTCCAGCCCCATGAGAGCCCCAGAGGGCTTTAAGGACCAGGGACACTGCCAGAGTGACCAGCACCAGCCCCCCACACCCCAAGTACAGGACGTGGGGTTTATTTGACAGGTATTTTTGGCCATGGGATGGTTATCACAGCACAGATCAAAGCCCTAGCCCTGTACATGGCTGTTGGGAGCCCTCCCCTACCTGGGGAGCCCACCACAGCCTGAATGATGATGGCAAGCAGATTTTGGGAACTACTCCTCGAGCCCGTGCAAGGGATTGTGGCTTCCAAATCCCACTCTGCACATGGCAGCCATCCCCCAGCCCTGCGCCTCACTGGGAGGAACCAACAGCTCTGGAACCAGCCCAAGAGCATCGTCTCTTGTCCTTGCAAAGCCACGTTGAGCTCTTTATTCGCTCCTGGGCAAGCAGATTGAAGAGGAAGCCACCACGTGGCCTTTCTCTGCATTAACTCCTTGGTCTGGGAAATGCTTAAGTTATAAACACTCTGAGCACTTCTATCCCAGCCCAGGGGAGCTCAGAGCAGGGGTTGTGTCCTGCAGCTGCTCCTGGGCTGCCAAATCTGCTAACTCAGCTGCGAACAACCTTGTCTGGGTTCTGGGTTCAGGGGTGGGGTGGTGACAAGTGCTCTGACCCCAGGGAGGCCCAGGAGCCATCCCAGCTGTGTTGGAGAGAGGAATAGGGTGTCCACCACAGCATCCCGTGTAGGCTCAGGGTATTCCCATAAGAGCTGGTGCCTTCCTGAAGGGCCAGCCCACCCCATCTGGCTTGTACAGGTGCAAGAAGAGCTTGATTATTTTGGGAAAAACTCTGGGACACTCCCGCTTCCTCTCTTACCTTTCTTTGTGGTGGTGAAGTACTTCGAGTCCGTCATGGTGGTCTCCAGCTAGAGACAGGTCCCTGGGAGGAGAGGCAGAGCAGAGAGGTAGAGGGTTGAGAGTTTCCTTGCTGGGGTTGCTACAGTGAGCTCCGGGAAGGAAAAGCCAAGGGAGGGAAGGAGGAGTTTGGGAGCTCATGGGAAGAGCCCAACAGAGATGAAGAGCCCAGAGAAGCCCTCAGCTCCCACTTTCCTGAGGGAGGGCAAGCTTCTCACAGCCACGCCAGTGCACCACGGGCTCTGCCAATGAGCCGGTTCACTAACAAGGATGTGGAGGAGGAGGAGGAGGAGGAGGAGAAGGAGGAAAGCAGTCACTGAAGACACCAGTGCTCACCCCTGCTCAGGCTCCAGCCCCAACTTGCTTCTCCCACCGCCAGCAGCTGCTTTGCTCACCCACACGGAGCTGGGCAGCCCTTGTCCCTGTCCCTGTTGTGAAGGCTCAGTGATCTCCCCGGGGCTCACATCTCCTCCTC
>VZZY01019050.1:73495-96825 GCA_013400335.1 Eurystomus gularis | reverse complement strand
ACAAGGCTTTGTCTGATGTTTATGAACTTGGATATTGGAATAACAGTATGACCTGGAGCTAGTTAAGTTACTTGGTCATCAATTCCCCTTGTCTGTTTTGGTTGTTTTGTGCTATTAGGGGTAGTAATACCCATGAAAAATAGCACACACTCTTGGTTCTGTATTCTGTTGCTTTACCAATAAAAGTGATGTTGTTTAAAACAAAACAGGATCACCACTCCATGGCACACACATTCCAATCCCTGGCGTTGTAATTACTATCAAATTAAACCTGCCTATTCTAGGAGAAAAATCTAAGTATTTTACTAGAAGGTATTCTATGTCGTAAGGTTTTTGTGTTATTCATGTGTAAAGAGAAAGGAATGGAATCAATGACAAAGGGAGAATATGAATTTCAAGAGACTGCTAAGCAAGTGGGGCACATTCTCAGGACTATGCATATTTTAATTTTAAATCTATCGCTCTCTACACAAGGTATAATATTAAAAATCCAAGAAACACAATGTTTGTGGTCCCAGAGAAAGCTAGAATTTTATGCCTCTTGTACCTACTGTTCCCAGAAATGATCTTGGTATTGTTCAATTTTTGGGTACACATCTGCTATTTGAGAAAGTGTAAAGTATTGCTGCTCTGTAGGCAACATATGACAATTAATACACCCAGAGCTTTTGTTGGATCAAAAAAACCCCCAAATCTGTATTTTAAGTTTAACTTTCTTTCAAAATCCTTGAAAACAAAAGTCTTTTTGTTTACCCTGGCTGGTGTAACTGGCTGCTTCATCTTTCCTGGACTTCTCCATATTTCTGTTTTGTTTTGTTGTTTTTTTTTCTGGAATAATATTTGAAATATGTATTTAATAACTTTTATTGGTGCAAAAAGCTATCTGTTCGTATATTGCTGAGCATAAAATTGAGGTTAATAATCACATATAAGGAAAAATGACTCCACTTACAAGAGCATGCACTTCTTTGCATTTGAAGGTAGAGATAAAAATCACCGTGAATGATTAGAAATATGCAGAGATTTCTCTAAGAAAAGTCTTACATGGGCTATGACTTTTAGGCTGGATGTTGCTGAAGAACAGAGTATAGGATAGAGTTTTCTGTACGAACATGGACAGGCATAGTTCTTTCTTCCTTCTAGGTGACATAAGAACTGGAAGGCACCTGATGAAATGATACAATGACTGACACCAATTAAGCCAGAAGTACTTTTGAGAACAATCCATAATTTAACAATAAAAATTACTTCCTACAGAATTATAAATGTATTAAAATGTGATCAGTCAGTTTTATGGTCCATGAAGTAGACCAGAAGACTGTTAAAAAGGATGATGAGCACATGATCTATTATCCAATGCTCACAGCAGGAGAATCTATTGAGGGAAGCACCATTCCACACTGGCCTGTTTTCATGTGTTTGCTCTAAACATCCACCTATGGCCGCAGCAATAGATAAGGACACTCTTCATAAATTGTCTCTTGGTATGGACCGGTATGTACATTTTTACTTTTATTACCATGCTAATAGATTTTGACCCCAAGAACCTAATAAAGGTCCAATACAAAGTTAATACTGTAGAGTATCACTGTGATATAGTGCCTCTCTTTTTGGAGAACTAGATTCGACCATGGCACACAATGATGCAGTATACATGCGATGAAATTTTTACACACACATACTTCCTTTAGATGTGTGATTTGGTTTAAATCCATGGTTTAAATCCATTTATGAGACCAGTGGCTAAATAGTTACACATCATCTATTCGATAGCATCATTAAAATATGTTTTGAGTTCCCTGGTTGGCTAAATATCCCAAATAACATTTTGGTAGATACATTAACTTTAGTGAAGGTGACGCTGAGTTGACAATGGGAAAAACACTCACATGGAGTTATAATCCTTCCAATGTAGGCTGATGGCTTGCTGATGGAATGCAATGGGGAATCAAGAAGAGCAGTTAAAGCACAGGCTTACATCTCCTGTGATGGATGTTCTGGCACCTTATTTAATTCAGACAAGAGCTTGTTTGCGAGTACATACAACGTGTCTCAAGGTTGTAGCATTTCAGAGAATATAAAATGAAAATTTATGACGTATATTAATCAAGAGAAAAAAAAACCTCGAGCATTTTCCAGTGTCTGTTTGTCTTCTGTGAAGGAAGGGCTTTGCTGGATGTTCTCTCCATGTTGCTTTCTTCATTTCTTTAGTCACACTTGTCAGGCTGAAATAACGTGTGGAAGCTCTTCCCTGTAAATTACATGTATTCCAGGAATCACTGGAGTTCTAAGTGGAAAATGTGAAACCTGTTCTTCTAAACTGAACAACATACACAGCCAGATTGGAGCAGTAGAGCAGCGGCTGGAACAGGGAGAAAAGCAAATCCGAACTTTTCAAGCAGACTTCAGTTAAAATAATGGAAAATACTAGGATAGAATCAGAGTGCTAGAAATTCCTCAGAGTGCATTTCCATGTATTTACAAAGGGGAGCTCAGTCACATTCCAGGCAAAGCTGATCAGTTCATCCCAGGCCAGTTGTTTTCAGTCTTCCCAAGCAGGTCATAGGTCCAAGAGACCTGGACACACATTTAGAAACCCAGATCAAGTTGTTCTTCTCCTGGAGTTGCTAATGAGTCCAGGAAAGAGTCTACAGATTGGTTTGAAAGTGTCTGTTTGGTTTGGTTTTGGGTTTTTTGTTTTGTTGTTGTTTTTTTTCAAGTGCTTTTAAAAAAACCATCTGCCTCAGATGGGGTTATGTATGGAGTTTGCTGCTGAGGAATGTCATTAAATAAAACAAGTTGGTTCGGCAGCTTCTGCATGTGGACTTGAAGGGAGCTTAATTGAGAATGTAGAAGGAAAGAGCTACAGTGTTTGTGAAAGTGTAGGTGGGAAAGGAGGACTTAAGGAGAGTAAGCTTGATAAAAAGTATATTCACCCCTGCCCAAAATGCTCTGATGAAAATATGGCCTGGTTTTATGTATTTTGTTTTTTCCTTTCTGCTGATGTAGCAGTAGGAACTCTTCTTAGGACTGATAAGAGCCCCTAAGTTTTAGTAAATCTTGGGGCTAATAAAAGCATTGTATTTTCCAGGTTTCCTATAGTATTATTAAAAGGTATAGCTTCAAAAGGAGTTTTAAAGCTTATGTAGAATACCATGAAGCTATGTTGCTCCCTTTTCTAACAGTTATCTTACTAAGGCTGGGAAGAAATGAAGATGGCAAAAGAGCAGTATGGCTTCACTGGATTCTTCCTGGAAGATTCTCAAAGACATCACAAGAAAAGGTTTGAAAGTGTGTCTGGTTAACTTAGTTTTCTCCCTCCCATTACCCAGCTGACACCCTCAAAGGAAGCCAGGGCCAGAAGAATACCAAGCAGAAATGACCACGCGCAACAACGTTTTCCAGGTGGGGCTGGTTGCCTGCAAACAATCCCTGAGTGCACTTTCAGCCCTTATTTAGCCCTGCTTGCAATTAATCAGACTTGCCTAACCATTACTTGTGTGTAAGCTGACAAGAATGACATGGGCCCAGAGGAGCAGAGAATACTTGCTCTCTGGCACTTGTGGTGAACGTGTCTGCAACCATAAAGGCCATTTGCCACATCACCTCAAGGGTCAGTTTATAAGCGTGTGGATTCCTAGATCTTTGCTAACCACCCTCTTGTTATTAGTGAAGCGAAACAAGCACTTTTGGAATACCAGTCCTTGCATTCTCAAGATGTTTAAAGCAAAGCAGATGAATCACATGTAAAAGTGCCTGGTTACCTCCACCAACCATAAAGAAAACTTATAGCTGAGATTGGGACATCTACATTACAACCTTTCACTGAGATGGATGCCACCCAAATGATTCTGCTATCTAGAAGAGTTTTCACTTCTCTCCAAGCTGGACAAGACCTCTGCATTCTGTCCATGCACGTTAGCCATGTACTGGATTTGGGATGTATTGATGCTTTCAAGCATGACTGAGAGAAGACGAAAGTGCAATTGTTTACCACAAGTGAAACTTTGAAGGAGTGTGCGAAAGTGCCAAGGATGCCTGAAATCCCAGTCCCTAGGAAAAATGCAAAGGTTTCATTTTATACTGATCCACCGACTGTTCAAAGTCGAATTAATTCAACCCAAATGGCGAAATAATCTGGCCACAGGGAACACAATTTTTCATGCTGCTGTATTAAAAGAGTATCTCCATGCTCCTGAAGTCATGTGTATTTATCCAGTCCAATTGCAGGCTTCAGAATTGTCACTCTCCTATGAGAATTGACTGAACATTATTTTTTGAAAGATTCACATAATACCTTACTTTTTTTAAAGATAAAAGGGATTGTGATGCTATTACTGGTTTCTCTGCGTCCAGTTTAACAAGTAGGGCCTGCACTGTTAATTTATTTGCAAATTGCTGTAAACTGAATTAATATAACCGCAATTCTGGAGGCATTCAATTAAATTAATAGCATTAACTGAAATTACACGTCAGCCTTTTGCCTGGTTTTGCAAGGATGGTACAAATTAGTTCAGTCAGCCTGGCTTTTACTTTGTTTCTTTGTTTTATTTTAATTTCTGTTTGTAATTATTGCTGTAATTAATTAATAAGGGTTTACAGCAAACAATTAATGAAAAGCCATTGACAAGAAAAGCTTGTTTGTGTTTTTCTAATAAGATATAGCATTTGCTTTCTGATGATTCAAGTGGCAGGTTACGTAAACATTTCTGTTTCTGATCCTTCTGAGGCTTTTGTTTCTTGTCTATTAAGTATTTTGCGGGGGAGAAGATGATCATCGAGTTGGCAATCTGCCTAGGATTTCAGAAGGGCATGAAAATAAATAATTACACACGATAAAAACATTTAGGATATTACACTGCGATCATTTCATATCACTGGCAGATGCATTTCAGGAAGAAAAACAATATTACATAAAGTCTAGTGGTGCAGTAAACAGGGGGATTGAAAGACTGATGGATATTGCTGCCCGCTCTTTCCCTAGGAGAAAGTATCAACTGGGTTGTTTTATGTTTTGGTTTTTTTTGTCCACAACAGAGAAATCTGCAGGTGGCTGATAACAAATAATAAGACTTTGGCAATCTGTAATAGCTTTTACTGGAAAGAGTAAACTAGAGGGAATGGAGGACCTAATTTCATAGAAGGATTTCCCTCCAAGATCACATGAATTTGTAAACATCTTACCTCACTCACCTACCTACATTAGGAGGAACAGAGGTACTCATTCCGGGGCTGAATAGTACAGCATCTTTGTAATATTCATCATTCATGTCAGAACCCAAATGTAGCTGATAATTCCCCCTTATTGATTTCTCTTATCCTTGCTCTGACTATAATGCTAACACCCATCTGCCCAGAAGGAAAGATGGAGTTCTATGCCGGATCAGAGGAGGAAGTGAAAATTATTGTTAAAAGACAAGGTGACCTAATTTAATGTCATTAGTCTGCTGTGTTATAAATAGCTTTGCCATGTCTGGTTTTCAGAAGCGCTACACTTCCAGAAGGCTGGTAGAAGACAGTGGCATTAGCACGTTCATAAAACAATTCCTATGCACACAGGCATGTGGGAACCAAAGCTTTTGACAGCTCCTATGGAGCTACATCTAGATCTATACTTCTAGATGTTTATCGTGCCCTGTGATCTCATAAACTGGATGGACTTAAGGAAGCAACTCCAAGACCTTTTTGAACAAAGTTCAAAAGGTGTTTTTATGCCCTTGCTTTTTGTCAGCTCTTGTGCTTGAAACCCTTGAAGGAAGGCGTGCAACATCCACGCAGCTTCTCCTAGTGTGAACCTGCTTCGGTATCAAAAGGAGTCCCCTTGGCTTCTCCCCTTTGGGAAACTACGTGATCCCTGCATGCTACTGAGTGAGTGGTGCAGGGTCAGTGATTCACATTGTTCCTAGCCAGAATTACTGGAAGTTTGGGCCAGAGAAAGTAGAGCGACCAAATAGATTTTGTCTTTGAAAGAAACAGAGGAACTGCCTTATCAGTAAGGAGTCATGCAAAAAGCAGGTTGTCCGTAATGAGAAGTTGTTTGCACTAATTTGTGACAAACACATGAGGACATACAGGTTTAATTTCCCGGGGTGGCTCTTGCAGGATTTATCTTCAACAACAACATAGAAGATAATAGATATTGTACACTATGTTCATGCAAGGTGATACAGTTAGATTCACTTCAAAGAACAGCAAGAAGTCTTCAGAGTTGGGTGCTTAATGGTGCTTTTCTGCTTCTCAACCCACCCCACCACCAAGTAAGTGGGAGGTGCCCAAAAAGCTGGGAGAGGACATAGCTGGGCCAGCTGACCCCAACTGACCAAAGGGGTAGTCCAGACCACATGATGTCATGCCCAGCAGTAAAACGAGGGAGGAGGTTGGCAGGGGTCCACTGCTCAGGGACCGGCAGGGCATTGGTCGGTTGGTGGTGAAAAACTGTTCTTGTTTGCTTCACTTGTGTTTCTTGGGGTTTATTTTTCTCCGATTTTGTTATTTTTTTCCTCTTTTTCTGACAGCTTAAAAAAATCATTCTTATTTCATCATTAAACTGTTTTTAACTCATCCCATGAGTTTTCTCACTTGTACCCTTCTGATTCTCTTCCCCCATCCCACCAGCTGGGGGGAATGAATGAGCAGTGGTGAGGTGCTTAGTTGCCAGCTGGGGTTAAACCACAAAAAGTAGCCTTGCAGGATCAGGCCAAAGACTGAACTAAGCCACTGGATCAGCACGACCAAATGCCTCTCTGGAGTGCCTGTGTGCTACTGCATGCTGAGCAAACAGGAGGAATTACAGGTCTGCATGTAGCTGCAGGATTACAATCTCACTGTGATCACAGCAATGTGGTAGGATAGCTGCAGTGGCTTGGAAACACAAGCTGGGAAGACAAGGAGGGGGAGTTCAAGAATGTGGTGGACATACTAGAACAAGTCCATGAAGGGCCATGTAGATAATTAAGGGCTTGAAGCATCTTCCAAATGAGGAGCGGCTTAGAGACCTGAGCCTGTATATCCTGGAGAAGACTCATGGGTTCTTATTAGTATTTACAAATACCTGATGGGAGGGTGTAAAGAAGATGGAGCCAGAGGCTTCTCAGTGGTATCTGGTGACAGGACAAGAGGCAATGCACACAAATGGAAAAATGGGGAATTCGGTTTGAACATAAGAAAAAGCTTTCTTACTGTAAAGGTGGTCAAACACTCGAAAAGGTTGCCCAGAGAGGCTGTAGAGTCTTCCTCCTTGAAGATATTCAAAACCCAGCTGTGAAAAACCTGTTCTACATGACCCTGCTTTGAGCTGGTATGTTGGAGTAGATGGTCTCCAGAGGTCCCTTTCAACCTTTGTGAATCTGAGGTTCTATCAAGTAGTAGTAAACAGTAGATACAGAAGAAACAGTAGAAACAGAAGATGTACAGATTGCTCTTTCTGCTTGTTTGTCCCTCTAGCTTCTGGAGTCAGTAGGTTCAATAGTAATCATATTTAGTAGCCATTGATAGATCTTCTTTGCATAAATCTGTTTAATTATTTTAAACCTATTTATGCATGTAATTTCTCTTGCATGTTGTGATAATGAATGCCACAATTTGATTAAATATAACATAGTCTATGTGGCCAGGACTATAAAATCAGGCCCATGAATTCCCCAAAGCACAAAGCTCTTAACCACTGATGTTGGTAGGAAGGTTGTATGGGGATCAGAGGGAGAACGTGACTTTCTGTGGTAACTAAACACTTAGGTCCTTCTGATAGATTCAGTGGCTTTTTTTTACATTCACAGATCACCAAGAATATTTGGTCCTCTCTAGGCTGCAGCTGTAATTTGTTCACTTTTACCTCTCTGCTCCTTCTTTCCCTTTCCTGTCTTTGAAAGGCTTTTGTCTTGTTTTTGTAACATTTTCCTCCGTGGTGCAGCTCTCATCTCCTAATGGAACTATTTTCAGTCCAGTGCCTACCCTGTCCAGACCACTAATATGAGTGCTTCTTCATGAGACAGTTTGGATTCCAGGTGACTTTTGTGTGCTTTAAAGCAGATAGTCCAGCAAAGGAGGACTTACAACTGTGTACTTGTCTAGGTAGTGTTGGAGTAACTTTCCTCATGCTTCTAAGAGTCTCTGCAACCATGAGATAGGCTAACATGTAAAAAACGGTGATAGGTGGATTTCTAGAGATCCTTATATATATGTATCTATGCCGATGTAAATATGTTGTGCCATCTCATACATTTGAAAGCCTTTCTGTAAAGCTGTGTGAATTTAAAAGAATACAGTGCAAAGACTAATATTAGAGTGTGTGTATACTGACATCACCACCTCATTCATATATTGAGTTGCAATCTTCGAAAGCTATTCTTAAAGCTTTCCTCAACCAAAACAACATGAATGACTAATGAATTACCAATAATGTAAAAAATAAATTGTGTTTTTAAAAATGCTTGAAATGCCATTTAAGTTACTAAAGCTATTTTTATACTGCTATGGTTACTACTATCACAACCAAAAATAATAAAGCTTTGTAACTGGTCCTGACAGTTGAAGTAAATATTGTTTTTTGTGAAAAAACTTGATTGAGGATTAACTTGGGTTTTTTTGGATGCAATCCATATTGGCTTTTAAAATAAATTACCATTATGAACTTAATTTCTTTCTTTTCACTAGTTCAGAGCGTCATTGTGTTAGACTACTCAAAATATACAAATCTTATCTCATTTCTCAAAGAACATTTTTGGGAAAATGTTTCCTAGGTACTTGTTTGTTTGTTTGTTTGTTTTAACTTAATGAATCAGGCAGTACTCCAGCTCTTTTTGTGTAATTGTGAAATTACCTGAATTTTAGAAAAATAAGAAGCAATGGTGTGAAATAGAGCAAGACAGAGAAATGATGCTACAAAGGCTGGACTCTGAATAAGCTCAGTTGATTATGCAGAGGGTGCACGGCTGGCTGTGGAAGTTAAATCTGTGCATTTGGTCTTTTATCTCTGGCAAGGTTCTTTAGCCACAGCTCTCACAGTTCAGGCCATTTTGCTCTGTATGAAATTGCAGGTTTCCCTGCCTGTCCCCACATGGTTGTCTCAGCTGGCTGTTTATGGTGGTGTGAGTTGGGCGGCAGGTGTGACACTTGATCTGCTTCACCCTCCTCCTTGTTTTATCCAGATCTGCTAGTTCTACTCACTTTGAGGCTAATGGAAAGAAAGGCAGAAAGGCCTGTCTGTGAGAGAAAGTGACTCTCGGATAAGATGGAGCATGTGTTTGAAAGACTACACTTCAAAATTAATACAGTCCACTCACAAAATTAAAACATCGATAGAGGCAAGTTTGGAGAAAGAGGTTCAACTGGCATAAACTACAAAATCAGAGGAACTGGGATTGGAAATATTTCCTGTGAAAATCTTTCCTTGCATTGCAATGACAAGGGGGTAAGGTAAATACCAAATGCGGTGAAAACCAGGTGCGGAGATGGTGACCCAAGGTCCTGCTGAGCCGTGGAGCGTTAAGAGCATTGCCACCACACACCTTTGTGCTCCCTCTGCCCCTTCGTGAGTCTGTTGAGCTGTGCATTAGAAAGATGAAGAGTGAGCAGGGAGCGCAGCTTTCCCACGTGTGACGGAGTTCAAGCAGATGGATATTTCCAGCACAAGGGAAGGAGGACACGGGAGGGCTGGAGTAACTATCCTGCTGTGTTTGTACGGAGAAAGTCAGAAAGCATCTCTCAGCATCTCCACTGCCACAGCCTTCACTGTGGGAGTTCTGCTGCCAGGGATGAGCCTGCTGTGCTGGAGAGATGGGGAGAGCATCTGCAGGTCCAGCAGCACATTAGTGCGTGCTCTCAGAGCTGATGGGGCTTGCGTAGGAGACGCTCGGTATGCTCTGGTAGTTCAGGATGGTGAACTGCATACCATACGAATACTACTGTGCACAAGGCCCTGGAATTTGTGAAGAGAAGACTTTTTAGGCTAACTGGGAGGTGGAATACCTTATGAGGGACCAGCACTGAGAATTAACCCACTTTTTTTTCCTTAACAGCTTTATTTAAAAAACTGTGGAAAGAAGACATTCTGCTACAGCTCTGTGGAGAAACAAAAGTCAGAAGCTTTTGAATGATTGCCCCTTTGACAGCCTCTCCTCAGGAAGCTGGTTTAAACGTTGCTATGTTGCTTTGCATTAATGGCAAATGGCTTACAGCACTCAGCTCATCACAGGAGAGGGAACCAACATGCAAAGAGAAGGATTTTTATAAATGCATTCTTTCACTTACAAATGCACATAAAAATTTAGCAGCTAGTAAAATCAAATCAAATCTGATCTAATCTTTAACATGGATTTTTCATCTAAAAAGTGGGAAGACCACTTTACTGTCACAATATGCATGCAAGGATCAAGTGGGGTAAGGAGAAGACAACTGTTATTGCCAAAGAGGTTTGGATTAAGTTTTTTTGTTCAACTAAGAGATGTCCTACATCTTATTCTCCATGATATCTTTTGTCATCTTACATAACTCATGTGAAAATATTTTAGTCCTGGTAAAAAGTGAACACAGGGCTGAGAGAGAGAAGGTTCAGGAAGAAAAGCAAATAAACAGATGATTCCGTATAAATCCTTGTAATATCAGTCAGGCAACTTTAGTAACTGTAGAAGCATAAAGAAATTAATTCCAAATAGAGCAGCATACTTTACTCTGTATGGGATAGCATACTTTTTACTGTATGAAGGGAAAACTTTCTCAAAACAGGGGGTCTGCCAGAAGCTACCAGCCACTCAGGAGCTAACAACTGCCCTTTAGAGAAACGTGCAATGCACAAAGATATACAAAATATTGCCAGATCAAGGCTGTAGTGAAGACAAGCCACTGGGAACAGATGTATACTTGCCTCTCCATAAGCCAGCAGGGGATTTGCATCCAGCAGGTTAACGATAGCTGTCCCCAGCAGATTTGTGAAGAACATTTGATTTGTGTGCATAGTTAGCGGCCTTCTCTGTGGGCTACTGTCTGTGGTTTCACTAGTCTTGCAATCTTAATATGTAACATTTTGAAAGCATCCCTCATACACTTAAGAATTTAGACCAAAATCTTTTATCAAGATGATAAATAATAATAATAATGCTTTAAACCCTGTAAGTTAAAGAAAACTCATCACATTTATAAGAAAGTTGTTAAATTCCATGTTAACTGTTTCTACCTATTTTCAGGCCAAGTTCTCCAGTTCCGTATCTACATATTGGATCTCATAATGTCTTTCCTCTGCTAGCTAAAATATCCATCTACTTGCAGAAGTGTCTCTGCTGTGTAGATAGCTAGAGACTGATCAAGCTCGGTGCTGGCTCGCAGCTCATATCCAGTTGGTTACCCTGTCACATCCAAGCTTCTCATCTTCCAAAGTACACAATTTTGGTTTTTTACTCAAGTTCATGCAAGAGTTTGTCAAAGCTATATATGTATGCATTTATTTATCTATGTGTTTAATTATACCTTTGAAAAGTTACTTCAAGGAAAAATATCATTATGAGAGTATGAACATTGCTATGGGAGTGTGGGAGGAATCAAGCAGAGATCTGCAACTTCAGTGCTCCCATATTATTCCTTCTTCTTGTACTGCAGGTTCAGAATCTAATAATGCAATGTGCCAAAGACAAATTAATAGACATAAGGAGCCAGAGGTTGTATTAGCTTCACTAAGAGCTTTTGCACCAGTACCAAAAAGAGATATGATGGATGGTCTTAGCAGTATAGCTCCTCTGACTGTCCATGTGGCCATATCCGTCTGGTATTTTTTAGCAAGTATTCTGAGCAAAAAGGCTAAAGTTTCTGGATCGGTTGTGCTGAAGAGCATGCACCAGCATTTAGGGGGTTAATTCTTTCTTTTCAGTGTGCTTTTTTCATTTTCTGCTTACCAGTTTGTAAATGTCCTTCTGCAAGTCTAGTTCAAATTTTCAGGGTCACTTACAGAGGTACTAGCACCAGGGAAAGTGTCAGTTTGGGTTTACGTATGAGCAAAGCCCCAGACATTGTGCTGTCTGGAAAATTAGAGAACAGCTGAGTTGATTCTTCCTAAAATACAATAATCTTTACAACTGTTACAATGTCCAAGGTATCTTACTTAGGGAAATGTTCCCCAGAGAAATTCAGAAATCATTACTGACTTCATCCCTCCGCTGTATTCCTATTTCAGAAGTTTTTCAAAATTTATTTTTTATTTTACAATTCTGTTAATATAAGTGAAGTGTAAAACTGATGTGAGGCAATAGAAGACCAGTTCCTATCGGAGTGCACTGATACACTGTGACTGGAGTGCTCTGTTCTGACGTTTAGAGAAGATAATGTCACTGTGAAAATGTCATGTTCATTATCAAAATCTGAATGTCATCATCCTTTGACCTCAGAGTTCTGGAAAGATTGGTAACTATAGAAAAGCTGTTGTGTTTTCCTTCTGCATTTTTCTTCTGAGCGCAGTTTCTGCCGTTTTAAGAAGAGCACTGACATTTATTTGAGAACTTAGTGGCAGGCACAAAATCACATCCTGAAAACAAACATATAGAAGCTTGTGGAGACATGCTGGCAGCTTGATACTTTCAGCTGTGCTCCTTTTCAGATCTCTGTAGGCAGGTATTTTGTAGAAAACAGGTGTCATGGAAGAGATGTGAGCAATATGGATAATACTGACTTCTCGATGCTCATTAAATTCTTGACTTCTGTTGGATTCTGCTCTAAGCCTAGCCAGGAGTGAATGTGAGAAAAGTGCTGGGTTCTTTATATGGTAGCTTGTCTGGCAAGTGACTGACTTGCACAACTTCTAGAAAAAACTGCTGTATTGCAAATGCTAATGCAGTCTATGACCTTTGCATAATAAGAACGTTGATAATGGATTTTCCAATGGTGCGCTCATTAATAAAGCTTAGGGGATGGGGCTGGTACAACGGGTGTAAGGCAGATAGAATTAGTCACTATCTTTAATCATCTCTTCTTGATGACTGAACTGCTTCACACACATTTATCTTGGAGGCATAGGCTGGAATTATACACCAGACCTCTACGACCTCATTAATATCCAAGTAAAGATTAATATGCTTTCCAAGATGATGCTAGGCGTTTTTCTACCTAGCGTGACATCTGAGAGGCCACAGGTGCTGAAGACTAACACAGATAAGATATACTTATTAGGGGATCTAGTTTCCTCTGAGGATGAAGGGTTATGCCTTACAGAGTGTTTTCTACAGTTCTGTCCAAGTCAAGTGGCAACAAAGTCCACTGAGAGCAGGACATGAATTGATTGATTTTCATTGAAGTGTTCTGCCAATTTTTCCTGAATCTTCCTAAGAAGAAGCAGAATATTGACTCTATGTGCACCTGGCAAGGAAGCCACTCTGCTGCTGGGACCAGTGCTGCAATGCTTACCAGGAAAAAGATAAAACATGCTCCTACAGGAATGTGAGAGACATATTTCAACAGGACTTAGAAGCATTAGCAGTATATTAGGACTGTATATACTGTGTACCACAGAATCCTTCTCTGGCTGAGTTAACCTGGAGCGGAGCATTGGGCCATGCAAGGTTTGAGAAGGATCCAAAAAATAAGGCAGTAAATGAAGGAAACACATTCTGCTCTCATCTTATGCAATTATCCTTCATTTAGACAAGAATGAGGCCATCGCTAGAGGCGTTGTAAATCCCACTGGTATCATAGAAATAGCCCAAGAAAGTAAACATTAATCTGTAAAGCACTGAAGAGGCCATTTCTTCCAGCTATATAAATGTGTGAGAACACTGAACTCAGCCACGCTGCTTTCGTTAAAAGACATTTGATGTGGCTTCTGAAATGTAGATCTGAGATCCTTGGTAGAGAGTTCTCTGGTCTCATAGTCACTTAATTTCTTACCTCACTGCAGACTTACTTTGGTGACTCTTTAGTGGTACAAGGCTTTACAGTCACTCAGATGTTCCCTGGAAGAGATTAGTTTTAGACCAAAATTAAGTTCAGGAGTGGATTGAGTAATTACCTGAGGCTGGGGATGTTGATAGCTATATGTTTGTTGACAGTGTGGAAAGGTATAACCATTATTTTTGGAATTAGTTTAGATACTGACAATTTATTGCCAGTGTGGCATATACAGTATGTTTTAACAAAACAAATGTTGCCATGGACACATATTAAATGTATGTATTACCTGTCAGCCCTCTGAAGACTGAAATGCAAACTGTGATGAGGAAAAAGGTCCAAGGTAAAGAGCAAAGAACTGCACAAGGGATTTCAGATGGTACAGAACCTGCTCTGAATTTCTCTGAGCAACACCTATTACTTCAGCTTCATGTTTCAATTACCTATAAGAGAGAGAAGTCAGGTTGCTGAAAACCTGTATTCTTTGGGAATACAACTTTCTTAAAATTAAAAAGAGCAAAATGATGATCGGGAGGCCAGTTTTCCACGAAGCATGTCAGTTATGTGCTTCCATGGTCCCATTCCCCCAGCATCCATAGTGCCTTACTCTGGGAGTGTACTTGACAGCATCATGAGCTCTTTCCTTTGAATGCCAGATCCAAAACAGCCAGGCTTGCCTTTTAGTGCATACACCCTTCACCCAGTGTGTGTGTATGGCACATGCCCTTGCTTTGATACCACAATGGGATATCTGAGGTAGAGTTGCCACATGGCACAAAGGTGCCTAGCGACTAGCCAAATTTCTGCAGCAGGGTCTTTTACCCCTTTCTCATAGCCAGCTACTGTGTTGCAAAGAGGCACCAGCATCAGCCTTACCCCATCTATGTGTACAAACATGCAGATAGCATGGCAGGAAGAGGAGCCAGAGGAGCTGTATCCCTCTGGAGACAAAGCGTTCTCATGCTTCCCCATTGCTGCAGCCCTGCCTCTGTTTCTGCTACTTGAGCTACATTTCCAGATGCTGCTGAAGGAGGGGATAGTGCATGGACCCATGCTATCCACCCAGCCCAGTATGAGGTCCTAGTTTTTGGCCTGGCACACCTGTTGTGGTGTGTAAATACTCAGCAGGGATCTAGCACAGTGTGCCCTAGACTGTCACGAGTCCTCCTTGGGGATGGCCAGCACAGGAGTCAGGACTGCCAGAGTCATTGTACCTCCTGTCATAGCCGGTAACAATACTAAACTCTAAATGCCCTGTCCTGGGTCCGTTTACATTCATACTTGGGTTTCTGTGATGAAGGGAGAGAAGAAGCCTGGCCTGGGTGTCCTTCAGAGCTTAAAGAGATGGGAACTCTTATTATCCTGCCATAGTGTTTTTGAGGGGAAGGGAACTAATGAGGTTTTTTGGGGCACCTAGTCAGACGTATACTTGAGAAAAAAAAATACCAAGTCCCTCCAAACCAAAGACTTTGTACCTCCAAAGCCAGCTACCCATAGTTGCAGTCTTGTCAGGGCTTTGGGATGCGTCTTGCAGGTAGTGCTTGGGCAATGGTGGCAGCTAGGAACAGGTCCAGACTCCTCAGTAAGATGTGGGGATGCTGTTTCACAACTGAAGTTTTGAGTTTATAGGTTGTTGACCTTCCTTTTTCTGTCTCAGTTCGCTGAGTTGCCAGGGTAGACACTCCTCTGTCCAGATTTTGGTAAGCAGCTTTTTGGTCTTGCCTGTGCACCATGAAGTCTATCAGAGGGTCTTGAAGGGTCTGAGATGGAGGGTGGCAGCCTTTGCAACGGGACTGACAGATGTGTCTAAAAGCTGAAAGAGAAGATAATGAAATCAAGAAAACCAGCTAGCCATTTACTTTTTTTTATATACCTAACCACTGGCACCTGCATTTTCCTTCTGTCATTAAACGTATTTACATTTTCCCTAGAGTGACTGTTGGGACATAAAGCAGTCCTCCACCCAACACAAGTTTCAGGCAACAGCATTTCTCACAGATATCTTCTAATAAGTATGTGGCACCCACTGGTTTTTCACCACACCTCCTACATGCTCATCATTTTTTTTCTACAGCAATTTGAGTTTTTCCTCCACTTGCATCTACAGACCTCTGGCTTTTTTTCAAGGAGGCCATTCCCATTTATTCGAACGGGAATTTTGCCTAATGTAAGATTGCAGTTTCAGGGTGGGTGTTTATAATTCTCACAGATGTCTTTGCCACGCACAGGGATTGGAAATTACAGTGACACAATCTCTGGGAAATGACATGAGCTATATTAACCATAGGAAAATGTCTTTAAGGAATTAGACAGTAGGAAAAAAAAAAGTAAGAAACTGTACTGACAGGAGCAAATGTGAATTGGCATAAAAACAAATAGTGTCATGCTTCTTCCTTTTTAAGTTCTACTATTTTGTTTGTTCAAGCTTGTATATACACAAAAATCTCTGCTAGGTTAAAAGGATTTGTGATAAGACTGAAATCACTATCTCACTAGTCACTAAGACGTTCCTGTTACCCTGATTACTGGATTTGAAGTATTATATTGCAATAGGAAGAACAACATAGAGACTGTAAGATAGGAAAAAATAAAAATAATACTAATTAGATCATAGTAGGCCCATGAAGCCCATCTAACCCTAAGAGGGGTCAACAGCAGATGATTTGGTAAGGATGTAAGAAATAAGTAGCATTTAGCAATGTGTCTTCCTCCCATTTTGGTATGGAGGAGTAAGAATTTCCTGCACTGTTGAAGACGCGGTGGTCTATACAGTGGCCTGTGATACTTTTTTGTCTTCCAGTACTTTGAAAATAACGTTTTGTATTTCTTACAATGTTATCAAGTTATTTCATGGAATTACCCCATCGCCTCATTCCTGGGTGGCAACTGCCAGCTCAGAGCCCAGCATCGTAAACATCCTCTGTGCCATTTTAGATTCACCTGTTTGGAACTTGTCTTTTCCTCCCTCAGTAACTTAGTGATAAGACCCTTCTGCATTTCTGCTGTCAGCTGACATTTCTATTACCTTGCACAGCCTGGTATTCTTAAAGGTACCCTTATGCATGTTACTCACCTCTTTATAGAGAAGGTGCACAGTGTGGCCCCATGCAGAGCTTCATAGTGACCTTCCACAACATGAATACTGAGTAATTATTTCATAACCTTTGTTTTCTAGTCATGTAGCCATGTGAGGATCTCTCCTCTTGTCCATTTTAGTTTGCTCTGAAAGAGTGCCTCACAATACATCCTGGAAATGAATGTTGATTGTATCGAATGCGTCTTCTTTGTCCACACATTTATTAAAAGTATAATCAGAGAATTCTAGCAGATTTGTGACGTTTGACCTCTGTGAAGGCAGTGTTAATCTCCCCCACTTTGTACCTGCTAATTCTACTCCTTGGAAGGGTTCCTATCGATTTCCCCAGTGTAGATGTTGAGGTTATTTGCTTATAGTTCCTCAAACCCTTTTAAAAGTCTTTGTAAAAACTGTTGCCATTTTTCTGGTCATGAGGCAGTTTTAAGGAATTTAGTCATTTGGCTTTTTTATCCTTGAGGGTACCTTTAGAAATCATGAGTTCCTGCCATCTTGTCCCATTCAGCTGTTACAGCTCTTTCTTTTTTTTCTTTCCATAACTACTTCTGTTGACACCTTGAGTTGAGATAGGTCTTCCATGTGCTTACCATAAAAAAGTGTTCTGATGGGTACCATCATACCTTTTTCTTTTTTTCCCTCACAGCAAATGCAGGTAAAAATAAACTTCCTTTTTCTGCTATGGCTTCATTTTTTTCTGAGCCTTTCTGTTGTAGCTTCATCCTCTATGGTCTCTTACGGTGTTGGAAAATTTATGATGTTTTTATTCCTTACCATGTTTCGGTTCCAGTTATTTGGCTTCTCTCTACTTTCCTGAACTCTGACATTGCAGCTATCATCGCAAGAACTATTGCTTATGGAAATGTCTGGATTTTATTCTTTTCTTATTTACAACAGGTCAAGATAAGAACAACACTAAAATCAGCAGAGTTCATCAGTCATCTTTTTAAAGGAAGAGTCACAAACCTTGGATTTACCAAAGCATTTCTGTGACCTCTGGATCCAAGAATCCCTCATCTGATGGTCTAGCAATCTCAGGCTGTGGTCCTACTTCAGTTTCTAATAAAGAAATTATACATAAAATTTCAGCCTAATGCTCTTTTTGATCCCCATTCAGAGCATAACAAATGTCTGACACATCTTCAAGGCTGCAGTAGAAGACTTGTGCCTCTAAGACTTTGTACCCAAAAGCTTACTTGCCCCCTATCCCCCCACCCCTGAAGCCAAGTGAGAGGACCATGCACCCTTTGGCAAAGAAACTATGATCCAAATACTTGCTTGTACCAACCAGAGTCCAATCGGTTCTGCTGTTCTAGACACACAATTTTACAAAGCCCTGGTCTTCAGCATTTCAGTGTCTTGTTTTTTGCTAAGGTCATCCAGCTGACTTCCAAAATACAGGGTGCAAAATTATCAGAAGCATTTGAAATTTTAGACTTGTAGTTCTTGCTTTCAGCTAGCGGAATACTGGAAAGACTGATGTTAATGAAAAAACCATGAACATATCCCGATACATCACATAATATACATAGCAAAATGTCTTCCTATTCTTCTGGTAATACCAGAATTTCAGGCTTTCCCTCTGTATGGCCCACCTATGAACGTGATGCTGAACTGGCTAATCTAGTTTGAAAGGCTGAGGCACCCATTCTTTGCGTATAAGCTTTTACTACAAGCCCGGGAGTTGAACAGAGTATGTTAAATTTAATCTAAATGGAAAGATTTGAGGAACCTTTTTGTTTCCTATCTTACCTTTCAGACCTCTGGCACTATTCCATCTATTCCAGATCGCAGATGAAATCATTTAAATTAGGAAAATGTGAGAATATAATATACACTGTATGGATATAAACAGAATTCAGAAATAAAATTTATGAAACTTCTCAGACTCTGCTTTATCACTTGCAAAATTTACAATTAGTGAGGAAAAACAAGCAAAATTGTACCTCTTCTGCAAAGACCAAAAGCAGATTGCTTTTGAGCAGACTGGTTTCCCAGATTGTCTCAGACGAGTGACAGTGAGCTCTGATGTTTGAGCTACAGTGAGGGAAATAAAAAGAACCCCTCTCTCCCCTCCAGTTTTTTTAAACTAATTTGGGAAAATTTTCTGCCTCCGCACTCTGGAAAGAAAGTGGGTGCAAGTAGGAGATAAGTAGAGGATACCTATCATATGGCTTTAGTAAAATGTAATGTCATAATACCAATTTGTAGGAACAATAATTGTCATATATAATTATACTAATGTGGTATCTGCTTATAAGATATATTGCTTTTGATTAAATTCTTCAGAATTGCGTGCCTGTGAAATGCAGAAGTTAATGTATTTAATCTCAGCCCCAAGGAGATGCTTCTGTGCTGCTTTGCATTGGTGTTTTGGAGATACGTTATCTCATCGGCATACCTAGGAGTCTTGCTTTGTTCCCACTTTCTTCTCTGGCTCTTCTTCACCAAAACACAATAGAGACCTTTCCTGTTTCCTTTGTTTAGCTGAAAAGTGCAGGAATATCTCCTTCCCTGAAGGAATCTGAATGTAACTTTGGGCTCTGTAGCTTGCTGGAGTCTTCTCTTTATGCAGCAGAAGTCCCAGTACATTATCTCACTAGCCAGAAGAACAGTTAAATCAGAAGCACATAGAACAGTTTGGATTCATGCTCATGAGTAGATTCCCACTACAAAAAAGAAAGGACTCATTACTAGTGTAGCTCCCCACTGGAACCTCGTTTAGAAATGCTGCTCGAGTAACGGCAGAGCCACAGTGTCCCATTAACTGTGGCAAAGAGGGAAGGGCTATAGCTGTCCTTTCTTTGCAAGTCAGCTGTGTAATACGGAATAGTCAAAACTTCTCTGGAGTAAGCCACTGAGATATAACAAGGATCATCCTAAATGCTCACATGATAGAAGAAATGCTTTGTGGGAATGAGAACAGTTGGGTTACAGAATCACTTCTGATAGGAAGGAGGAGGAACACTGAGACCTGCAACATTGACAATTGACAGGCTATAAAATGTACTGAAACTGTAAATAAGAAAATGTAAAAACAATCATGTAGTTATAAGGAGGCAGACTTTGTTGGCCACTTACTGGTTTTCCTCTCTGACTTCAGCAATTCTTGCCTAAGTTATCACTCTTCCTGTTATTCGTGACCTCAAGATTCCTTCAGAAACTGAAAACAGGTCATGTCACAACAGAGGATGAGGAGAAATTGATGGCAAGATAAGGATAAGATTTGGGTTTTTTAAAGTGGGTAAAGCTTGCTCCAGTCTCATTTGACCATTAGCAGATGGTGATGCACTCCCATTCTTGGAAAATTATTTTATCAGGCTCTCTGAGCAAATATATACAGGGGCGGAAGTTATGATGCTGTTCTGAAGCAGAAAAAGAACTTGGAACTCATGCTTTATGTATTTTAAGCTATTACGAGCAGCTGTGAAAACGCATATTTACTTTGACTATTTGCCTTAGCTTCAAAATTTGTAATTGGAATAAGAAATCACAGGGTGGTCCCTTTCTGTTTCCTTTTTGAAGGATTTCTGTGCAGGACTTCTTTACACCTGTGGATTCCAGAACTGTAAGTAATGCAATAAAAGTCTGATCCAAATCTCACTGAAATTGGGAAGTGGCTTTCCAGGGACTTTATGAGGCTTTCTGATGGACCTTCTCTAGCTTTGGATCAAGCCAAATATTTTACTGTTTTCATACCTACATGAAAAACTTTGCCTATTTTGTCTTGTTTTGAAGCTTGGGTGACACTTATCTCACTTTCAGGCTCTGACATACCTGAGAAAGTTGCACATCTGCAGCTTTGTAGAGTTGCAACTCTGTCTACTGGGGTTTAAACTGAAGTAGAAATGACAGCATGAGGGGCCTTGTGTCTGGCCTGAAATGGGTTTTAGGAAGATGCCGAGCTTTTGGAACGTGCTACTCTGAGCATGCACCAAAACACAGGGTGCCAAGAGAACCCAGGGTCCCACTCATCTAACTGGGGAGTTTTGGCAATGATAGACCTTCTGACTTGGGTCTTGGATTTGGAGACATAAGTTTCCTCCACAATCCCAGTGTGAACACTTCTGCATCTTGCTATTTTGGTATTTCCCTCATATAGCCTGCCATCTGCTTCACCCCATTTGCTTAGCAACTGAATGAAAGAGTTGTTTCAAAATCCAAAGTGGCACTGTGGAGTGATTCACGACCAGGTATAAACAGGAATAGCTCATTCTTTCAGAGTTTGTTTAAATTTTGAGAGTACCTTTCCAGAGAGTACAGGAGCCTGCAAATTCAGATCATCAGAAGAAATTCATATCAGAAAACCCAAGGAACCATAGATTAACATGTTATGCTGAGAGGTTCCGTGCCATTAACTTCATCACCTACAACTGAAGAAAGGAAAGTTGTCTTTTGCCACGATTTCCTGGGACCTTACAGAGAGCTCCATGGAGTGAAAGCCAATAGACGGATCTGCTTGAAACACTTGCTGTTGCTGGAGTGATTGACTCTTCTAGTGGTACAAGGTTTCCCACAGAGTGCTCAACAACTGTAGGCTTCACTCAGTTTTTCTGGTCCCTTTCATGGGTAGGAAGACCTCTCTTTTAAATAGAGAAGCACACTCTGTGGTACCCGTACTACGAGATGCTAACCTCTGTAATTATAGGCCACTGTGAATCAGTATGTACATTTTGCCACTCAACAGGAGAGACTTTATATTGCGTAGCTGTGGCTGCTGAGATTAAATCTTTGTACAGTAGGTCTAAGGGGACTCTGTGGAGGGTTGATTATATCCATGCTGTGCTTACTTTAAGCTCATTAAGTTACAATTCAAATGATATCTGTAAAGCTTATTGAAAAATTAAATTGCTTTTAAGGTTGCTAATTAAGCTTTGCTTTGTAGGATATAGGACCTAGTTTGAAGAAATCGTATGTTTTAAAACCATGGAAAATTAGTGTGGTAACACATAGTGCCATTCTTTTCTTCAGTAGTAATGGTATAGCTTCATATGCGTTAGACGGACCAGGTTTTGTGTTTATGTTAAATTGTAACAGCTGATCCTCTCTGTTAAATCTCTTAAATCTTAAATCTGTTAAATTTCAGGGGATGTCTGGAATGAGAGAGTAACCTTTTCAAGAAGTATTTTCTCCAGAACTATTTGTGGCGTGCCGAATCCCTGGTCTAATTGTGCCTATACTAAAGATTCAAGTTTTCTTTGAGGCTTCATAGAGGTGTTTGATACATCAGAATTAGTTTGTATCTTGTTAGGAATAAGATAGGCACAAAAAATTGAGACAGATTTAAGCAGGAAAAGCTAGTGCTTGTACTTAGTAAAAAAATGAGGTCCTTGCCTATTGATTTCTTTAAAACTCTTTCAATCAATTTACAGATTACTTGGAAAATGAATGGAATTGAGGTTTACCATGCACTCTGAATTCTGAAAAGTTCTGTCTTTCAATCATAATCGAGGTCACAGCCTAAATCTTCATGAATGATGTAGCAGAAGATAATATAGTTTCTTTTTTGTAGTCCTTGTCAGATAGGAACTTTCCATACCAAACAATAGAACATCTATCTCTGTAACATGTTCCATATGCTATCACCACCTAATAATTTATTAAATAATAAAGTCAGGTTTAGTCCTTGTTGATGTGTGGCCCACGCAACTGGAATACAAGCTTTGGAGAGAACTACGAGTTAATTATAAAAATAAACTCAGCCTTCTTCTCAAAGTACTGTATTATCACTGTACTTCAGCCAAACATGGTATTTCCTAAGCATGCTGCTCAAGTAGTAATTCCTCTTTCTTCCACTTTGAAAACTGATTTTTTGTGACATCTTTCAAAACGGCGTTTAACAATAAACATTCTACAAAACCTTTTCTTTTAAATAATGCTTTGCTCTATCATTCAATCACTATGTGCTGGAGTATCTATGAATTTTGTAAACATCTACTGCACTTGGTTTTACTTTCTTACCTCTAGGCTTCCCTGCTATGAAGCCAAACAACTAAAGGTCCATGGTGTACGTATGTAACACTTCACAGTTTTTGACCTTTTTTTGGGGGCACTTTTAACTGCATTAATCTGTTTACTTTTACTGAATTCAAGTACTTGTGTCATTGTAACGAGAGAGTCGATCAGCTTGTGTTTGAAGTGGGATGCAAGTGAGGTTTGGCACCAGCTCCCACACAGATACAGCGTCTGGGTAATGCTATTCCACCACAGCCTTCACTCGTTCTCCTCAGAAAGTTTGCATGTAGGGAAGCTTGGCATGGGTGTGTTATGAAATAAATCCTTTTATAATAAGAAGTATCACAGAATCACAGAATCACAGAATCATTATGGTTGGAAAGGACCTCCAGGGTCATCAAGTCCAACCTTTCTCCTAGCA
>VZZY01019050.1:27680-72879 GCA_013400335.1 Eurystomus gularis | reverse complement strand
CATTCGATTCCCTCGTCCAGGTCATTGATGAAGATATTAAACAAGACAGGTCCCAAAACTGAGCCCTGAGGGACCCCGCTTGTGACCGGTCGCCAACTGGATTTCACTCCGTTCACGTACTGTACACATTATTACTGGTGTCCACCCAAATCTTTCTCAGTGCCTGTGGTGCTGGTGTTTCATCACCACTGGTCTAGAGGTCTGCTGCAGAGAGTGAGAGTCCTTGGGCTTTTGTAGCACTGAAGGGAGGTGTCTGTAGGAGATGTACAAAAGCTGCCCTGTTCTCTCCAGTTTCTTCCACTTCTCTTTGTCTCATATTCTTTATAGCTCTTTTGGTTCTTGTTTTCCATTTAATTTCTGGTGATGTTCATTCCATCAGTTCTCATGTCCATCGCTCTCAAACTCTCCAGATCATTTAAGTAAAACATTGCTAACAACATTCGTATTTTTTATTTGTTGATCTTTATAAAACTAAAGTCTTCAAGTAAGTATAGAGAGATAAATCAGAATGCAAATAAACACAGGCTGAGCAAATGACAGTTCCTGGAATTAAATATGTGGTACTGAGCTTGAAAATAATTATCCTACAAGTTTTTGGGGTGTTACATTGGTGTAATTCTAGCTAAATTCCCTTACTTTAAATAGTGAATGATGTAAATCTAACTAACCAGCATCAGGAATTCCTCAGAGCTGATGTCAGCAAGGGGCTTTCAGTAATTCGAGAGGGGAGATATTTGTAAGCTGAAAAAACATTTTTATTATGTTTATTATTAGGCTTAAGATAAATAGACCTATTATTAAGAAAAATAGATCTTTTAAAAAATGTAGTTGCACAGTATTAAGACAAGACTTAGGGGAACTTCTGTGAAGTAACAGAAACTCCAAATACATTGTTGTTCAAAGACAAATTTGACTCTGCTATCTAAAGCACAACTCTCTCAGATTGTTTTCTATGACGGCAGAAGAACATTTTTTATTCTTAGACCTCAGAGTACACAGATGGCCTGTGTCAATGCAATCACCTTTCTTGCATAACAAAGAAGAGAACAGATGATAAGAGTTAAATTAGAAATGTGAAAGTGCTAAGTAAGAAAGTGTTCGAGAGAGATTTCTCTCACCTCCAAGTCTGCAGTAACCTCCATGTATAAAATCTGGAGGCCTGTTGTCTGCAGGATCACAAAGGGTGGCCACTGGAGTGGCTGGAGGCTGTGAAAAGGCAAGCTGGAAGGCAGTGACTTAAAAGAGGCCTTTATATGTCAAACAAGAAGAAGATAGTCTTCAAAACTGCAGTAACAGAAGTTTAGAAATAACCAGGCAGCAACACAAAACACAGGACCATGTAGTTAGGAAGGAATAGAAAAGCATCTTCTGCAGCAATGTAGGAATTCATCACTAAGAAAGGCCTGACTGGAAAAAAAGAGCTGAGTTATTAAGAGCTGGATGTAATTAGCAGCAATCAGTACGAGCAACAGCTGTGTTAAAGCCATGAAATATAGAAATATGTTCCCATGATGAACAAGGCAAGATGTTTCCATTGGATATAATCTCATCAACAAGTGCTTCCCTGGAGTGTTGCTCTCTGCTCTGGTGGTGAGTGCTCAAGGAAGAGTTAATTGCAGAGGAGCAGATACGGGGAAGGGTTGTTCGCACAGTGGGGGGAATAGAAAGGATCTTCTTTGAGATAAATAAAAAGCTTGCTTTCTTCTGGCAAGCTGAAGTTAGCAAGTGGACACTATTGTTATCTGTAATTTAACTGGAGGTGGCAGAAAGGAAATGAAAGCGTGACATAAGTGCTGGAGAAGAAAGGATTATTTAAACAGTATTGACAGTTTTGGCACAAGACCTAGTTTTGCCTTGAAAATTCTCAATCACACAGATAAAATATTATTTTGCTGGAAATAGGGTCCTTCAGGCAGTAATTCAGTTTTGCAGTAATGCCAGAGTAGATGCCACCACAAACGGGCAGGTAAGGATGGGCACCAGGAGACCTTGGGGTAGGTGCTGGGGTCCTGTGGGAGAGGAGGTCAGGGGGAGGCCGGGAAGGTGAAGGAGGGCTGGCCACTTCTCGTGGGGCTGTGGGAGGCAGGGCTAAAAAAAGTGTTTTGGTCCGATAGCAGGCCTCTAGGGAACATTGGTTAATTTGGGCGACTGGGAGGGCTAGTTGCAGCTTGATGGGGAACTTTGGATGTGTGTAAGAATCTAATATTGCAAACAAGTGTTAAGAGAGTTCTTTTACAGCTGACTTTTTTGGTAACAAGATGATGGGAGATATCAATTTGTGTGCACTGTGGAAGGCTTTGTATGTAGGTGGGGAGTTTTTTGCTGTTTTCCTTCTATGCTCTTCAGGAGAAAGGAAAACCGTAGCCCACCTCACTACCAAAGTTCAACAGACCCTCCCCTACCTCTTCACCTGCCTACCTACTCCCTATCCTGCTGCAAGAATGCATTTGAGTGGGAAATGAGGAGAATGTTTTTTGCCGTCATGGAAAGGAGGCTCTGGAACAAGAACAGTGGAGACAGAATACCTAACAAATTTAAAGGTGAAGCTTATTTGCTTCATAAAGGTCTTTATGGAACATCTACTGCAGAGCAAGGCAAGACCCGGTGACCCTGGACACATCCTTTTCTAGTCCTGTATCTCTGTGAAAAAAATAGTCTTAAGTTCTGTCTTCTGTTGCCTTTAATAAATGCTTTATGCTCCAAGAAAAAAGACAATGAAAGCACTGCTAAGGTCTATACACATCAGTGGTTTCTACAGAAAAATCACAAGGCTCAGGCAGGCAAAGGGGTGCCCTGGAAGTTAAAGTGCTTTTATGAGAGTATCTGACCCGCTCTGTGACCCTCTCTTCTATCTTGCTTTACTCCAGATCTGACTTACAGTATACTGGACACCTTCTCTATATGTTTAAGCAGGAATAGAGAAGCAGAACTGAATAAAGTGATGCTACCTTGAGCTAGATTTTCTGTTCATCTTGTAGCAAAGGATTGAAGGGCCAGCCTTCACCAAATCACGTCTGCTTTTCACCAAATCACTCCCAAATGTCACTATGGTTCTGTTCACCTCCAGATGAAGAGATACTGAATAAAACCTTTTAAATTCAAATCTTGAAATCTTTAAATCTAAATTCAAAGCATGAAGTGCTGAGAATGCAGGGTTATTTTGTCCATTAAGGTAAATGTTAACATCGTGAAACTGAACAACAACTATCAATCAAGTCTGTCATCTTTTTCTGCATCGCTAAAGAAAATAGTTTTTGTCAGAAGGAAGGCTTTGGCTGAACGGTCATGATTAAAGCTTTTGACATCTATTCTGATGAATAGCTACCCTGAATTTTCAAGAGACAGCTCTTTTCTCCTGTCAGACATAATTCTTCCAGAAACAACAAATATGCTTTGAGTATATATTGTGGAGGGAGGTCAGCTGTGACGTGAAATAGCAAACTCTGCTAATGCTGGACTTGCCTTCCCTCGGTCATGCCAAAAACAGAGCTTTATTATCTGCAGCCTTCAGAAAACACTCTTAGAAAGAGGCTTTCAAGCTATTTTCATAAGGATGCCTTCTCCCCTTCCCCGGAAAGGTCTCCCGTCCCATTTAAAGTACCTGCCCAAGTGTAGATTAAACATCTTTCAAGAAAGAGGAGGAAAAGCTGTGATGTGTGTTGAAGTGTTCAGTGCTTCCTTAAGCCAGAAAGCTTTCCACAAGGCAATGGGTGTTGGCAAGGAGAGTAGCCTCCACCCCAAAGCTATTCCTCGCACAGTTAAACAAGCTGTTGGACTCTTTTCCAGGCAGCATATAAGGTTTCACTTGGAAAGAGAAAATTGAGGTCAATCCATCCAGACCATGAGCAATCAGTAGTGGATTTTGTGGCAGGGAGATGGGCTGTGTGGTTACGGTGCAGTACCCCAACCCACAATCTTTGCACAGCTGAGATCAACAGAATTATCTTGCTTTTTTAAAATGAAGAGGGAGGATAAAGATCATGCAGAAATCCCAGCTCTTCCTTCTTGTTTATGAATGCAATCAATAGGTCTGCTTTAAATTAAAGAACCAGTCCTTCCTTTCTGCTGTCAAGGATTAATGTCAGCATTAATGAGGCCAAGCTTCTTTTTGGAAGAGAAAGTCTCTCCCAGATCAACAACTCAGGTTTGAATCAAACTCATGAGTACTTTGAACTCTAGTGACATTCTTTACCTTTCTTTCTTTGGACACTGGAAAAAACCAATCTGATTATGTGCTGCACGTCAAGGAACACATATTCAGATGCAAATAGAGATGTTGTGTGGTTTCCAAAAGTGCAGAGCATCCATAGCACAGATTAAGGTCAGTGTGAAACAGTAATGCTCAACACCTTGGAAGAAACCAAGACCAAGTTATTTTAAACTGAGCTTCTCTCTACGTGAATGAAGTTCATGAAAACTAGTGGTTAGTTTGAAAATGTGTATGCCAGTGATGTTCCCATGTATACATTGAATCTGATAAAGTATTTGGAATGCCAGAAGCAATTTAGTCAGTCTAGCAATGCAGTAATTCTGTCTCCCCTGTCTTTATTTTCTCTCTGTCTCTTACGGGCATAATTTTTAACCATTCCCCGTGAGAAAAATATAAGCATGAGGGCTGTGCCATGAAGGTATTTTTGCTTTCAAGGTACCTTTGTACATACTAGCAGGGGACATACTGAGTAGTTGTTTAAGCATATGGGTCAGCATAGCATGGTGTATACACTCCCACGACAGCTGCCAGCTCTGCACAGGGCTTTTCTGGTAACAGTGGAGATGAAATTTATATTGCTAAAGGAAAAATTACCGTGTACAACAGAAGCAGCATTCAGCATCAAGGAGTAATATATGAAGATTAGCTCTGAAAGAGAAAGACAACCACCTTCTGTTTTCTTACATTGCAAGGAACACAGCAAGATGGTGGAAGCAGGGGGTCTTCTGTCCTGCACAAAGTGATTAGATTAAGCGGGAACAAGTAAACAAGCCTAGGAAGCAGCTTGTGCTGCTGTATGACAGGGCCCACTGCTGTTTGTGGGTTGACACTAAGAGCAAAAAGATACCTGTTTGGTTGAGTAGCTGCAGAAGTGCTGAAATACAGCCATGAAAACATCCTTTACCTTTCTGGACAGCAAAGACTGCTGCAAAGAGCTTCCTATTAGGTGACACCAGATCTTCTCATAACTGATTTTTCATACTCTGGGAACCCATCAGCCTTTGGGATGGCTGTCCTGGTGCGAAGTCGTGGTGCAGACACAACTTGCAGTACTGCTGTACAAGTAATTCAGTGCTGGGGTAGGCCATGCTTACCTGAGAGAATTGCAGCGGCACTCTTACTGCAGTGGCAGATGCACCTCCAGAGAAGAGGTGGGTCACAGACATGAGTGACCTCCGTTTGTGGAGCTGCCAGCTTTCAAAAACTGCATTTTGTGCCGGCTGGGACATCTGCGGTGTGTGCTTCCTGCACATTGCACATTAATTCCCCATCAAGCAGCATTAGCCTCTTTCATCTTAACAAATGTAGGACTCTGCGGTTGTGATGAAGCCATCACGTGGCAAAGCCTGTGCTGTGTGTCCCCCCTCCCACCCTCTCCCCAGTGATTCTGTGATCCCCGATGAACCGTACCCACATCTCAGCTGGCAGCCTTCCAGGGTGCCCTGCTTTCTGGGGCTGCAGCTGCTCTCACCTAATTCTGCGCAGGCATCTTTATCTGGCACGGTGTGCTGTGACGCTCACTTTACATTAACTTGCACCAACGCTCCCTCAGTCAGCAGCATGTAAGACAAAGAAACACACGGGCCTTTATCGTTGTCGTTACTGTAATGATGCTTACCCAGGGAAAAAGGGAAGATAGTTAAGAGCAAAATCTAAGTGACAAGATTCTTATATTAACATGCCATTCTAATCAGATAATCTGGTTTAAATAATTACATTACCATTACTCAGAAGATACTAATTTTAAGATCCAGAAATCTAAATTTATGTAAGGCCAAAGCCCTGTAGCATCTCTGTTATTACTGCAAGGCATATCTCATCTGCTGGACTAGATATGGGAAGATTTTTTTCTAGAACATTTGCTCTGTGAAAGTAGGTTTCTTTACCATGTATAAATAAATTCCTTCTTCATTTTCCTTTCTTCTTTTGGCATTTTAAAGACAGGTGTATTTAAATATCTATGGTAAATTTCTCTAATTTCTTCTGTGTTAAAAGGAAGACAGGAATGTATAAATATCTGTATAAATGTGTGACAGTTAATGATAATCGATAGTTTATGTAATGTACTGATATCTATAGAAATCATAAAGATTGGCTAAGGAATTTTCCCTTTATGCTTACATGATAAGTAACATGGCACAATCACTGAATAAATCTGATTTAGTGTTGCCCTGCTCTTTTTAAAATACCTATTTACTGGCAGCTTATGCATTTCTAATGACAATCATAGTAAATTTAGACTATTTTTTTCTGTTACTATCTCATCTAATTAGATTAAGCATATGGCAAAGAACAGAACTCACAGTAAGTAGTAGACTCAAAACACAGTTCTGGGTTCAACACTGCATAATTAATTTCATTTACTGCTGCAAAAACGCATGTGTGGTTCATCTGCCTTCACTAGTTCATGTTAGCTAGATTATTTGAAAAGTTGTTTCCCTTTAATTTTGCTCTGTTTCATTTGAAACCTTGTTCTCAAGTATGTCCAGACAGCTTGATCTGCTGAGAGCTTCGAGGCAGCCTCAGTCCCAGGGAAATACCTTTCAAAAGTGTTTGGTATAACATGAGGTCAGACCTCATATTATGGTTTAGGTTTAGGTTTAGGGTTCCTGCTAGGCTTACATGAACCTTTTCCCTCACTTGCATGCAGAGGCTCTTCCCTAGCCTCTGACTAGCTGTCCTTCTGCCTGTGACCCTGTGTAGTGGCTGTCTCCAAGAATACCTGCGTCTATTTGCCTCTTTAGTCTCCAGCTCTTTGCTTGTCTACTTCTCTCAGACTCTGCTGATTTTCCCTGTAGCTGTGCATTTACTCCTGTAAAGCCTTTTGGAGATAATTTACATATAAAATGTTAGACCAAATAATACCATATTGCATGAAGTTTGGGCTTTACTCTGCATCCACAGCTGGTAGTAATAGAAAAACTGAAACATTATCAAGTTGATTGTAATACTGATTGAATAAAGAGCTGTGATTTCATATAGTCTCCCTTTTAAAAAAAAAAAAAAAAATAGAAGGTTCTAACATGTCTTTCTGTGCAATTTCATTAAAAAACCACATGCTTCAGTTTTGTTTGGCAGGAAACAATGGGCATGACCAGCCCAATGACCGGCATTTGGCAAGTACTCTGTCCAGAACACGTATTTACCCAGTAAACAAGATATATGGAGTTAGGAAACTGCTGATTTGATGGTGCAAAGACTGTGAATATCTTCTCATGTAGAAAGCATGTGGTGCCTTTCTCATAAACCCTACAGGTAGAGTATGTGTCATTCTTTAACGCTGCTATGGGGAAAATTGCAAAATGGAAAAATACTAATAAGCTTTTCCAGACAGCAGTATAAAAACATTATTGCTTCTGCTACCATGTCTGCTATTTATTATATCTCCTGTTACCCAAGCATGGCTTAACTCTATCCTAAGTTTCCCTCAGTTCAGTTATGTTGGAAATGCCTAGGCCAGAAATATGGAGAGGGTCTTCTGCTGAAGGTAGCTGAAGAGTATACTTTATTTTCATAATTTTGTATCAAAACGCTAGGGTCTTTTGAGGTAGTTTATCTGGTTCTGAGATTTGAAACAATTTTTTTAGTTTAATTCTGATTCCTGTATTTTCTATTCCTTCCGTTTTGACATCAACTATATAGAAGGAAGGCCACAAAATATCAGGACATGGAGACGCGTTTCAAGTCATGGTTTAGCTAAACTGTTAGGCTCAAGTCTTTTGTTGATGTGACAACAGATGATGCCATCACGTGTGCTGTGAGCCAGCAGCGCATAAATGCTGTGGAGGACAGTTTCTCAATGCTCAGGCAGGGCTAAGTCAGGGACTCTAAGGGAGAAGGCACTTTCCCTGGGAAGTCACACTGAAAACCATTGCAGAAGAAGAACGGATGTCCAGGAAGTGTCTAAGTGAGGGGTCTGAGGAAGCAGAGGCTCCCAGGTAGTCCATAGGCTGGATCCAGCCTGCGGAAAGGATCATCCCCATCACTGGAAGCCTGCAGCCTCCTGCCAGCATTTCCAGTAGCTCCTCAGCCACATCTTCTTTAGTACCTGCGTTTGCACTACATGATGTGCCCTTCTGCATATGGTAGGTCCACATGCACGTCCATGTTGAGGGCTGTGAACATATTGCAACTGTAGATAGTGGCCTATGTGCTAATGATTGCTCCCACAGACCCCCAGAGAGGGGGCATCCGTTTCCTGGAAACTATATGAATCAAACTAATTGCTGGGGAAAGTCAGTGAAATCCTGTAGAGACATTTTGGATTCACACCAAGAAGTAAAGCTTGAATTTTATTTTTTTTCTAGAGCTTTTTTATCACTGGGAGAAGGAAATGCTTGACAGATACTGGAATGAGAACAGCCAAACAAGTGCTAAATACGTGGTAACTGGGTACTGTTTCAGAAGGCAAAGTTAAAAGCAGAGCTACCATTTTTCCGTGCAAGAGACTTCCAAGGTGAATAGCCTAAGAGACTGGATATGATTTTCTGATGTGGACTCTTCTGCTAAGTGGACTCTTTCTCCAGAAGAAAGTGTTGTGAAGGAGTCAAAGGCTAGTGCCATGAAGGGATGAAATTGTTGCTCATGCTGCACCGAATGAACCAAAGCGTGCTAGCTGAAGTGAATAGGATCACTAAGGAAGGATTTCTGGCCAGCAAAAGGTATTTGCCTGTAGGTGTTAAAGTCCTGTAATCTGCACTAGTAGAAACAATACCCTGAGCAAGATTTGTGTATTTTTCTCCCCTCCGGTAGCAGTGAATACACATAATTGCAAAAACTGCCTGGAATTCTTTTCCTCAGATTTATGGGCATTTGTTTTTCTCAAGGATGTGCTGACGTTATTTGTATTTGGCATTAATGATTTTGAATCGAGTCATTACTGAGTCTGGGAGCTGGCTTGCTTGCTCTTAATGGCTTGCTGGCTTGGATTTTGAGAGAATTTCTGAGAGAACAGCTTCTGGGAAATATAGACCTTGATCTGTCCCAGGGTAGATTAATATTTGTGATTTCTAACAACCCTCTTCTCTTAATGGCTTGAAATCTGTGTGCCCCTAGGCCAGTCCGTTACCTCCTGTTGTCTCCTGCTTGCGACAGTCCCATAATCCCCCAATGCAGCAGTCAGATGGTGTGTCAATGACATGTCTAATATAGAGGAGGTAGATATTGATATCTACTGATCTATTAATTAAAGAGTTAAGGATGGAAAGAAAGAGATCTTTTATTTGCTGAGAGAGAGGAGTATTAAATTCCAAAGGATGTGTGGCATTTGTGTCCATATACATAAGGGAAGATGGCAGCAAGCGATGACCCACCACTGAGCAGTCTGGATTAGTCCTACTTCAGCTGAAATGATAAAAGGCTTTAAGGAGACATTGTTAAAGTTGAAGATGAAAATGTCTCCCTTCATTCTACTTCTTAGCAGAAATACCTGGGTTAGAGGTTTGGGCTGGGACCATGGTAATGTTGGGTAGACTCTGCCATTTTCTTAGTTTGTTTGCTTAGAAAAATTAATCCTGTTTAAATAGCTTTTCTTTCCCACACTATGCACTCTGTCTGACTAAAATGCTGAAGGACTTTCTCTTAACCTGCGTGTGGACTGTCATAAAAGCCTAGCGCTTTAGAGAAACAAAAACCCGTGACCTTCAGAATCTGTTTAGCTCGTCCTTCCTCCCTCAGCCAGGATTAATTTGTGTCCGGATAATTAATGATTCCTAATTATCCAACATTTTCTTAAAAGCTTTTATTGTAGAGACCCTAGACTCTTCTCAGCTGTCCTCCTCCGGTGCCTCACTATGCCTATATGCATGAAGTTTCTTCCAGCCTGCTCTTTTCTGGACTCCCAGTGATGACTGTTTCTTCACATACAGTGTCTGGACGTGGTGGTCCAATCAACGTTTCACCAAAACACTTGACACACTGCAAGTTATTGCTGTTCCCTTGTGTGACTCAGCTGACTCTCTCTTGGAAAAGGCTGGCGTACTTAGACAATGTGGGTGATGGTCCCACCCTCGGTGCAAGGGTTTGTTATCTGGGAAAATGGAATGATGTAAATGACCTCAAGTTGCGCCAAGGGAAGTTTAGATTGGATATTAGGAAGAATTTCTTTACTGGAAGGGTTATCAGGCATTGGAACAGGTTGCTTAGGGCAGTGGTGGAGTCCCCATCCCTGGACATGTAGATGTAGTGCTTAGGGATATGGTTTAGTCAAGGACTTGTCAGTGGTAGGTTAATGACTGAACTCGATGATCTTAAAGGTCTTTTCTGATGTAGACAGTTCTGTGTGATTCTTTGTATGTATGTCATGGAGGTTTTTAGCCATTTGAAAATGGCAGAAATTCCACAAACTATTTGAGCTCCCATGTCTCACTTTCTTGGAAATAACTTTTAATTTCTTAATAAACAGGATGTTGAATTTTTAGATGTTGGTTAGGAGGTCTTACATGGGGTTAAGAGTGTCTTATATTGTTATGGAAACACAGCCTAAACCTGTGGCAACCTAATGTGTTTTGTTTCCCTTTTGTCTAGTCTCAGCCTCGACTCAGTATGATCCCATATATTCATAATATTTTTAGGTTTCCATGAAATGTATGGTTAATCTTCATGTTTTTTTGGAATATAATGTCCAGTATTTGAAAAAACTACATAGTTACATGCTTTCTTTTCATGCATTTCAGATGGAAAAGAACATTTCATCTCTCTGGGTTACAGATTTGCTAATACTCAGTCAAACACTGAAGTTATATTTAGCTGATTCTGTGAAACATTCAGCACGTGATGTCTCTAACTGCTAACCCCGAGGGATATTTTCAAAGCTGGGAAGTCATGATAGTGGCATTGTGGCCGGCAGGTTGAAAAATCTTTCTTGAGGTGAAGAATAAGAAATTATTTTTAGGGGAAAGATTTGAATCCAAATAACTCTGTGTCTGGCCTAGAATCTAAAAGCCAGCTCTTCCTCTGTGGAAGCAATCTGAGAACATAACAGAAGCAAGATCCCCATTCATTTGATTGCAAAGCCTGTGAAAAACACCGAAGTGAATATGGAGGAAACTCATTGAGCTGTCTGTCCAAACTGCTCTGTGTGTCTTTTAATGTAATGATTCTGTAAATGTCAGTGTAAGTGATGATCCAGAATTTCTACTGCTATAAAAGTTTCCTTCCTTCTCTATAAGAATCAGAATGCGTGTTAACGATGTTGTTAATACAGATTAACGACTTTGCAATAATGGGTGTAGCAAGAGCCTCCTTTGAGTTCCTGATAGCCTTGCAGAGCACGGGGAGCTGGAAGAAGATTTCCAAAGGAGACATGAAGGATGTATGCTTTAGGACCTTTTCTGAGTTAGAGATGCATGTTACATGGGCCTTTTTGTATGAAATGTACTGACCTCCACTCTTCAACCCTTTTAATGGGTGTGGAGAAATCTTCACACAAGGACACATTACAGAGACAAATGACCAGTTTCTGCATTATTTTCTATGCATAATTTCATTCAGCATCAAAGAAGAGGCATTACCTGCATTTTGGCCCAATATTTGTCGTGTTAAAATATTAGGAGGAGATACAAGAATGACAAACTTGTAAACTAAAGGGCAGCAATGGTTGAACACCTATGCACTAGAGAACTTCTGGCTCATGGAAGAACCTGAGCTGTGGTCCACCCTGCCATGTAGTGTACAGATGTACCAGACTGTCCTACCACACTTCCCCTAGTACTGGAGTGGAAGTCTAAAAAGCCCATGCTTACCCCATTGCACCTGAAAGTGTAGGGGCTTTATGGAGGATTTCATGGTCTCAGGCCTTGCCAGCTGCTCTTCATCACTCTGGCAGGCATGGGCTGAAGATGGTCTTCATGTGGACTAGGCTGTTCTAGCTCCCACATTTCTAAAACTGAAGGCCACGTCTTGCCCAGCATGTTGGTTTCCACAGACTCATCTGCTTTGCACCTTCGTAACACAAGTGAAACACTTTGCAAAATACCCATCCTGTTACAGATGTGGCTGAACTTGCAATGGGTGTAGACAATCACACTGCTGTGAACCTGCCGTTAAATCGGCTGGGTTTGCCCTCTGTGCCTTCATAAGATATTGAGAAGTTGTTTGTGCCGTTTCCATAAGTGAAATTACGTATTTATTCTGGTAAAAGCTTTTTTTTAAAAAAATTGTAATTGGAATATATAAAACACTGATACATGTTAATCCCGAAGGAATGAATTTAAAGACAATGTTGTTGTGCTAGAGCCAAGTACTTTGAACTGGAATAATCAGTTCTTCAAAGAGAGTGACTCTGAGTGCAGCTTTGTTTGCAGGAAGGTTGGTGTTCTGCCATCGTCTTGGGTACAGGTCGGCTTAGTCACCAGCACAAAAGATCTATCTGTTTCTGTAATCCTTCCTTGTTTAGCTGTTGAGGTCATTGCAGATGGATGACTGTGCTATGGCCCTCAACAGAAGAAATGCTTCTGGAACAGGGTAACTGAAAATAGACAGAAGGTGAGAATAATGGAAAATATAAATAACAGGGTAACTGAAAATAGACAAAAGGTGAGGATAATGAAAAATATAAATAATTATAGGGAATAACACATGCTGCAACTTTTTATCCAGGTTTAATTTCCCATTGACTTTAAAACAGCTATTTTTTTTTGCTTTCTGCCGTATCTAGCTTTGAAGCAGGCAAAACTTTCCGAAGTAATTGAAATTAAGAAGCTTGGAAAGCTCTAAAACTGGAAAACAAGCTGCTTTTGACTTGGTTTCCTATGTCCACATGGCTGCCTAGAAAGCAGCTGCAGCCGGACAGACAGACAGACAGTTTGTGAAACACAGAAACAAAGTAAGACTTGCCTTTGGAGGAGTGGAAACAAGCTCCCTCCACGGACACACTGCAAACACGAGGTGTGTATCTTTTGGGTGTAATTAATGGCACATTCTGTCAATGCTCTCCATGAACTGGTCAAGAATTGCCAAGTGATAAAAAGTTATTGGGTGGCTTATCAGACTCACTGCCAAAACATATGACTGTTAACGCAAGGCAGCTCTTGAGATAAATAGCTAAGGGGCTTTCCCTGCTGCTCAAGGAGGACTTGAGCACTTCTTCCTCATCAGCTTTCACTTTTCAGAATAAGCTACCAGCGTAGTCCTCAGCGAGGTCTCACTTGAGCTATGGCAGCAGCGCTCTGCAGGGCGATCTCCACCTCTTTCCAGGTGCTTTATTAGAATTGTCTGGGGCCAGGAAACCACCTGAGCACTGGCTGTCACCGCGACTGTCCTGCCAGCCTTGCTAGGTGCTGAGCTGCACCATGGCAACAGTAATGTTGTCTCTCTTGCTTTCAACCTTCTTGTATTCTCACCGTGCTTTCTTTTGATTTTCTGACACACGCTGTCACTTAGTAATAATATAGCTGTCAATGGTATCAACAACTGATCTTTTAACATGGGATCAAGAAGTCTGACAAGAGCAAAAGGGGTGCTGCATTTCTAGGGGCAGGTTATTTTGTTCAAAGTACTCTGAAAATCATTTCCTTTCCCGTTATATGCAGATGGTGCCCAGCAAGGCCAGTGCCTGCAAGATGAGATGCAGGCTACAGAAGGATTCAGGGTGCAGGAATTCTGTTGAGTAAATGATTTAACTACAAGTCAAGCTAATAGCAGAGCCTGTAGGAATTGGTTACTATAGATTTGAATAGGCTATGAATCAAATTTTCAGTTGCCAATCCAAATTCCTAGGTGGTCTGGGCAAATCAAGAAGCCGTTTCAGAAGAGCCTGGCTCAGCAGCAGACTTTCCCAGGAAGACTCATTTCCAGAGGATGCTCAGTGCTGCTTAGTGCTGAGGACTCCAACACTGCTTCTTTTAATGAATGTTTTTCAGATCTGCTACTAGCAGATCTTTTAGTAAGCAATCCCCAGGAAAGAGTTCACTGGAGATAATTATATTTTGCTTTAGTACAATTGGAATTATAGTTGTAATTTTTGTTGTGGGGTTTTTTTTGTTGTTGTCTTTTTTTTTTTTTTTCAAGTTATCAGTGATTTTCAGTCTGTCTTTTGTGTTCAGCAAACACTTATGGCACCTACTTCACAGAGGGGAGAGTTTGTTGCTTTCTGAAAGGGAGGCATCTTTAGCTATATCTGAGATGAGGCATTCTAATCCACTAGCCACTCCAAATATCTAGAAAACCGTGCCTGTGAGATGCCACAGAATTTGAAAACATTTTGTATATCACTTAAAGATTAACAGGAGATTTTTCCTGAGTCTGGATTACAATAATCAGAAAAATAAAGTAGTTATCTGTAATTTGCAGAGGAAGACCTGAATAGCCCTCACTGATTGTTTAACATATCTTTGCTGAGTTTTCTTTGTCACCAAGGAGGGCAAACACAGTGGGCAGTAATGGTTTCCAACTGAAGTGAAAGGCAAAACATAGATTACATTTTGAAATACAGTAAGTTTTGTGTATCATTATTATTAAATTGTTTTAGAGCCAAGAAGATACAAGAGAGCAAGAATAATATGGACAATGAGGCCGTCCACAGGCAAACTGGATGAGTTAAAAAAAAAAGTAGTAATCTTTGTGCTTCGATGCATGGGCCAGTGACAGGGTGTAGGAAGACTGAGTATTTTATCAATCCATTTCCTCTGCAACATCAGATAATTAATTAAATTGGGCTCATTTGTTCCACTATGTCAACCTCCATGTTCATGTGACAGATAAAGACTGTGCATAGCAACTCATGCATTTAAAAATCAACTTGAATGATTCAAAATAAATTCTTTCCAGTTTTTAGTCTCTTCTACCCTCATGTGACTCTCTGAATACCATCCTAAACAACGCCGAGCACTTTGCAGGATTTCCTCCATGGCCCAGTCCTTCCAAGGTATGTTTTGGCGTCTTGGCCGAGGTCAGCTGCAGGATGTGCTGTGTCTCAGGAGGTGCAGCAGCAGCTGCTGAATCTGGCTTCAGCTCTGCTCATCCTGACCTTTCTTTGTGCTGTGTCTTTACAAGGCAGGATGACTGCTTGTTTCTGGTTTCTCACAATGCCTTTTGACATTCAGAGGACCAAGGGTAGGGTATGCAGCAGCAGAGCACAGGCTGTGCTGTCTGACCCTGTACATTTCTCAGTACCCTTTTCCCACCCATCCATGTCCTAGCTCGGACGCTACCAAATCCCGGCTGACATTGTTTTGCGTGGCTGGTGGCAGGGACACGGTTATTTTTGTTCTTTTTACAACAGTGAACAATTCTGCCTTTGATTACATGGGTTTTTGGGGATATTCACAATTAATTTCATTTCACTTTAGGTATTCCTTGACCTGAGTTAAATCATTAGTACAAGGAGAAGATGCAGACCCGTGCTCTTGTCAGAGGAAATACTCCAGCTGGTAATGCACCTTCTCCCAGAGGCCTGACATCGGTTTACTTCTCTGAGCGTATTACTTCAGTTTTAGAGGACCAGCATTCCTCCTGGTCTGACAAACCATTTATTTCATAAATCCTGTAACTTCTGACTGGTCACAATGTGGTATTGCAAGCTGACAGCCTCTTCTCTGTACCCTTTCTGTTGTCGAAAAGTCTCCATGTGCAATCCACAGGACCACATTCATGAAAAAAAGAGAGTTACAGAAGAGTTAAAATGAATCCCCAAACCACCGAAAGTTCAGGTTTTCAAAGGTGATTTACAAACATATAATCTAACTCTTCCTGAAAGGTCTATAAAGGTCTAGGACCTCCAAAAGTCATTAACTTTGACATTTTGACAGATACTTTTGAAAACCCTGTGCACGACTGTAAGGGTACATGACCAGACAGGTCTTTTTTTAATTAGCAATATTTTTTGCTTTGTGGTTAGCCATATTTTTGTTTTAAGAACTGACAGGTGGCAGTACCTGAGGAAGAACAAGTCCTCTGAACAAACATGAAGAAGATCACTGAAGTCCCGTAGTCAAATAATCATGGAAGGCAATAATATTGGTCAGTGAAATAAGGTGTTAAAGGGTTTTAATTGTTAGATATTGCAAACTTAACACCAGTAGTGTGTTGTTCAAAGCACACATAGAAAAATCTACTAAATTCAGCAATGATTCCCAAGGCCATAATAAAACAGAGAGGAATTTATAATGAAGTTGTGGTGACCTGTTGGAGTTCTTGTGATGATATCCAGAGACTGTGAAAAGACAAGCCTTTCAGAAGCGATGGAGAGTAGAAGACAGAGGTGGGTCTTCTGGGAGCTGGTATTGAATGGATTTCTTCAACAGCAGACTTCCATGCCATATATAAGCAATGTGTTATTAAAAAAAAGTAATCTCTGATTACAGTAACATCAAACTTTAATGAAAAATTATGCCGTATTTAACTGCTCCTATGAAGTTTATACTGCATTCATTCATGGTAATTTTCCTATCATCTCTTTGATCTGGGAAAAGATCTCCTTGAAATAGCAGGATAGTTAATCTGAAAGAGAAGTGATCAAAGCATTCCTTTTAATTGCTTTATATGGACATGAGAAAACAAAGAAGTCTGTTCCTCCTCTTCCTTGTTCTTATAATCTGTCATTTTTACGATTTTTGTACACTGTTTTCCAGCTGATATGAGCCTGCAAAACCAGTTCATGGTTGTGTTAATTGCTGGCAATCATTATGAGGAGAATACACCTCTGTATTGCACACATACTGTTGGGTTCATCTCTGCTATCTGAAAAAATATGCTTTAAGCTACTCATCAAGGCTTTCACATTCCCTGTTCTGGGGAGAGGTGGACACCTCCAAGAAGCAAATCATCCCCTTGTAAGACAGGTCTTTGATTTTGCCTAGTCCCATTTTTTCTTTAATTTTCCACAAAAGGTAATGGCGCTTGAGCAGAGCTATCATGTCAGTTGGGTCAGGAGAGCTCCTACTGCAAAATGCAGGAGGCTGCTGTAGGATCATGGACCCCAGTTTCCTGGGGTCCTAAATCAGTGTCTACCTTTGGAGCAAGACAGAGGAACGGTTGGGAATGTAAACAGATTTCTAGCTGGTTTCCACTGGAACAGAACTGAAATCCAGCTGTCTTTGGGGATGTTTTCATTTCAACAGACTGACAAAACTCTGAAGAAAATTGTTCCACCAGGACTTTTTTAACGCGTAGCTTTAAAAGCATGAATGGATTGGAATTCAGGAAATTTAGATTCAGCTTCCAGCTCTGTGGCTTTGAGGCTGGATGAATAACGTCATTTCTGTGTTTTGTTGATCCTTCTGTTCTTCATCTGTGTTGCCCTCTCTTTGGCGACCTCCTCCACTGTGCTTGCATGAGGCACCATCACAGTAAAACCAGTAATAATACGCAATTACTAAGCCACTCTGCTGCTACATTGTCATTTATTATGCAGGCTGATAAGTATTTCTCCATTTCACACTTGTTGAAGTATCAATTTAAAATAAAATTCAGTGTAACTCAATACATTATATCTTCATTAAAGAAAAGCTATCCTTTTTATCCTATTTTTATCCTATTTTTATCCTATTAGCATTAATGTTGTGGGAACACTTAGTCTAAACTTGCTTTTCCTACAGTAACATGTGCATGAACAACGTTACAGTACCCTAGTGATCGTTAAGCATCCTCCATAAGTTGAAAATATAGCCTAACCCTAAAGCACAGTAGGTGCTGGTGAGATAAGTGGACCGTATCTATCTATTCACGGCAGATAAAGAATTAACCTGGTGGCCATCTGGCTGGGAAACAGCTTCGCAGAAAACCTGAACGTGGACCAGAGCAACCTGCTGTAGGTGACCCTGCTTTGAGCACAGGCTTGGACTAAGTGATCTACCGACATCCCTTCCGACCTCAGATATTCTGTGATTCTGTGATTATTAGAATCTCATCCACTATAAATACAGTAGAAAAATGATACGTAAGCATTATTATATGGTGGTTATGTTCACCTCTGGATGTTTCACCTAAACCTAGGCATAAGAATCCTAACCTCGGTTTTAGTTCAGTGACGGCCATAACAGAATGCTTTTCAGAAGAAGATTTTATTTGGTGTGTTTTCGTCAGGCTAGGGCTTAATAACAACCTAAAATGGACAGACAGAAGAGATTAAGCCTAATTATATATTTGTAGTTAATGTTATCTGCTCCCATTAAGCCTATCAAGCAAATAAAAGTCCAAATATAGATGGAATTCTTCTAGTACAGGCAAAGTCATTAAATATAACCTCTAACTATAAGATGATGGCAGTGTTAACATGGTATCTTAGCAATAATAATTAGTATGAATTATTTGTCTTATATTTCACTTGCTGTGTACATGATTACTTCACTCAAGTAGGCTAATTCTGTCTTCTCACAAGTGGGTCTCTGCTTCCTCCCACTGCTTCACAGTGGCCTCCTTTCTGAAAATCAAGCCTCACAGATAGGCCTCCTTTCTGAAAATCAAGCATGAAACTGTTAATCCTTCCAGCTTTAAGATATATTTGATTTCTCTACAGGACTCAAAAAACAGTGCTTTGTTCCAGCTCTCATTGCAATGACGAGGTTTGCAGTCACGTAAAATTTAGCCGAAGATGTATTCAGCCAAGGTGCTGGTGGACGGACATCTCAACATGAGCCAGCTGTATGCCTGGGTGGCCAAGAAGGCCGACAGTATCCTGGCCTGGATCAGAAATGTTGTGACCATTGATTGTGCCCCTGTAAACGGCACTCGTGAGACCGCACCTTAAGTTCTGTGTCCAGTTCTGGGCACCACAGTACAAGAAGGACATTGAGGTGCTGGAGCGGGTGCAGAGAAGGGCAACGAAGCTGGTGAGGGGTCTGGAGAACATGTTGTATGAGGAGCGCCTGAGGGAACTCGGATTGTTTAGCTTGGAGAAGAGGAAGCTGAGAGGAGACCTCATTGCTCTCTACAACTACCTAAAAGGAGGTTGTAGTGAGGTTGGTGCTGGTCTCTTCTCCCACGTACCTAATGAAAGGGCAAGAGGAAATGGCCTCAAGTTGCGCCAAGGGAGGTTTAGATTGGATATCAGGAAGAAGTTCTTTACTGAAAGAGTGGTTAGGCACTGGAACAGGCTGCGTAGGGAAGTGGTGGAGTCACCATCCCTGGAGGTGTTCAAAAAAATGGGTTGATGTGGTGCTTTGAGACATGGTCTAGGGGTTAGGGACATGTTGGATGAAGGTTGGACTTGATGACCCTGGAGGTCCTTTCCAACCTAAATGATTCTATGATTCTGTTCTGCCACCAGGAGATGACATGTCTTTTCATTTTCACAGTGACATGCAGCCTGTTGCAAGATGAAATATTTCTGTATTTGGCACAAGGGTACATTTCATGCAGTCTGACTGTCCCTCAACTCAGCTTTGTCCCTGGATCATTCCTGTGCACAGGCAGAAGTGATTTCGCTTCATGCCTTTATGAAAACCTTCCCTGTTAAAATCATTAGCTACCTCATAGGTGTGGATGTGCCCTTTTGACATTGACTTTGTTCATGCTCCTTTAATGCTCTATTTGTGTAAAGACGCATGTATGTGTGTGCATATATATTTTTGTAGTGGGTCTGGCTGAGCTGGTTTTCCCCACAGCAGCAGTGTTTTGTGCTGGGAGCTAGAAGGGTGCTGATAACACACCCGTGGTGTGACTACTGCTGAGCCGGGCTCACACAGCACCAAGGCTCTTCCCAACATTCCCCCCACAATGGGATGGGGTGGGCAAGATCTTGGGAGGGGACACAACCAGGACAGCTGACCCCAACTGACCAAAGGGATATTCCAGACCATATGATGTCAGCTCAGCTACAAAGCTAGGGAAAAGGAGGGAGGGGGGGTGCATTCCGTTGTCCTCCAGAGCAACCGCTACGTGTCTTGGAGCCCTGCTTCCCAGGGAGTGGCCAAACATCTCCTGCTGATGGGAAGGAGAGAATAACTTTGTTTTCCTTTGCTTCCGCAAGCGGATTTGCTTGGCTTTGCTTCTGTTATTATTGAACCGCTTTTTGTTTCTCCTCTTATTTTCCTCCCCTTTCTTTTTGCTCTGCTGAGAAGGGAGAGGGGAAGGAAAGGGGGGGTGATAGAGCGGCTGGGGGGGGACCTGGCGCTCAGCCAAGGGTAACCCACCACAATTTTATAACTTCAAAATTGCAAGACAGACCCATAGTTCTGTTGCAAAGTAAAGGAAGGTGAAACTAATATTGCTAGTAATTTCTGTAGACTGATCCACCCTGTTTCTCTGTGAAAGCGTCTCTGCCGTCTCGGAGAGCCCTGTGGACAGCAGGGTCTCCGTGCAGATGCATGAAGCTGTTCTGATGCATCTGCACCTTTGCTTGCCAGACAATGCAGCAAACCTAGAAATCAGGGTAGACAGATTATCTGCTGCTTAATCTTGCCTCCACTGAAGCCAGAACCAAAATTCACTTCAATAGGGATGATTTTTTCCCTTATCTGCGTTTTTGTCTGTGGGCCTACATAGACTCTCTGAGTTTACCCAGGCAAATGCTCTGACATCAACAATATATAAATTAAAGCCAGAAGGGGCTATCCTCTAGTCCAACCTTTTCATACCACAAGTCATAGGATTTTGCTGAATTTATGCATTTCTGATTTAGAGCAACGTTTTTGGAAAAGCGATTAATCCCAATTTTCAAATATGCATAGAGGAGGACACTTGAATCCCCAGGGAGCCATTCCTATGGGTAATTTCTCATGCATTTAACTTCAGCTTCCACCTATTGGATCCTCATTTCTTGTGGTTTTTTTCAGCATAATGAAAAAAGGAGAAGGAACTGTCAAAGAACCCCGTTATGACATTTTCTGAGGTATTAAAAAATGATGATCAATTATCTCTAAAATATCCTTCTTGGAAAATTGAGAGCTTATGCTTTTATCAGTTTGGCAGCTTTTAGTCCACATAATACATGCCACGTTGATATTGTGTGGTTATATTTTGTTTAAAATGTCATGCAGTCTTAAATCAACTTGCTTACATAAGTCTGCTGTTGTTACATCAACACTAGTCTTTTTATCATTCAAATATCTAACCCTGTGAAAAAATTTCATTCAGCTGTTTCATCGAATCTGTTTTCTATAAACCCACATTGATATTCCAAGACTGCATTAACCTCTGTCATTCTGCATTAACTGTGTGTATGTCACATGCATTCTTATTTTTCTGGGGATCAACGTCAAGCTAACAAGCTTTTAAGTGTACAGGTCACACCAGCTCAACACTATTTCTCTGAATATCAAGACCTTTTAAAACACCCTAGGCCTTTTAATGCCCACATTTCTTAAGGACTGAATAAAAAACCTTAGCATGAATGATCCAGAAAACTCCTGGGCCAGCTCCTTCCAACTCTCATGTGCAGTTTAGGCAGATATGCTTGAATAAATGTTTAACTTTAATAACTGCTGATTGATATTGTCACTTCTTGCCTTGTTGAAATGGAAGTATTTTGTCATCGTTTGATATTAATACAATTTTTCACCCAAAGAAGAATGGAAACATTTATTGAATATTTTGCCTACTTTTTGTAATTGCCCAAGACTGACATTTATATACAGAACAGGAATTTAATTATTTTTAAAGTTTGTGTTATACCTGAGATGCTTGAAACCCAAGCATCTTGAAACCAAGTCTGAAACTCATAAAAGAGTCTTTGTGGCTTTGCTTTCCTTTTTAATTTTCTTAAATTTCTGGGTTTTAATGTGAATATGCTTGTTTGCATTGCTACCACTATCCCTGCCCTACTTTCTCTATAAGCCAGGCTGATTTGCTAATCACCCGGGCCTTATTTTTCGTTATGGCATTGGCCATTGGGCACCTAGGGAAGTGTTCTTTACTCCTCTCAAAGGACGTTCATGTCTTTCTACTTAAGTTCATTCCCATAACCAATTTAGTACATAACAATTTTTGGCTTTGTTAAACCAGGCCTTTAGCCGAGTTTAGTGGTCAAGCCATTTGTTATATGAATTGTAAACAATGCACAAGCACTTTTTCTGGAGCAGCCACTCCAACTGGAGCAACCTTTCCTATAATCAGCTTTATTTTCTGTGTCAAGACGAAGCCTAATACAGATTTTTTTCCCCCGCATCTTCCATGAGTTAAGCAAGTGAGATACATATTTTTAGAAATTTTAGGCATCACTTAGTACTGGCAGCATAAAAAAGCGAACAAATTTCACTCAAATCAAAGGGACTATCAAAACACTTTTATTCCCACTGTATGAATTATAATATTTTTTAAAGAGCTGCTATGTAGCAGACATCAGCTATTGTTCTCTTACATATGCTTTATATAGTAGAATATGAATTTCTAATTGAAAACTACTTGTTTCTGAGCCATCAGAGCTACAAGGACAGGTAGTGGCATATTTTGACACAAAGGGTGGAATTTATGTGACCAAATATAATACTGACCCTGCAGATGTTTGCATCTGCTCTAGTTATTGCCGTCTTGCCTCCTTTGTAGCCAACGAACAGACCCATTCAGGCCACGCTCTTTTAATCCTAAATCTGAAGTGGATGAGGGGAATCATGCTGTAAAAGCAGCCGTGTCTTTGCCCTTGGCCACCAGAGGAGCTGAATTTGGCAGCGAGGAATTTCACCTAGAGTGTTATTCTCTGTTGGGAGCGCTTGGCCCATCCCACCAAACCGCGGCAGGTTTTTGTTTACAATGCAGGTGCTTACCATGGAAATACACTGGTAGAACTGGGCTGTGCCAGGAGCGATTTTTGCTGCTTTAACTTTACCGAGGTAGCTGAAGCAGTAATTTCTGCATGTGCACTGAAGATCCAAGAAGCTGTACTCCAGCACATGCTGAAGTCCAGGTTTCTCCCAACATTGTAAATAAGTACATCAGCATGGCCTGGTATTTACTGGAGTTTTCATTACTAGAATTTTAGGCTATGTCTTCACTGCTAAATAAGATGAGCTTTTGCTTTAGAAGTTGTTAATGAGTGAGGACAGTCTACCATCACCCAGGTGAATTTTCAGGCCCTACCCTTCTTTCTGGGAAAAGAACTGTTTTTAACTATAATTAATTAACTAACTCTATCTGAAATTTCTGTGAAGAGAAGTCAGTTTGCAGTTTTCACTGGCTAAGACAGAAAGTTTGCCTTGTCAAATTATCTTCCATGGTAAAGACCACTGTTTCATGAGGGGAGGGTGCCTGTGTGCAGCTGGTTTGCAGAGCAGAGGTCTGCGTGGGATATGGCTGCTTTCTCCACTAGACGAAGCAACAAGATGTCGCTGTCATCAGGAAAACAATGATGTGGATATAAGGTATCAATACCTTGTATTACTGGCAAAGAATCCTTTCAGATCAACAGATAGGTGGTCGCTCATTTCCACGGACAGTTGATGAGTATGGTAGAGTTTGAAAGGTGCCCGAATTCTGTATCTTGACTTCCTATTATTAAGAGGTTTTGAGACAGTTTCTCCTCTCTGTATCTGAGTAAATCTCCTAAATCTACCCAGAGACACACAGTACATGTTACACAATGCGCCGTTTGGTGTGGTTAACCTGCGGGCTTGTTTTCATGTGCGTTACTTGCCTTTTGCTGAGTTGGCTAGCCAAAGGTACAAGGCTGTGATTTTACTTCCTGAGTCACTTCAGCCTTTCCTTTGCTCAACGGGTGTTTTCTTCTCCTAATCCTTTTGTGCGTGGTGCTTTTCAGTGCGTTGAGTGGTTATCTGTAGTGTTCGTGCTTCAAAGCATACAAGTCTGGTGAAAAACCCCCGGTGTTAATTGTTAAAAACAAAATTACAGTTAATCTTAGTGTTTCAGCTTCCCATATTGGCTGTTACCAGACAGTAAAATGCCTCTTGTTCCTTTTGCCTACTCTGGCAAAGTGGGCGTTCATGTAACATCCAGAGCAGTGAATGGGTTAGATTTGCCTTCCAAAATCCGCAGCCTTGTAGGTGGATTCTTTCTAAAGGCTTTGATCTTTGTGGAGCAGCACTATGAGATGGTACAGTCTGTTTCTTACAGATGATTTGAGATAATAAATAATTCAAGGAGAGCTCAGGGCCTACAGCTATACGAACTTTCTGTATCCCACTGAAATCAGTGGGGCTGCTGACTGGAAGAAAGTTTGCTTCCTTTGGCAGACCATCATGGCTTTGAATTGATGAAGGTTTGCCTCCTCTGGACTAAATTTCTCCATATCCCCTGCCATGCTCCTTAGTCTTTGTTTCCAGCTGGCTTCTCCTGATCTGGATCCTTGTAGATCTCCGTCTTTAAGCTTCTCTGTAGTATTTCTTTTTCCTTCTCTCCATCTCCTTCTTGCCCTGTAATTTGAATTTCTCTGCTGAAGCCCCTGCTGTGATGGCCAGCCAGCCTGCTGCCTCTCCCTCCCTTGTGCCCAAAACAGAGCTGGGGGAGCCACGTTGTGTGACTGTGATGCAGAGATGGGGCTGAAAGGGTACAAGAAGGGACTGAAGCAAATGACACATCTAAGCCGTGAGCACGTAGCTCATAAAGTTGGACCCAGCAGGTAAATGTTGCACTCAGCAGCTGTGTATGCCCTGAAGAAATGTGTGGCAGTGCAGGAAGAGCCAGAGGGCAAAGCCCTCATCTCTCTGCTTGCTTATATCTACTTGTGTCTACTGGTGGGGAATGACAGAGAGATTAGTAATTGGGGTGTTCCTGAGAACAGACTTACATGGCTGATCTGGGTGGTTTTTTTTTTAAAATAAAGTTATTTTTTACCTGCTTCCATGGTCGGTTTGGCAGCAACCACTAGTATTGGTTAAAGAAACCCATGAAGATTGAATCACAAATTTGCAGTGGATGAGGAATAACTTAATAATGTTTGGTTCTTATATAATTAGGTTGAAAGTTCTTTACAGAAATGGTCACTTAAATCCATTTACAGAGAAGAGGTCCAAGACACAGGGGAGTTAAGTGACTTTTGTCAGAACCCCTAAGCTGTCTTAGAGGAAACCCACATCTCTATTCTCTCAGGCCAGTATCCTGCTCACGTCCTTCTCCCTTAGAGCCCATCATTTATCTGACATCTTAGCAGACCACTTTACATTTTCTTGTACATTACCATAAACATTGGGCTTCTTATTGTCCTTTATTTACTGTTCCCTGTGCTGCTTTGGAGTCCAATTAAAACAGAGTTGAAAGTGACTTCTTGTGACTTTCTAGATCATTGTCATCACCTCCCTGCCTTCCAAAGACAGAACTGAAGGAAATGGCTTTAGATCCCCTATTCTTAGCAGCTATTGAAAAATGTCAGGAACACCACTGAGCTGTCTATGCTACCAGGCTTCTTACACCGGCCCACGCATGGAGGAATTTTCAGCACTGTGATTTCTGTAAGTGTATAGCTGTTTAAGCAAATATCTCGGCTGGTATGAAACTAACCTGGCCTGTGCAAAATGACATTTAACAAAGGTAATAGTTGCAGCTATAACTGTGTTAATATTTCAGCTGAAAGCCTTCATTTTCCTAGAATTCAAGGCTGATGCAGCTAAATAGATAAATTAATAACCTTCCTTCACATAAACAAGGAATCTATTTTTAATGAAGGTGTATTTGTGTTCTACCAGTACTTGGATTTAAAAAATTTGACGGTATTTTATAAACACAACATTAACACTTCTGCCATTGCCACTGACATAGGCAAGGCATAGTAAGAAAATCAACTATTTGTTTCCTTAATTAATTCACTTCTAGGATGGAGCTCTCCTGTTGTAACTGGTGCATCAGAGTTTAAGACAAGAAGTGAAAATAAGGAGATTGTAGGTATATATAGAAAGGATCTGAGTTGAATAATTGCACTTATTTGAGCTTGAAATCAGCCAAATACTGCTTTGCCGTACCTTCCTTGCTGTGCTGTGCTGTGCTATGCTAATTCTCAACAGCACAGCAACATCTAGGAGTGAATTCTTTGACATGACTAATATGTAATATGCTTTTTCTGTTCCTTTCAGCTGAAGAAAATTTTCCAGGTGCTTTAATTTTGCATGGCTAAAGAAGATACATCAATATGCATGTGTGTGGCTCTTTCTGGAGGAGACAAGGTCAAAGAAATGTGCTCTGCCCTGGGAGTAGCAGGCAGGGAGGCTGGGGACTACCTTTAGTTTACATGCAAGTGCACCTCAATGTTTAGTGCTGTCTCCTGAAGTTTGTGGGGTTTTTTTCCCTGAACAGAGAAAATTTTATTACAGAATCACAGAATCACAGAATTGTTATGGTTGGAAAGGACCTCCAGGGTCATCAAGTCCAACCTTCTCCTAGCATCACTCTAACCACTACACCACTACACCATATCCTCTCTAACCACTACACCATATCCTCAAGCACTGCATCTATATTATTTATATACATTTATTCTTACTTCAGTAAGTTTTATTGTGCTGCAGACACAAAGCATCAGCTGGAGACTTCATCTAGAAGTAGGTGCAGGTGGCAGTGTGTCTTAGAGACCTGTCTGGGATCTCAATTTCAGATGTATTACTCAGTGGAAGCTCAGGAGAGGCAGTGTGAGAGAGCGAGGGTCATTTGATTTGTTTCTTAGTCCTAGTGTGGCTGAGGATATCCCAGACATGAAGCTTTTGTGCTAACTGGAATCTTCTGAGTCCTGAAGAACGTCACATGCAATGTATTGGTTTTTAACAAACCTCATTAACAATATTGCTAATATTGTTATTATTATATCACAAACCAACGTGGTTGTCACAAAGCTGTGGAAGCCAATGGTCAGACTATAGCTTGCAGGGAATGGAATCTTCTAGCCAGCCACAGAAAATGAAGTGATGTGGGGCCTCTGATGCTTTCTTGTTTTCAGGAAGCAAAGTTTCCATTTTTTGCAGCTCAATATGATCATATTGAGTTTCTGGAAAATATAGAGTAGCATTTATTTTGACTTTATCAAGAAATTTACTGTTGCTATCACATGGTTTTCACCATAGGAACTGGAAAAATATTAACTGGATGGAATAAAAAAAAGTGAACAATCATCCTTATATTTTGTCGTGGAAAGTCTTTCTGTGAATCAAGTAACTTTACTACTTGGATGGAGGTAAACAACTGCTTAAAAGAAGTGTTAGAAGAAACCCACAAACAGCAGCCATGCCGTTCTTCTTGGTAGAAGTGCTGCTGCTGCAGTGCATGGCAGTACTGGAGAATTTGGCACAGACTTTGTGTATCTGGAGGAGCGTATGTGGAAACATGCTGCGGAGAGCAAAGCGTCGAGCAGCACACTGCAGCTCACTTTAAAGACTTCACATTTCCAATTACTGCAGTGACTTAAAACCTCAGAGCTGAAAGTACTGCTCATGCAGCGCTCAGAATTGTTTCCTCTGAAAGATGAAAGGCAACGTTCAGGTTTCGGAAATTTCTTGAATTAGCTTAAGTAGTATTGAAAGCTGAAATTATGAATTTCCAAAAGGGTCTGCAGCAGTTAGATCAAATTCAGTCTTCTTGATAAAACTCAGCATCTAATTTTCACTGAGAGGGACAGATAGCAGAAACTGAAATATTTTGCTGTGATGAATCAATCTATCAGATTGTCTTCTTGTCTGTAGCAGAGTTTTTTAAGTGCTTTTGTCCAGCCGTATATTCAGTGCTACAAGAGAAAGATATTCCCTAAGTTTCTCTGACATGCTATTCCAGTGTAATAAGCTTTCCAATTAGTTAATACGTGCTAATATTCAGGCTTCATTTTTCTTTCCAAATCCATCTGGTGATAATCCCAGCTTTATGACCTACAGCCCAAACTTACTGAGAACTTCACTGCTATTAATAAAATAGCAACTGGTTGAAATTTAGAATTCCTGTCTGGGGGGCTTTTTCTTACTGTGGTATTTGACCTCATCCTGAGCTTGAAACTACAGAAATTCTGGATATACCTTGTTATATGTAACAGAAAATAAAATATTCAATTGATTTTATATTGCTTTGAAACATTTTTTATCTGTAAATCACATAGTTGTCCCTTAATGTTTTAGTGAAATGGTGCCATACTCTGAATGAGAAAAAAGCATAAGTGCAGCAGAGTATCAAGAGGTGCAAAGGTTTTCAGTACTGATGTCTTGGAGCAAATTCCTCTATTTGCTCCTAGCACAGGATGTGGTGTTAAATGAATGATATTTCATAAACAAATTTGGTTTCTTCCAAACATTTTTTTTTCTGGGAGAAGCCTGTCCCACGAGGTTTTGACTGGAACTTGCCACATCCAGAATTAAGATGCACATCTCTCCACTAAGTAAAGCAAGTGTAACCTGGCAGACCAGAAATTCACCAGAAGTTGTGAATTTGAAAACACTTCAGAAGCACTGTTTCTGCACGTTTTCTGTCTGTAGCTCTGAATCTGTAAGTAATCATAGAAGAAGCTTGAAGCTACCTGTGATTCCTCTCTAACTTACACTGCTGTTAATCAATAATCACTGAAATCAATGCAGTTATAAACAGAAGTGATTGGCAAAGTGGGTTCTGAGTCCTTAAAGCCAGAAGCTAAGTTAACTTACAAGGATGCAATGATGTCCTGGACAATGACTTAGCACACCATGTAGAGCATGGCTTAGGGTAGCAAAGGACACATCTGGTATCTACATCTATGAGAGGCTGCTGGGGATGATGGAGGTGTAAGAGTCGATTTCAGCTGAAATGAAAATTCTGTTACATTGGATTTCTATAATTTATGTATTGTAGAGTGTGTATGTAAATACATAATATCTTCTTCTCGGATCTCTTCTGTTATGCTGAAAACACATAGTTCATCCCATTTCACTAAATTCCAGTAGGTTAAACAATCTGCTAACATTGTCTCCAGAGTGTCTGATTGCAGTAAAAACCTGTTTGGTCCAGATGGGTGACCAAAGGGAGAATACTTTCCAGTTCTTCAGCTAACATGTTAGTCAGCATTTTAAAATCTATGATGAAGTGGATGGCAGAATGAATACCACCTACCTCACATCTTTGCTTTCTGCTGAGAGCTACCGGCTGATGATGGGTGTAGGAGCTCAGGAGCTGTATAATCTGTCTATGAAGTGAGAGAACAGCATCAGCATTTATGTACTGATATGTGGTCTTTAAAGATTTCAAAAATTGCAAAGAAAATTATCAGTATCTGGAGACTTCCTCACTGGCCTAATAATATTTCTGTAGTTACATTCATATTAAAGGGAGAAGGGAATATTCACAGTCATTCCTATGAGAAGAGAAGCAAGTCTGCCTCTCACTGCATTCATTTTCACCACGGATGTCAGTAAGACCAGGATTGACACCCATAGACATTTGTATGGAAAACATCTACCTGTGAGGCCAGATTGACGTAGCGTGTAATAAATTCCCTAAGTCTCCTTTTAATTAATGAGTCCAACATTCATATGGAGATAATTGCATGTAACACATTATTTGTATTCCATTAAATTAGACTGAGCCATTTTAATCTGAGAACAGGTTCCAAACATCTGCTTCTAGAAAACATTATTATTGTTTGTTTGTACAGGACTAACCATGTGCCAGCTGCTTTACCAGCAGATAGGAGCCAGGTCCTGGCTCCAAAAAGTTTGAAAACTAAATAGCCTGCTTGGGGACTGAAGGGGATTAAGGTGAATGAAAGACAGCGGTGCTGCTGAGACAAAGAGTTTCCCTTGATCCCATCAGATCCCTGATTTTTGCAGTGACAGTAAAAAACCTCATTTGTTGAATATATACTATCCCTACACAGGCTGAAGAATGCCAGGAGTACCCTCATCCAAATTCAGCCACTTGAAGGAGAATCAAAGCACATTTTGTCTCCTCTAATCACTGAGGAGAGACAGGCACTTCCAGGGGATGATCCATCCTACCCTGAAATAGGGAAGGAAAGATAAGTTCAGGCTCCTTCTCTAGTCTTCTCTATTAGCATAGCAGGATCCTACTGACCAGCTTAGACTAGAGGCCTAACCTTCACATGGCTGAAGTTGGAGGAAACAAGTCCTACCCTGAAACCTCACCCTGCGAGCCTGGCCAGTCTGGTCACTGCTGTGTGTGCTTGAAATGACTCCACTATTCCAAATTAGAGGCTGGAAGAGATCCTGTTTGGAATGACCAGCAGAGCCCATGTCCCAGAACATACCACTTGTACCGTTGAAGCTCTCTTCATTGGATCCATGCATGCTCTGCATGGTGCATGCTCAGCCTGGCCAGGGAGGGATGTCCTGGAGAGGGGTTCAATTTGCATTGCGCTTCCAGTAGTATGGATCTCTGGAGCCTTCTCTGTCCCTGTGGGCAGCTGCCCCCGACACACCTGGTGTCGATCTCCTTCAGCATGAACAGGTAGTGGAAGTGTGCCTCTGGCACCCACTGGCACCTGTGTGGAGGAAGCACAGCTCTTGCTTCGCTGTGACATATGGCAGAAAATATCACACAGTGAGAACATTAGAATAAACACACTGGGGACAAAACAGATACGAAAGAAACATGTGGGAGTACAGACATACTCCAGTGTGAAAGAGGATTTTGGATGGAACACAGAAGAGGCGTCCACATCAAAACTTAGAATGCATAGCTTGAGAATGCAGGAGCCACCCTTGCCTGCACAGGTAGCTACCCTAGCTGAGCCTGGAGAAGGCTTTCACCAGAGCCAGCTGGACCTTATTGTTGTGTTGTGAATGGGCAATATGATGTATAGTCCACTATTTGGACTCAGTTGCTGATGGTGTACATTTTTGTCAAGTTTGCAGATGACAAGAAATTGGGGGACTTCTTGGTTTGCTGGGAGGTAGGAACGTAATTCAGAAGGACCTAGGTAGGCTAGAGGAATGGGCCAGCAGAAACTTCATGAAATTCAGCAAAAACTAGTGCCAAGTCCTGCCCCATGAATGGAAAAGACCTGTGCAACAACAGGCTGGGACTGCCTGCCTGGGAAGCAGGTCTGTGGGGAAGGCCCTGGGGTTCCTGGTAGGCAGTGAGAAGGACATGGGCCAGCAGTGAGTCCTGGCAGCAATGACAGCAAACAGCAGCCTGGGCTGTATGAACAGTGGCAGAGACAGAGGTTGAGCAGAATCATTATCCCCCTTGATTCCATGCTGTTTAGAGCACATCTACCTACAGGACAGACACCAATAAACCAGCTATTGTTCAGGAGAGGCCCCAAAGATGGTGGGGCTGGAGCACCTTCCCTGTGATGGGAGACTGGGGGAGCTGGGTTGTTCAGTCTGGAGCAGAGATGGCTTGAGCAGGGGACAGACTGAGGAGATGGTGCAGGATGGAAGGATGTGTCCCCATGAGGAGTCAGTCACAGGCACAGGTTGCCCAGAGGGCTTGTACAGTCTCTGCCCATGAGTGATTTCAAGACTCATCCTGATTTGATCTCAGAGCTGACCTGCTGTGAGCAGGAGGTTGGACCAGAGGCCAACTAGTCAGAGCTGTGATTATGTTCTGTCAGACCTGCTGGCCTTGAATGACTGCTGAACATAGAGCCATGATCTGTCTCCCATGAGATGTCACTGCACAGTGTGCAGGCTGCCCACCCTGGCCCAGGGTGGCCACATGTGTCTGACTGAAACCCAGGAGGTTTTTGTGGGACATCAGGGGACTTATGTCCACATGCACTGTGGGTATCTTCCTGTAAAGGACAGGTTTTCCACTGGAAGGTGACCTTGGTTGATCCAATGAAATTGTTGAGTATTTGAAACAAAACTGAGTAAGACCAAACACCATTAGGGAAAGTCTTTGTCCTGCCACCCCAGCTTTCTCCCTGAGGAGTTGCAGTGACCTGTTGAGGTTCATTCCAGGGTAACTTTCCAGGGTGTGAGGCACATTAAACCTTTCATAGAAAAGTTTGCTAATCTTGTATTTCTAAGTATGTTGACCACCACACCAGGGAAGCTCAGAGATGTGACATGATCCAGGTTAAGGGCAATCATTAAAATCTGCTGTTATTAGCCTGTCCACACATCCTCTGCTCTGACTGTGGCTGCCTGTAGCTCCTCTTCATCTGTAGATTGTCATGAGACACTCCAGCCAGGGTAATGCTCTTGCATGCTTGATTAACTGCATCATGCACCTTTCTACCAGGGCACCTTTCTGCTGAGTGGACAATTTCCCTCCTGTATCTTCAGCTTCTATATCCATGTCTGTAGAAAGCCTGAGGAAGTGGACTTGACCTTCAAGAGTTATTGCTGTGCCAGGAACCTACACACTCTTTTGTAAAGAATGAAAAGCCATGGGAGCTTGAAGTTCCTTTTCAGGAACAGTGCAGTAGTATTTTCCTGCATTTGATTAAAATACAAAAGACTGTTCTTCTCACATCTTGGCTGACATATACCTCAGCAGTTTTCTTGGAGTCTGTTGCTAGAACACAGGGCAAATATCAAACTGTGGGACAGGAGCAATGGAAGACCATCACATTGCTTTTTCGAAGTCTGCTAATGAGTAATGCCTCATTACACGAGTAATGCTCCTGTCTGAAGTCAGTGTCATCATGGGGCTAGTGACAGAAGCGGCTGTACCTTAGCAGCAGAAAGCATTTTTGAGTTGGAGCTCAAAACCAGGCTGCAGTTCAGCATAACATACAAAGAGAGCCTACAGTCCTGGCTGAGAAAGACCTTTAATTCCTGGGTCCATTTAGCCCTTATTCTCTAACATGAATTCTAGGTGTTACTTTTTTCTGTAGGTATTCCCTGGAGGTGGGCATTGTCCTGGCTTATGTGAAGAGGGGTCAGCAGTTGTAGGTTGCTGCTGTGTCCCATAGCAGGACATAGAAGCCAGGCCAGGCATTGCTAAAGGAGGAAAGAAAAATTACACAGTTTACAGAGAAGAAATTTAGTTCTTCCTGAATTCTTCACCCTGCAAACTTAACACGTAATGGAAATCAACACCACTACTTTGGTACGAAATGATGCAAACCCAGTGTGTTATGAAGGGTAGCTATGACAACTGTTAGGCTGAAGGGGAGTAAAGGCAATTCTCCCATGCTGCTGGATGAGACTGTCTAATTTTTTGTATGCTGTCTCTCCATCAATTGTATTTTTTTCTAGATTCCAATATCTTTACCTCTTCGTTTTCTATTCTGCAGAGCCAAGCCCAGCATATAACTAGTACTCCAAAGTCCTAGGATGAACTGGTGATTACTGCTTTTGCTGTTGTAACTCACAATATCATCTTATATCTGTACACATGTTCTGTGCAGATTTGCGCAACAAGTTCTACTATTCCTGAGGGTTTGGGGTTTTTTTTAAGGAACAGGGCTTCAGCATTTTCCCTTAAATTAAAACCTATGAACCTTTCTGTTCAGGGACTATTAAGATATATTATTTCAACAGTATCATTTTGATTCACTTTGGTTTGCCTTTAATACATCTATTCAACATTAAACACAGTGCAGCTTATTTAATGTTAAATGCTATGTACTGTCAACCCATTATTAGTTCACTGTCTTATTACGGTAAACTATCAACCTGAAACCCATCAAAACAACTCACTTGGAAGAAAAAAGTCACAGTGGAGCATTTACCTTTGTCTAAACAAAACCCGTAGGCATGTTTCTGTTGAAAGACTTCATGGGAATGCACATTTTTCATGGAAATGCCCCACTTCCAGGTGGAGCTTTCAGTAGAAAACAATCTGAAACCAATCAGAAATGTTTCGAGCAGCTCCTTATGAAATACTAAATGACCTTGCTGATATGTACAGTAGCCACCTGGGTTAAAAAGACAAGATCTACCCACAACTGAAAAGGTCCAGCCTTGTGCAGAACAGAAATAGAGACCATATACACTGTCCTAACAGTGATGGCTTTGTCTAGTCTCATGGATGGGAGATACTCTTCTGAGTTAGGCAGTGAAAAGCCAACAAAGTGCTGTGCACAGTGACAAACAATGCGTTCATAGTCCTAATCAGTATATTCTGATCTAAAATCCATCTTCTTTGTCCTGCTCTCTCCCAGAGGCACACTTAAATCCTCCCTGGACGGGCACAGAAATTAAATGAGAAGAGATATTGTAAAAGATTCCACTCTAGACTTAAATAAAATGTAAGGCATCAAGTGGAATAAAAAGCGCTGGAGAAATTGAATTGGACTCCTACTTGAAGGCAAAGCGGGCTTGCCAGCTCAGGCTGAGGCTGGGGCTTTCTCCCTGTGACACAGCTTTGCATTTGGGGGCATTACGTGGCATGTTTTCACTCCTCCTCATGCCAGAAGCAGGCAGCTGAACCTGGTCCTTTTTGGTTGAGCCATTTCTATGTAAGCATATAATTTGAAAAACAACGTGTTGTTTCTTTAAGCGCCTTAGTAAATAAAATAATTGGCTGTTCATGTTGTACTTCTTTATTTTGTCGAAAGGGTATTTTTTACCAAAAGCATAAATGTACAAATGCTAACAACTCTGTCTTTACAACTATCCCCACTACAATAGGTCTATGATTAAGAGGTTGCTAAATTTATTAATGCTTTTTGTCAGTTGCCTCTGGTCAGCATTTTCAGCCCATTCTTTTCTGTGTTCGAGCTAATCCTAAATGACCTAATTTACACACACACATTCAATTATTTTCTCTACTTTGATGACTGATAGTAGCATTTCTATGGCCACATAAACTGAATTTTGCAACTCTGTAAGTAAGTGTTCACGATGGAAATTGTTTGGTGAAATCCTGAAACAAACTACACTGTAAATTTTATTTCTGGTCTTAAAATCAATGAAGCACCTCATATGTAGCTGGTGTTTCATCAGATATTGCTGACCTTCCATCATCTGTGCAGGGTCTTGTAGCTGTTGTTCTGCTTAATTATTCTGGATTTCTGCAGCCTTAAAATTGTGTTACTGTGGTTCTTTCAATCCTTTTCACTTCTTATACTCTGTAATGCAGCACCAAGTCAGCCAAGGCTTTGAAGTGAACTTATGACAGAATCAGACACCTTTTTCATTCAGCTCTTGCGAGCAGAATGGTTACATTTGCATGAAAATACATTTGCATTTTCCTATTTGCAGAACAAATATAACTATATACAAAGCAAAAATAAAAATGCTTTATTTGTTATTAACCCCTTCCATATCTCCCATATGTGATATGCAAGGCATTAATATATATGGAGCTGTTTTTAATCGAACTTTTACAGTTAAACTCTGTGGAATGCTTGAAAAACACGAAGGTAGATATGGACAAACTTAGGCTGTGTCACACCTAACAGCCAAGTAAGAGTAAGAAGAAACTTGTTTTTCACATTTTTGAAAATATTATTTGCCTTTCTGTCTGCAGGTTTATGGAATTGACAGATCTCAGCAGTGGAGCTGGAGCATGGAATTCACCAGTTGATTAAACTTGGGTGCTTAGCGCTGATTTATGTGCTCCAGGCTATCCAAGAGAGTTGCATGGGGCTGGCAGATGTTACAAATGACCTCTGAAGGACCATTGGTCTGCTGAGATAGCTGCTGGGGGCAGGATGCTTAAAAGCAGCGCAAGATGATTTCTGTATGCAAGAGTCAAGCCCCTGGTCAATACAGTCAGTGGAGTCCAGATAACCACATAGGTCTCCATCTATTTCATGGTGAGCTGAATCTCTCTCTGGGCTCCTTGACTGACTTGAATATATCTCCACTGTCAACAAAGAGAGCAGAGATTCCTAGTGCCTATGTAGCCTTCTAAATTTAGCCATATTAGTCTGTGAGCTGAATCCTACCTGGAGAGTTTAAAACACAGCTGTGCCAGGACTGGTATAACAACATTTCCATTATCAGTTTCATCAAACAGCACTGGAATGTCTCTCTTTGATGTATGATTTTGTCCAGAGCAACAAGTGAAATGTACCATGGGTCTTACTAACTGCTGTCAATTCTTCATTTGTTCTCAGCTGAGATATGGCTGCTGCTGTTTGCTCTTTATTGTGGGAATCCACAGCTTATTGTTTTTCTTCTTTCTCTTTTCCCCCGACCCTCTCTCCAAAAATAGAATCATAGAATCATAAAACTGTTTAGGTTAGAAAAGATCCTCAGGATCATTGAGCCCAACCATAAATCTAACTCTGCCAAGTCCACCATTAAACCATGTCCTAAGCACTGTGTCTAGACACCTTTTAAATACCTCCAGGAATGGTGGCTCAACCACTTCCCTGGGCAGCCTGCTCCAGTGCTTGACAACTCTTTCAGAGAAGAAAATTTTCCTAATATCCAACCTAAACCTCCCCTGGCACAACTTGCAGCCATTTCCTCTTGTCTTATGCCTTGTTTCTTGGGAGAAGAGACCAACACCACCTTGCTACGACCACCTTTCAGGTAGTTAAAGAGTGATAAGGTCTCCCCTCAGCCTTCTTTTCTTGAAGCTAAACAGTCCCAGTTCCCTCATAAGACTTGGTCTCTAGACCCTTCACCAGCTTCATTGACCTCCTTTGGGCATGCTCCAGCACCTCAATGTTTTCTAGTGAGGGGCCGAAAACTGAACGCAGTATTTGAGGCCACGCTATTTCTGATACAGGCCAGGATGTCGTTGGCTTTCTTGGCCACCTGGGCACACTGCCAGGTCATGTTCTGCTGGCTGTCAACCAACACCCTCAGGTTCATTTCTGCCAGGCAGCTCTCCATCCACTCTTGCCCAAGCCTCTAGTGTTGCATGGGGTTGTTGTGACCCAGGTGCGGGACCTGGCACTTGGCCTTGTTGAACCTCATACCATTGGCCTTGGTCCACTGATCCAGCTTGTCCAGATCCCTTTGTAGAGCCTTCCTACCCTCAAGCAGATCAATGGTCTCACCCAAGCGGCAGTTATTTGTAAACTTAGTGAGGGTCCCCTCGATCTACTTGTCCAGATCGTTGATAAAGTTATTAAACAGAACTGGCCCCACTGCTGAGCCCTGAGGAACGCCACTTGTGATCTAGTCTTCTCTTTGCCTCTGATGTTCCCTCTCTCTATCATAAACATAAACCATGTATGGATTTTGTTTTAATTTTACACTGTATGTTAGTAATTATCAGGAGCTCATATTATTTGGGCTCTTGTTTACCACTCCAAGCAGGGTGGCATCCAATGTTTTAAAATATCTTTGGGCTGTCAGGGAACGATCCTGGCTGACGGAGAGCAGGTTTCCTAAAGAAAAGTGCATTGCAACATCTGACAGAGATCTGCAGAGACTATTAATCCATGTCCATTTTACTATAAGCTTCTTATTTCAAAGTACACCCTGTTCAGAGGAACACCAGGACAGATGGAGAAGAAAGGCTAGGAAAGCCTGGGGTATTTACTGTCGTGCTGTAAATACAGCCTCTTACCTGGCGATATTGCTGTTGCACTAAATGCATTTTTCAGCTTAGTGTTTGCTAAACAAAAACAGAGGCTCTTTTATTTAGCAGCTCGCTCTGTGGGGCTTTTTGTTCACAAGGTCTAAGGATGCTCTGGGTAGCGTTTTCTCTGCCTCTCAGGAAATTGCTCTAATGTAAAAGGCTGGGTAGAAGCTATTCCAGAGATCGCAATAGCTGTCGTGCTGGCTCACACGGGCACAGCACTATCACTGTAATAGTCTTGAAAGCTTCTTAATAGGCAATGGTGACCAGACTCATATGTATTAGATCTCCCTGCGTTATCCTTACAGAACACTCTGCCATCAGAAAGTTCATTGCAACAAGTGAGAATGGGATCAAACGACAACATTCTGCACATTTATGCTCTGTCAGATATTTTTTTGCCTTTATACAAAGTAATTCCCCTTGAATGTCATCTAGGCACATGTCTATTGCAGATTTCATGCAGATTTATGGAGGCTTTATTCATTTCTATATAACTCAATTTCTTCTCAGCTGCTATGTGAGGAGGGAATTGTGTTTGTGGACATAGACTTTGCTCAGCATTACGGTCCACAGCCAGCAGCAGATAACACCTCCCAGCTGTTGTATTTTCCAGGACTGCTCCCAGAGGTTATTCGGTCTCTTCAGAGTCTATTTCTCATAAAGCTCACCCATAGAGGGGTGAAAAACCCGGCTCTTTGCAACAGACACAGCACTAGGTAGCAAGATGTAAAAAAAAAATCTCAGTCATGTAACACACAAGTAGTTGCATGTCAGTACTCTCTGTTACACCAGTGTGAATCTGGAGAAACTCTGTTGACCTCAGTAGCATCTGTTTTAACCTTCTTCCTGATTACGGATGGCAGGAAGAATTGTGCGTGTGTTTGGTGCTGGATTTGGAACTTGAAAAACAGTGCCCTTAGTCCTCTGCAAGCAGCAGGAGTAGATTATACCTCTTTGCCCAGTTCATAACAACAACTACCAGTGACCAGGATGGCTGCTTGTTTCCCTGCTGCATGCCTGTCGTGGCTGAAAAACAAAGCGAAGCTGCAACACGACTTCTCGTGTGTTACTGCTTGGTCATCACATCATAGCAAGTTGCAGTCGCTACAGATCAGATTCAAAGTGGTGATTCAAAATTGTGTTTTCTTCCCCAGTATTTTTCTTCCAAGATCTAGCACATGATGTTATGTGTCATTTATTTGTTCAGCAAAACAAGTTTGCCCTTCTTATTTAGAACACTTTTAACGGTCACCAGGGGTTGGGTAAATGTGCTGGCATCCCATGTTCTGCAGCTGCCTATTATGACTAACTCGAGTTTGGTATGGCTCTTGCTGGCTTCCTTTGTGCATTACTTTGTTTAAATTGGAGAGTTATATTACTTCTTGCTGGCAAAAGTTTACATCTTCAGAACACCATACGTTGGCTGAGACGAATCCAATTTATTCCTTGCTGACAGGAATATGGGAAGGACTGTCACTTGCTAGTCTCAGTATGAAATGTAATTTCATGCTGACTCTCCCCAAAAATGCAAAGCCAAGTAAGAGTGTTGCAGATTGGAGATATTTTAGAGATCATGACAATTGGGAATGTTTTGCATTTTGCTCAGCCTTTTTCAGACCTTGATAGTTTTGTTGTCTTTACAGGCCTAGTACAGCCTTGTTCATTTATCATTCTTGTTGGATTTAACTCTCTAGGATCTAACATTTGCCAGTTTGCTTCTGCAATTGTTTTAACTGAAGGAGATTCAGGACGTTGTGACACTGGAGGAGCCTTTTTGTGGATCAAAAATTAGGTCAGGCTGTAAGTGAAAACTTAACTTGAAATCTTTACCCATATCACTAGAGTACATTGGTCTACTTCCTAGACACAGTGACACCCTTCCTAAGAAGGGGACTTTCTAGGTGAGCATCTCTTGCATGGTTCAAGGCATACTTGATTCACTTAGATGCCAGTTACTCCATGACTTAAATAGGAAAAGAGGGTTTGAGGAGGTTCTTCAGACCAGAAATAAGACATAGATACCAAATTACAGAACTGCTGCATTCTGGAAGCAATCAATACCTTCTTGTCTGTTACTAGGAAAATCACTCTTAGTAGAAAGTTTACTTGTTCTCCTACTACATGCACAGAAAGTTACACTGGAGCACGGGGAACTCTGCAATACAAAATGGAAAATCATATGCCTTTATCAGTCCTGTATATTTATTTATTTTTCACTTATTTACAGTCTAAGATGCTGTAGGTCACTGTTAGGTTTTGTTGGACTGTGTCCTGTCTATATTTTATACAGATTTAAATTATGATACATCCACACTGTCACTGGACTTGCTTCCTGGTTTTGTCCAGAACTTTGCTCATCTGTTTGCCAAAACACCTACGTGCTAACTTGTGCTGGGAATAATGCTTTGAGTACCAAGATTGTTCTCTCTGGGAGGAAATCAGCACACAGGTGAATCAGAGGATAGCTGAGCCTGGAAGGCACCGCAGCACTTTGTCCAACCCTTTGCTCATTGCAGGTTCCCCAGGACCATGTCCAGTTGAGTTTTGAGTATCTCCAGGATGGAGACTCCACAACCTCCCTGGGCAACCTATACCAGTCTTTTATCATGTTCAAGTAAAAAGTACGTCCTGTATTTCAGTTTGTCTCTATTGCCTCCTGTCTTCTCACTGGGCGCTACTATGCTGGCTCCATCTTCTTTACATCTTCCAGTTACTTACACATTGATAAGTTTCCCTTGAGCATTCTCTTCTCCAGACTGAACAGTCCCTTGTTTCCACAAAAAGGTGGACAGCTTGTCCACCAGGTCCTTGTCCACCAAGACCCCAAGGTCCTTCTCTGCTGAGTTGCTTTCCAGTCAGTGGACTCCCAGTCAGTACTGGTGCCTGGAGTTATTCCTCCCCAGATGCAGGACTTTGCCTTTCTTTTGCCATTCCCTTTGTTGTACTTCATGAGATTCCCACTTGCCTGTTTTTCCAGCCTGTCAAGGTCCCTCTGAATGGCAACACAACCGTCTTGTCCAAATTTCATATCTGCAAACATGGTGAGAGTGCATTCTGTGCCATCCTCCAGGTCATTAACGAAGCTGTTAAACAATGTTGGCCCCAGTATCAATCCCTGGGGTACACAGGTAGATGCTGAAGTCAAGATAAGCAATATCCCTTGCTCTGCCCTCGTCCACTGAGCCAGTCATCTCCTTCTAGAAGGTATATGCATAGGCACTGTTCTGTACACTATGTGTATACTGTGTTGTGTAGGCACAGGGCCTCCTAGCTTTTAAAATGTACGTCTCTTACGTAAGAGCAATAAGTAGGAACAGATCCAAATTATCATGAAAAAACCTGAGGGCAATGGATTTCTCTCTGCAAAATGAGGGAGTAGGTTTAAATTTCTACATTTCTCTTATTTTCCTGGGTGTTATTAGAATCGATACAAGAAAGCCCAATCGCTTTTTTTTTTTCTTTCCTGTGGCCTATTACGAAGACAGAGCTGAAGTTCAGTTTTGTGTAAGAAGTTTTAGTAGCAAATTAGGAGAACAGATCTTTTTTTCTCCTGTATTTTCTGTCCAAGAGCAGAAATTACAAGAAAGCTCATGAAAAAAAGCCATTTGGTGGGGTTTCTGGGATGATATTGAGAATGGATAAAACCAGAGGTGTTTAGGAGAAGACTGGCAGCTTTAGAAGATTTTTTTCCGATCTGAACGCAGCCTAAATTATTTTCCTATTTTTTCCTAATACCAAAGTGTAGGAAGGAGAGATTATTTTCCACTGGGAGTTCCATGTTATCATAGAAAAAGATGTAATGGTTCCTTTTTTTTTCTAGCATCTTGCAGGACTGTAAAATCTCATCTAAATTGAGAAAATAGCTCAGTTTCTGAAAGAGGAAACCGGTGCAGCTGCCAATTTTTAATCCATCGGTACAAGCCAACAAAAGCTTTGCATAAAAATTCTTTTCATATTTACATTTATTGAGTATATCCAACCACTGACATACCAGCTCCTTACCTAGAAGTCTGTGTGAAAGGAAATAAATCTAATTCTATTGGCTGGATTTGCAATCTGAAGACCTTGGGTAGCTAGAGACTAGTTTTACTTGAAACAGTTAATTTCACAATAATTTCTAAGATTCCATTTTGTACATGGCTTGAGAGAGTGTGTTAGAGTGCTTGGGAGCTTAGAGAGCAATTACTTTTGACACACTACAAAATGAATAGTGTACCCCCTGGAATATAAAATCATTCTCTGTTTGGAAGCATACTTGGCCCATGATTCATAAAAATACCAGTATGTTACTATGTGTTATGTGAAGTTTGAAAATTATGCTTATATTGCCTCTACCATTTAAGGAAGGTTTCTTGCTTTTCAAGTACAAATAAGAATTACAGAGTTTTGAAACAATGATTGTACTAGTATTGACAGTAGCCTAAGGAAGGCACAGAGACAAAAGTCAGGGCCGCTTGACCTTTATAAACATTTCTGATCGTGTTAGAGCCAGTATGGTTGGTTTTGATTTGGAAGAACATAGGATGCTCTCAGTTCACAAACTCCCCTCTGACTGCTGGATGCATTATGTGTACCAAGAAACCGTGGCCTTCCAGTGTTTTCAGGCTAAAGCTAGATCTGTGTAGTGTTGTGTAAGGATCAAAACTCTGTTTTGTACATTGAAAGTCTCAAAATCACACTTCTGTGAAGCACAGAATCTACTGCAATTTATCGATAATTGTTTCCTGAAGTATTGCCAAAGATCACTTAAAAATGGACCACATCCTCCACCCGAAGTCATCCCATAGCAGGACCTACTTCAGTTAAATTAGGGAATTTATTTTTTGTAACGGGGTTTGGAAATTAAGTATGAATTTGGCCAAAATCACGACACACAGCACAAAGGGCTGTTTTGCCTTCATGAAAAAGGCTCATGGATGAAATAAGTCCTATTTCAAAGAAATTATGAAGTTAGGATTTAAGTTGTCTGATCCACCAAAAAGGAAAGATTTTATAATAAAATACTTGGAAAAAACAATGGAAGAGGACAGAGCTGAAGGTACTATTTTTATAAGCTCTGGGCTTTTCCTGCAATGTGCTTGCAACTGGTGGGGTACAAGACTTAGGCAAACAAATCTAAGTAGCTCAGGATCTGACATATGGATTATCTACACACATGTGGCTATATACACATTATTAAGAAATTTAAAGCATTGGGTACAGATAGGGACAGTCTCAGATAAAGTAACGTAGTGTCCAAAACTTCTGAAGTCCTGGAATCAGGTTTGCCTGGGAATTGTCCCAGTTTGTGCTGCCAGAGGACCTTGTTCATGTGGTGGGCATTGTTGGAAGTCAGCAGGGGTTTTTAACAATGATTTTAGCATGGAGGCATCAAATATTATTCAGCAGAAATTTACAGACAGTGTGTAGGACACGGACAGGATTTAATCTGCTGCAGATAACTGCTTGCATTGCTGTAATGCTGTAAACTGTCTCTGATTATCTGACTTCACTCTTGGCATACTGATGCATGTCTCAGTTAACTGGGAATGTCAAAACAGATCCTCCTTATGCTGTGAGCTTCTAACCCAGGAGGTGAAGTGCCATTGTTGGTTGAATAGAGAAAGCCTATGGAACAAAGCTGAGCAGCTCCGGTCTCATCCTGTGGACAGTGGTGGCACACACCAGACCACTGCCAGACACACCACATCATTGCAAGGTGGCTTACCTTTCCCTGGAGGACCTCAAAAAGGTTTTATGAGGTGGCTGTTATTGCTGTTGTGCCACTTCGAGCTGTGCTGTGAAGGGGAATGAAATAATGAGCAGGTGGTCTGAAAGCGTAACCCTTAGCTATCCACCTTCTCTGGAGACTTCAGGGTTTGGATTTGAGAAAACATTGCTTAATTAGCTCATCAGACTCCCTGAACCTGGAAGTAATTGTGTTTTAATTCGGTTTTCCTAATATGCTTTGTTTTTATGAACCTCATGTGGAGCATCCACTATGTAAATAAATTATATTTTCACTTTTTCCTCTTCTCCCCACACTGGGCTCATTTAATACTCACATGGCTTGTATCATAGAAGAAAACAATCACAAACCGGAAAGACCAGAGCTCTTTAGTTTAAACAAATCCCTTATTCTGGAGCTGAATATTTAGTTTGGTCTCAGCAAAATAACAAGCATATGCAGTCTTTGGAGGAATTTTTATTAACATATTAAAAAGCTTATTAAATCATTACTGCCTGGCTGCCTTAGTGTCTAAAGGCTGTTTAAAGATATAAGGTTAACTCAATATAGCAATCAGGTATCTACAGTTGAACTTGAGTGGAATTTGAGGTACATGTCCAGGGAGCAGCAAAATACTGTGCAGAGCCACCTCAGCTAATGATGATTGAGATGATTTGGTTATTGAAAGCAAGGCAGCAACACAAGCATGGCCATATTATATATGATGGAGCTCTCTAGTAGTAGGTTGACAGGTTAGACTCTGCCCTGGTGAAGGACTGTGCCCAGCAGAGAACCTTGTGATGCTAAAGTACATTGACCAAAACATCTGTCACTGTCAGCATGACTCTCATATCTGTAAGTCATTGACCCTGTTGGATTTAGCTTTGCACCTGAACATTGCTGCTTCATACTCTCTACCCTGCTGTTTTTTTAGAGATGCTAGGAGAAAGGATGGACTTGATGACCCTGGAGGTCCTTTCCAACCATAACGATTCTGTGTGATTCTGTGATTTGCTGGCATTTCCAGTCCCTCTTGTGGAAATGGCACACACTCCCCATGTCCACCTCTCTGGAATGACAGCTCACATGCTAGCCTAACCCTCTCCATGTCAGCGTGCTGTGCTGAGGATGGCAGTGTCCCAGGTACAAACACAAGCTGTGTCCTCCCTCCTTACTGTGAGCAGTAACATCCTGGTGACTATGGAGGGTGTGGTACCTTCATCCAGCTGGGACCCATGCCCAGAGCTCAAAAGGCTTCACTGGAGCATATAGACTCTTTGGGGAACTGAGAGATGCTCTCCAGGGCCAGTCTCTTGTGACAGGTATCTCATACTCTGTTTTGACTTTGCATGTAGCCTTTGTATCTGATTCACTCTGGTGTTACTTCATTTTCATGGGATGTAAGTCCATCTAGCCCTTTTCTGTCAGCAGGAGGGATTTAGGGCCTTTAGACTGCCTTAACCTCGTCTGTGGGGGATGCCTAGAAAAGCGTTGCTAAATTCTCTCCAGAAGCAGGTTCAACTAATGCAGGTCTTGAAAGGATACCCAGGCTCCATGTACAAACCACCTCGGGGAGACTGCTCACTAGCCTTTAGCTAGACATGACTGAAGTGTCCTTTTCTGGCCCAGCCCCGGAGCTAGAGTTTCAACCAATGATTCTGACATTTCAAAAAAGTCTTTTAGTCCCTTGGCTACTGAACAAAGCTATGCTATTCTGAGAGTTTAGTCAATATTGTGTCAGACTATTAAATATCCACTATGTGACAGAAAGCCTCATGTTCAGAGTAACACCTGGCAAATCCGACAAATGTTTCAGTATTTTATGCACAAAATGGAAGTCTTTCAAGAGCAGAAAGAGAAAAACCCCTTACAGAATTTCTTTAACTCCCCAGGGAAAGTGGCAAGCAGTATCCCAGACCCCACTCCAAATGCAGCGCTAGGGATGAGGCTTGAATGTGAGGCTAACGCTGCAGCCAGCCCTCTCCATCTCCTCATTACCCTCTGGGGTCTGCATATCTACATCCATTAAAAGTGATCCAAACCAAAATAAAGCAATTTATTTCATGTCAAAAATCCCCACCTCATTCAAAGAAGATGTATTTGTACTGATTTTTTTT
>VZZY01019050.1:0-27669 GCA_013400335.1 Eurystomus gularis | reverse complement strand
TTTTTTTTTTTTTTAATGGCAGCTTAGTTTTTACAGGACTTTTTTTGCGACAGTTCATTTACTAAATCAAACCATCAGTTGCTTATGCTGCTAGAGTTTTACTTCAGGCTTGCTAGTGCACTGTTGGAACTCTTCTTGCTGAGTAACATCACAGGGAAACTATGTGTTTATCCTTGTGATGCATAGGGGAAACGCTAAGATTTCTGCTATGGGACACATGCCAGCTAGAGGGATGGAGAGACACACCAGGATATTGCTCTGTTGCCTTCAGTTGATTATATGTCCAGTTTTCCCCTGGGCTCTCAGATGTCGTCTCTCAAATATTCTGCACTGTGGATGGGCCTCGAATGTTTCTCTTTCTTCAGTGACTGTGTGACAGATGGGGAGTGCCAGAAGAAGAGTCTTAGAGCAGACGGGCTCTCCCTTTTTACACGCTCCAATGCATGCAAAAAAAAGAGAGCCCAGGATGAAAATGCTCCCATAACGATGGGTAGTTGCTGATACCATGATCGTGTCCCCTAAAGAATCATGTACCAGGAGCGATGTTAAGAAGGAATTCAGATTGCAAGGTTAAACACGGGGAAGTTAGGCAACATCGGAACAAGTTATTTCAGCAATCTGAACCCATCCTCTCTGCCTGTACATTATGATACAATATTTACTTACATTAAATAAAAAGAAGCTAAATAAAATAAAATTTTTGATTCTGTGATTCTTATTCCTGCTTCGTTTTGCATGTTTGCACAAAACCACGAGGAGCAGAACTTCCCTGCTGTGGCACAGTGTCTTGCGCAGTTTACCAGCTGAGTGAAGCCATGTGTCTTAGAGGGAGGAGGTAGGAATCTGCTGCTCATGTTGTTGCAGGAGGAGCCCAGGCACAGAGAGGAGAGGAGCCCCAGGTTTCACCCCAAGTTTTACATGGGGTCCACAGTGTGAGGAGCCGAGCAGCCAGGTTGTCTCCAGCTGTGGTAGAAATAATCCTTTCATCTCCTCATTTTTGAGTGGCACCTGTGGCAGATTGGCCGGTGGTGGGCACTGGGGTGATGGCAGAGGATGTTCTGCTCAACCTCAGCAGCCCCACTTATGGTTATGGCAAATCCGGAGCTTCAGGGAATGTAGCTGCTAAATTCTGCGAGAGGGAATGGTGGTTTTCAGAGGCCCCAGACTCCATCAACTGTGGAGTTTCAGTCTCAGCACAGGGCAACCCCCTTTTCTAAACAGCAAGGGTCTGCTCAACGATAGAAGGCTAAAGCTCTGACTTGAAACACTTTAATATGGGAAGGGGTGGGAATTTCCTTCCCCTCTTTTTAAACATCATATTCTGCCTGGAAGTTTCCAAAGGAAATCAACCAAGGATAGAAAGATTCAAGCTGGGTGAAAAAAAGTTGGATGAAGTCATCAACAACTGAAAATAAGTCCTTGAAGCAGCAAATCTGAGGGTATTTTTAACTGCATTTGTTGCTATCTGTGCTGCCTGTCAAAACAAGAGCTTGTTTCATCCCCTCTGCGTTTCTGACAAGTTATGTGTGAGATGTTCACGGACCAGTTTTGCAGTTAGAAGGAAATGTGTTCCAACCATAACGATTCACAGCTTGTGAGATGGTCACAGCAATATCTCAGATCAGGGAAAGGACACATTCATTGAATCTATCACAAGGAAATTTTATGTTAAGTAAAGTATTTAACTGGAATGTAGCCAGGATTCCAGCCCTCTGTGTAAAACAATCAACTTAAAATGCTGAGATTTTTACTTCTCTTTTTTTTCACATTTTGTTCAAAACTATCAAAACACATTAGAGAAAATAATTCAAACTTGCAAAAATCTTTATTGTAAGAAAGGAAAATCTCGTAACAGCTGCAACAGACAATACTTTTGACTTACCACATTTCTGAGATAATTAAGTGAAATATTCAAGCCATATATATGCTTCCAGGCAAATACTTAATCATCTGCTTTTTTTGTTGTTGCTGTAAGGGTAGTTATTTATAGTGATTTACTAATGAGGAGCAGAAAGCAATGCTTCTAATCTTCATCTTCCTTCACTGTTCAGCTGAGCATACTGAACTGCAGATAGCACACTGTGGTATATTAATTGTGTGAAGGGATTTGTGGTCACTGTTCTCACTGATGCTAATGCAGATAATGTACATTCATAAATTCTACAAGCCATATATTGAGAAATATACTATTATTGTCCTAATTTGCTTCAGGCTTGAGGTTCCCTAGAAGAACCTGTGCGAGCTGAAGATGTTTTGGTAAGTATAAACGAATTATGGAATACAGACAGCAAATGGTTCAAATTCCACAACAGGAAGACCTTTTCCATGAAAGGCTAAAATCTCAACCTGACAACCCATCCCAACGGTATTCTTTGTGAGAGAGGCAATGAAAGAGCAATAGGGACCATCAGATCTCCCTGGCAGCCAGGCCAGCAACTACCAGGAGATTACAGCAGATCCTTGCCATGAGCTCATCCATATATACACTCATACAAACCCTTCCTACTCTGCCCGAGATGCTCTCAGGAGGTAAGGATCGAATGCTTATCTCAATAGTGATTTAAGTGATTGCCCTTGCAACCTGAAGAAGGTTAAAAAAGGGATGAAGACAGACTAGACAGCCCCAGGTGCAAGCAGAGCTCTGGTGCCCTGCAGCCTTGACCCTGAGCCCCCAGGCTGAAAGGAGATCTAATAGTATCAGATCTATTTCACACAGGCTGTGTAGTTAATTTCACAAGTTCAGAGACATACTGGTGGGAAGGGACCCCAGGAGGTCTCCACTCCACCCTCACACTCAAAATGGTGCTATCAACAACACCAGATAAGGTCAACAGCAGCTTTGTCTAGCAAAGTCTGACAAAAGATGGGGATTCTGGTTCCAGTTCTGCACTACTCTCCAGGTGGATGAGTTTTTCCTAATGCCTAGCCTGAACTTGCCAAGCTACCATCTGTGGCCTTATGCCTTGTTAGACATCTCACACTACCAAGAAGAGTTTGTCCATCTTGTTTGCAACTGCCCCTTCAAATAGTTGTAGACTGTAGGTCTTCCTCTTAGCCTCCTCGCTACCTGGCAAAGCAAGCCCACAGTCCTCAACCATTCTTAGTAGGCCATGAGATCTAGCTCCCTTGGCCATCTTGGTAGCATTCAAATGGACCCTTTGCAGTTTAGCAATATCCCTCTTTAACTGGATGTCCCAAATTTTTTAAAAAGTGCAACAAGTCTAAGCCACTGGTTTTACCGCAGAAGATTTACTGATATCCTGGGGTCCACTATGAGTGCTCATGCGACACAAAATCTGATTTTATTGTGTTCATGATGTAGAAGCACTCTCTGCATATGCATGTTGATTGTGCATGGAGGCAGATATACTGCTTAGGAGCTTCTAGGTTAGAATGGTCCTGAAGCACGGTCTCAGCAGATCCCTGAGTCTCTAGAGCATCCTGGAAAATGGGAATGGAGCTTGATAAACAAAAGTGCAGTGAGTGTAGATTACAACCGACATACAAGAGCTGGCTGCGTTACTGTGAAACCCACTGATTAGTAGAAATTTTAATATTACCTTTTCTTCAAGAAGATAAGCAGATCAACAAATGTCTTTTATTCAAGAACTAAACAATATCTTTACAGCAATCCTTTTTAAAGCCTGCAAATTTTGTACAACTAAGCCTGGCTATCTTCTTAAATATGTAGGGTTTTTATGCTACATGTTATAACAAAAAAAATGTGATCCCAAGTTGTCTTTGGAAAGACAAAAATTCTGCTGTAATTACAAAGAGGCCTGAAAAGAATTGTTTTAAATGTATGTATGAATTAACATTTCTATATCATTCATTCTTGAACATCTAGACCTTTGGAGCCCTGAAATTATTTTCTAGAACTTGGGCAGATGTGGTAAGAAAAAGGTTTTTTTCATCATTTGGTTCCAAGGCCAAGTTCTTCAGAACTGCTTAAAATGCAGTTTTCTTGGCACAAATAAAGACATTTTCTTTGAACAAAATTAGGTTTTTTGGGCATACTTCAGCTGGCAGCTTTGAGAAACTTTACGACAGCTGAGGAAGAAAATGAAATGAGAAAGGAAAACGGAGGCATCTGACACTATGTATGGCTTTGGCTTACCGTCTTTATTTGGAGAATGCTGGACTTCTCCCCCAGCTCTACTACACAGTCCACGTTGTTCATACTGAACCTATCTTTTAAAGCCAGATGTGACTGGGGGCAGCTCGATACTTTTCCTTCGGCCCACCTGCATATATCCATCTCTCCACCCGCCAAGACACAACCATGAGATAGAAAAAAAGCAGTCATGCACTACACCGCATGATTCACATTTTTGGGGTAGTTCTGTCATCTCTGTGGCATATGTTCCTTTCCTCATGATGTAAAATATGGCCAGTGTGTATATGTGTGCTGCAGATAACTTTTGAGTGGAATTCGTTTCAAGTAAAGCTGGAAGTCTGAGAGTTGGCTGGATCTAAAGTCCATTACATGAGCTCCCTTCACAGTCATGGGATAGAAGTGGGCACCTTTGGAGGGTAACTCACCCTCCCAGTGTTTCAGGCTTGTGGCTGTTCCCCCAGCTGACTTCCAAGGAAGCATTGCTAGCTCTCTTAGGCTGACAGCTGAGTGAGTGATATGGCTCAAGTTAGGTCCACTGCACCTTGTTTCTGGGCATTAAATTGAAATAGCTTTCTTCTACAATTCAGTGAGAGGTAAAAAGTCATGGTTGTTTCTTTGTACGTCTTTTCACAAAGCAGTCTGAATTTTTCCCTTATTCCTCCCACATCCAGGCACAGGCTCAGTTTTGACAGGTTAGAGGCTGGAGCCAAAGAATTGTAGGTGACAATCAATAGGGATTATTGTTGAGGGTGCAGTAATAAAACTGTATCACTAGGAGGAAAAAAATGGAGGCTCTAAACATTAAAATTAATGTTTATGAAATGTTTGCAAAAAAATAATTTATTAGACAAGTAACATGAGTCCAGTTTTCCTGATAATTCTTTGTTTAAATCATCCAGCATTCCTTCACTTACAGTTGTAATATATCACTTACTTCTTGAGGACTATTCCAGCAAATAAGAAAACTATGTTAAGTCCTAACAGGACTTCTGGGACACAAACCACTCTCTAAATACTTTGAATTCATTCACCTTTAAAAACATAAAATAAATAATGAACTAATCAGATTCCTCACTGAAACTCACCTATAAACCACATGTATTTTTGAAGCCAGTTTTTAAAAATGTCTTCCTTATTACACCAAACTTTTCCAGAGATTCTTTTCTAATCTTAGAGATGCAGCAACAATTCAAGCACAGCAGTTGTATTTCTAAAAGGCAGTAAAAAGAATCCTTAGAATTGCTAGGACAAAGGTTGGACTTGATGACCCTGGAGGTCCTTTCCAACCATAATGATTCTGTTAAAACTATAAGCATACATCGTCACATGTTTTATTACCTGAGCATATTTGCAATAGGCAAAATCATACAGCTAAAGAATACTAATAAGAGAATAAAAAAAAAAAACCTCTTGATATCATTCATGCATCTGGAGAACCAATTTCTCTTTTGACCGATGATGTCATCTTCCTAGTGCAAAGTGCTCAGAAGGGCCAAACGATAATGCAATAACTCATTTTGGAGTCTTCATAATTTTTCAGTGGTCTGGTTTGTAAGAGCTTTAATTGTCTTTACCGTACATGTGCCTGAAACAGATGCAAAAGCACATTTTAGGACAGAAAACCATCAAAGTTTCTTGGAATTTCACAGGCTTTAGGTGGAAGTATTCAAGCAACTGCGCCTGTCTTGGTTTGTCTGGGCAGCAACAGTCCAAGCTGCTTTGACAGGGCTTCAGGTGTGAATTGACCACTCTGCACATGGCCCAGCCAGGGAGAAGGACTGAGTATGTGGAGATGTAACATACTGTTCAGTGAGGATACAGCACGAGAGTATAGAAGGCGTGGAGCCTCTAGAGGTGAAATGATTGTTAAAAAAGAAACGGCCCGTCTGTCCTGCATGCTGTCTGTACTCCTAAACCTACCAGCATACATCTTCATACAAAAAGATAATAAAGCCATCCACCAAAAACTGCGTGTGGCTCAACAGAAACAGTAAGAAGGCTATGAAAGGGAGAAGACTGGGATTTACAGCATGGAAAGATCACCCAAAGGAGGGGACAGACCACCCATAAAACATGGAGAATCAAGTGTAAACAGAAAAATAAGAAAGCCACAGAAGAATTGAAGTGTGCCTTGCAAAGGGGAATAAAAAAAAGCTCTTCAAATAGCTCTAAAGCAGGAATACAGGAAGGAAACTGGTAGGACCACTTGATGATCAACATGTAAAAGAGTCACTCATAGACAATGAAGCCAGAGTAGCAAAGATTGGTGAATTCTTTGCTCAGTGTTCCCCATAGAAGACCTTGGGCAGATTATTTGGCGAATAGGCCAGAAGAGCTAGATCTGAGATGGAGAAACAGGGCTTAGCGGTCTAAATAGGTAAGCTACATGCTAACAAGTCATGAGAACTGGATGGCTTTGATCTGGAAGTGCTGAAGAGCTCCTATACAAAATTAGGGGGTTGTGAGGCAAAGAGTGTGAGTTGTCGTTACAAACAGCTGCTGTACCAGAGATCTTGTGGGTTTCCAGTGAAACTCCTGTCCACAAAAGGGCTCCAAAAAGGGGACTATCTGTTAGTAACTCTGACTTCCAGCCCTAGTAAGATGGCAAACTCTAATGCAGAACAAGATCACTGAACAAATGGGTTAGCATGATCTCTTGGGAGAAACTCAACAGAGCCTCTGTGAAGAGGTGAACATCTGATGGTGCCAGCTGAAAGGCAGAGCTCAAAGTGTTGTACTGAATGGAGCTACATCTGGCTGGCAACTGGTCACCAGCGGTGTTCCTCAGGGTTCAATTCTAGAGCCAGTTCTGTTCAATATATTTATCAATGATCTGGATGCAGGAGTTGAATGCATCATTAGCAAGTTTGCTGATGATACCAAACTGGGAGGTGCTGTTGATTCTCTTGAGGGGCAAGTTGCCTTGCAGAGGGATCTAGATTAATGGGCTATGATTAATGGGATGAAATTTAACAAATGGTGGATCCTGCACCTAGGATAGGATAATGTCAGGCACAGGTATAAGCTGGGAGACAAGTGGCTGGAGAGCAGCCCTGCAGAAAGGGATCTGGGGGCTGGTTGACAGCAGGCTCAGTAGGAGTCAGCGGTGTGTCCTGGAAGCCAAGAGGGCAAACGGCATTCTGGGGTGCATCAAACACAGCGTAACCAGCCTGTCAAAAGAGATGATTATCCCGCTGTGTTCAGTGTTGGTGCAGCTTCACCTTGGGTACTGTGTGCAGTTCTGGGCCCCACAATGTAAGATGGGTGTGAAGGTCTTCAAATGCTTCCAGAGGAGGGCAACAAAGCTGGTGAAAGGACTGGATGGAATGTCCTATGAGGAGTAACTAAGGACTTTGGACTTGTCTAGTTTTGAGAAAAGGAGGTTGAAGGATGACCTCATTGCTCTCCACAGCTTCCTGAGGTGGAAAAGTGGAGAGAGAAGTGCTGATCTCTTCTCCCTGGTATCCAGTGATAGGGCATATGGGAATGGTTCAAATCTGCACCAGGGGAGGTTCAGACTGGACATTAGGAAGCATTTCTTTACTGAGAGGGTGGTCAGACACTGGAACAGGCTTCCTGGAGAGCTGGTCTGTGCTGCAAGCCTATTCAGTGTTTAAGAAGCAGTTGTGGACTTAACAACAAGCGTTAACTTTTGGTCAGCCCTGAATTGGTCACGCAGCTGGACTAGTTGATCATTGTAGGTCCCTCCCAACTGAAATAATTTGTTGTATTCTATCCTAAAATTGGAAGGGTACTGCTACTCCCAAAGTATTACCACTTGTCAGGAAGACTATTGAGAAAAAGAAACGGCATTTTGACACTGTGTACATTTTGTCACTATAGAAAATCATTGTGAGAAACATATGCAGCCCTGGGCTCTGCATCTGAAAAAGGATATGATGGGGTTTGAAGAGAATTACAGGGAAGGGTAACTAGAACAGTCAAGAGAGCAAGAGAGACCAAAAGATAGTACTGTTCAATTTGGAAAGAAGGTGGCTGTGGGGAGATACAGTCAGGGTACAGTATCATAAAGGCAGCAGATAAGAATAATTTATTAGTCAAATTCTACAGTCTTGAGGGACTTAGTGAAACTAGTAGGAAATTGGCTTAAAACAGATCTTGGTTTTGATTATAAATACCAATTTTTTTTTCAAACAGAAATTACTTCTTTACAAGTGAGTAGTGACTTTTTTAGCTTTGTTGCCCCAGGAGGTTGCAGAGCTACTTAACCAGAGCAGATTAAAGTAGAAATTAGGCAGGTTCATAGATAGCAGGTCCAAAAGAAGTACTAAAGGGAAAAGACAGGTATGTACCCTTTGATATCCCTCATCTAGATTAGAGATTGCTAGCAGATGATGGGGTAGTAGGATGGGAAAGGACTATAGAAAGTGGCCAGGCCTCTGTGCCCTTGAAATAGCTTCTCCTATTGCCACTGTTGTGGCCAGGTACTGCTCTTACCTATGTCTCGGTATAAAAAACAGGTATTTTTCTTTATTAGGATTTATTCTCACTGTAAAGCACCTGGCAATATTTATCATCCCTAGAAAAAAATCAGAGTTCTGAAAAAGAAATACTGCTTGCTAAAAATATCTGTTTCTAATCTCACCTAAGAGTTGAGAGCTATGTAGAGGAGAGTTTATTTTTTAATGCAAGGAGGCATGCCAATCGTATATAAATTAGCACAAGCAAAAAAGAGGAAAACCTGGGGCAAATCTAACTATGCCTCCAGTACAAGTCTAAGACCTGAAGCCCACAATGAAAACAGCAATGCAGATTGCATGCTGGCATCATAACACATCAGCTGTGATTACAGCTGTCACACAGTCAGAGGAACAAAATATCCTTCAGTGCTTTGTGAACAAATGAACAAAACATTTCTCTACCAGGACTTTGTCCTAACAAGAAAATGAAACCCAACCGAACAGGAGGTTTGGCTTTGTCCCACCCGTGTCCCTCCCTTCCCTGGCTTGACTTCATCTCTGCCGCATCCAGTGGGGCCCATGCCCTGCTCCGTCCTGTTGCTTCTCTGTCCCAGTCACCTCTCGGGACAGAGCACTTCCAGGCAGCTCATGAGAGTATCTGTGGATATCAGGCTTGTGACTGGAAAGTGTCTTCTCCAAGTGTAAGCCAGAGAAATTATTCTTGCCACTTGGACCTCTGCTGTGGGCTGTGAGCTGACAGGTCCTTTAGACATTAGACACCTGTCTGACCCCCTCTCCCTCCATTCATCCTATCCACCTCCATGGATGCTCTTCAAGGAATGATTTGTCTTCATCTGTACAAATCCCAAAGCTGACTTGACACCTGCTTCACACAAACTTACCTGCTAGGTGTTTTAAATTCTGTGGTTGGAACTTGCTTCTGCCATTTGGGTACATTTGAAAATCTTGCCTTAAAGCACATCTTGAAGTTAAAGCTTTCTTCCATTTGTTGTTCCCACAGGATTTCTCCCATCCCAGGTGTTCTCTGATTTCTACTGGAAGAGGGATTAATGCTTAGACTAATCGGTGGATGGTGTCACTTAAGGTAACGGTTTTGAGAACCAGATGTTATTTGCACAAACTTGTGCACCTTCAATGCTGTATGTGTAGCATTAATGTATGAAAGTTGTTCATATAGACATTTCCTAGTCTTCCCAGTTCAGCATGGACTGTGTCACTCAGCTCTGCTGGAAACTTCCAACTATGGGTATTAAATGATTTTCATGCAGAGAAAAATGCAGACACTGGTGGCTCGATCAGCGTCTGTGTGTGTGTTTTTGTCTGTGAGGCTGTTCATTGCTACACGTATACCTTTGCTGGACAAAATAGAGTCACATGGATTTAGAGTAGTGCCTTTGAATATGCTGATTTATTTATATGTTATAATTTCCTTTTTTTTTCCTTTCATATCTTGATCTGAGGCTTATTAAATTGCTATTAGAAAACAGTACATGGCAAATATTATCTTTATGGCTCTGCATCCAAGATGCTTTTATGATGAAGAAGGAGAAGAAAGAAAATTGAATGAAGGCATTCTGTTAAAATGAGCTGCTTTGTTGCTATAGACCTCCATAGAGACCTGGTAAAAATCCCTAGAAAACCACAAGGAACTCAGAAAATTCTGGAATGTGTTTGTCCTCATAGGAGACACCCCTCTTGTCTGGAAGACTCCTAAAATCTTGACAGAAGAGAAAACTGTGCTTGACAGTTCCCATTTTGGAGATGGAGAGAGCTGGAGATGGTTTGCTAGGTTAGAAGGTGCAGTAACAGTGTTTATGCAGAGCCTGGCTTATCTTCACAGCAACAGAGGTTGTTCGTAAAATCACACGATCAGCACCAGCATACAGACAGAGGAGTTTCAAATATTCTGGGAGAAACTCCACCTTTAATTCATGTTCAGAAGGAGTTGCTTCACTGCTGATGTAAAGGATGGTGTTCACTGTCTCTGGGACAGAAACTGAGATGAAGGGCCTTGAGGGACCAGGTCTTCATTGTCACAAGGGTGTTATGAGACCCTGCTCTGGAGAGATGTTCCAGAAATGCTAAATTGCAGAACTCTGAAGCCTGCTTGGCTCTGTATCATTTCTGAGCAATTCATGTTAACTATGGCTCAGAGGACTGTGATGAGTCTCTGACGGTTCAGACTCTCTTCTTAAATGTCCAGAGGCAGACTCTGTCTTTGGGTTGCTAAGATGCTTGGCACAAATGTGTAGAGCTGATCCTGCCAGGCACTGAACAATCTGGATGGAGTCAGCAGTCAAAGTAAGCACACAATTGGTTCCTTTGGCAAAATTATTCAAGTGTTTAAACCCACAATCAGACCCCCTTTCTGGACTAAGCCAATGTACCCTACTTTGGGCATCGCCCATCCAAAGATCTTACAAGAAATATCAGCGCCTCTAAAAAGCATGGTGTTTTTGCTGGTCCAGCATGCATAGGGGGTGATCTGGAAGAACAGGACAGGGGGATGAAAGGAATGTGAATTCTGCGTCCTCCTAAGCTTGAAGGGTGAATGAATTGAGAGCTCTTCTTAAGAGAGATCAAGTTGCTGTGCAGTAATCGCCTTGCTGGGGCATCCTCCACTGCCAGGAGCCCACGAGGAATTAGCTTGTCATTAGGGCACTTGGCAGACGGGCAGGGCCCAGGGGCATAGGCCAGGTTTTTCTGATCACTCACTACAGCCTATGCTCCTTGCTTGGGGAAAAAGGTACCAAAGTACTATCCTGAGTCATCCTTCATCCTCCTGCATGTCCAGGATAAACAACACAAGTCATCTGAATAGCTTTCATGTGGCCCTTTTCTGAGGCCAGCAGTAGTAGCAATTCTCATGGTATGTTGAAGTCCTCCGCCTATCCATTGGGACATTTTCCCTTCATCATGAAGGTGCTAATTAACTCTATCTGGGAGACTCACCTCTGTGAGAGCAGCATGTCCTCAGTGACAGGTATGTCCCAAGCCAGGGGAGGATCGGGCTCCACCAGCTTTCCTAACATCTTCCAGTGTTAGAAGTAGGACGCTGCCCAAGTGGGCCTTTCCCAGCCCTCCTTCCCCTCCTCTGCCAAGGAGGGGAATGCCACATCCCCTTCCAGGGTTTTGTCATCCCCCCCAAACTGCCATACATCTCACTTGAACTCCTTTCATTCTGCTGAACTAAGAGTTTAATAAAGGTAATGACAGTTGTCTGCCCCAGGCCATGCCTGTAAGTCAGCAAAGAGTGTTCTGATCTTGTAAATCACACTGCAAATTGCCTACATATCTCTCAGATTTTGTTAGTTTATTTGTTTCAGTCTTCCTTTGCAGCTCTCAGCTGGTGCCGGATGAGGGAGACTGGATCAGACCAGACCAACCACGGATTCGAGCCAGCATGGCAGCTCTGGAACAATTTATCTTCTTTTTTTTCTTTTTTTTTTCTTTTCAGTACAGCAGCAGCAAGTTTGCTTTTGAGCCAGCACCTCACAGTCCCTTGTGACTATCACAGATATAAAAATCATGTGATGTTGCTTGGTAACACTCAAATGTAAGTATCGTACATGTCCCAAGGACTGCACTGTATTTAATCAAAAGTAACAAATACTATATAAACACACCAAATTCAGGGGCATCTGCTATTAATTCAACAGAGCAAGCGTAATAGTGCTGCTCATAAATTTGAAACTCTCTCCATATTAAATAGGAATTGCTGACAACATAGCACTTACCATACAATGTAAAAGTGGGGAAAAATATGATTCACTGGCTATTGATAAATCAAAGAAATGAAACCTGTGGAGTAAACCCAAGACACAGTGAAGGCGGTCTGTCAGAATCAAACATAGCAGCATCCAAATTAACCTGGGCAAGATCCAGGCTCAGGCTATAGCCACAGATCAAAACATTCCTCTGCATATAAACATCCTACCATGGGGGCTGATCAACATCTCACATTAGTAATACTATATTCCCTGAGAAGGGCTTTCAAGGCACACATCAGCACAAAAGATGTGAAGTTCAAAGCCAACAATAAGAAAACAATTAGAAACAGACATCTCTTACTCAAGGACTCCACCAAGAATGGCAAGCTTTTTTTACTAGCACAATAATCCCTGCAGTGGCAAAGGAGAGCGGTCAGAGAAGTCAGGGAAGAGACAAAATAGTCTGCACAGATTAGAATAACAATATACTAGTGGACAATATTTTATACGTGCAGAGCGGGAAACAAACTTCTACTTCGGGAGCTCCTTTTTTCTACCGAGGCTTGCTGCAGCTCCTTGATTTTTGCTGCAGCTGTTAGAGAAAATATCCCATAGTTACTGTGATCGCACTAATCACAAAGTATTAAATTAAACATTACTTTTAACTTTAAAATAAAACTATGCAATGGCTGTGCTGCTGGATCATACTCTTCAGTCTTCCCTCTTGCTGTTTTCTGATAACTGCTCCATCAAGTAACGGGCTTTACCTGCACCAGACCAGAATTGCCTCTGTACTGCTGTTGCAGCAGTTACTTCAGGCCCACTCTGAATTACCTTGTCTTTCCCAGTATTTACTGCTTTTGTGTTTTTTTGCTTTCCTTGGCAAATCTGGGTAAATTGACACTGAAGAACGACCAAAGACAGATGTTTGCTTAGAGGTTTCCCGTGCAGTAACACAGTCCAGGAGGAGACATGAGGCCACTGAAGGCAACCACCAGTGAGACTGTCCTTACGGGGAGACTCCAAGAGAGTGGTTGCAGTGGGACACGTCTGCCTCTTTGAGCAGCAGCCCTGGTATCCCCTGCCAGTGCTTTTGCTGAAATGCAGTATCCACAGCACTTCTTTTAGATCGGGAAGGCAATTACATGGGAAGTTTTATCTGGGGACAATCAATCATCCCCAAAAGTTCTGTGTCTTTCCTGTCAGCACTTTGATGTGCTGTGTCACAAAAATGTCGGAGAACTTTGGCTAAGATCCAATGGTAGATTTTACTGATCAAAACTATTCATTCAGAGGTATTAAACAAGAGAAAACCAAGCTAGAGGAGGAGGTTGGAGTGAACCAGAGGAGTGAATCCCTGCAGTGTCTTCCCTGTGTGAACACACTGATGACCAGAGTTACCTGCCACTCTCCTCACCTGTGGTGGGAGGACCACGCTGCCCTTTATTTCACACTATAAGCTTTTTCTTATTTTTACTTGAGAAAATATATATCTCCCTGGAGTGGGCTGTCAGCATGAGCTGGTTTGGGGAGGGGCTTATAGAGAGATTGCCTTGGGGTAAAATCAACCTCCCTCTCCTGATTTACTCAAATCTTTGGCAGCCTCATGAAACACAAACCAAATAATTTTGTAACTGTGCCTTATTAAAAACAAATTACAGCAAAAAAAGGAACAAATTTAAATAGTGGATAGGAGTGGTGATGAGTTCCAGACCTGATCCTGAGCAGCAGGTGGTTAACGGGAACCTTCCGAGGAGCCACGCTCAGAAAGGTGCCTCAGGGAGAGTCTCTGCAGTCATATCTGTTAGCAATAATTTCTCCAGCAGTTCTCTGAGGTTGTGAAATAAATACAGGCCCAAGTAAAAGAGATGGTGCTTGTATTTAATGATGACTGTGCTCAGAAAGACCTTGCACTTTGTCAAGAGGGCCATAAGGTGAACAACGAAAGTGAAATGTAACCTGAAGAGTATTATGCATCTATGAAGCTACATTGGATCAATTAAATGGATGAGGAGAGGAAAAAAATCAATGCAGGTCCTCCACTCTGGGATATGACTGTGAATGTGTTACTCTTAAATCCTGCAAAGATACGTGCCAAGCAAATTCCCATATAGGCATTTCCATCTTTCATTGACTGCCCTCAAAACAAAGCCCATTCGATGAGCTCAGTCACAAGGCAAGATTTGTCCAGGGACCCTAGATCCAAGAAAATAGCCTACTAAAGCTTCCAAGTACAAAGAAAGCACAGACATCGGCTCTGGTTGCGGACTAATGAAGCTCGGCTTCTTCGAATATCGAGAAATCAAATAGCAATTAGCCATTTCTTTGTTCTGACTCCCAAGCCTCTGCCAGTCAACCCTCAGCCCTAGAGGTCTCCCTTGTAGCTTGTTCTGGGACCTATAACCTTTGACTTTTTTTTCACATTGCCATAAACCTTTGGGAAAAATAGCCAGTGGCATTGCTTCATTGACATGTCATTTTGGTTTAGAGAGTTTTACTAGAGAAGTCATGGTTATTTCAGCTATTTTAGTTCATAACGGAGCGTAACTCTTCCTTGACAGTATCATGAGTGGATGCCAGTAGTTATACCACATCTATAATACTTATTCACTAGAAATGGCTGAAATAACTATAATGAATTAACTATAAATTTTGTCATTAGACAAGGTGGATGTGCAGGTGTCCAGAAGAAGCACTGTAACAGTCACAGAAATAAGTCACTCCATTACAGATAACAGCAATACCTGATTAAGCAAAACCTACCACTACCCACACGCTTCCGAGTAATGGGATGAAGAGTCATGTTATAGATGGTCCTCTTTTTTTTTCATATCAGTGCATAAACCAAATTTTAAAAATAGAAGCAGTGCTAATTTTGTTGTTTTCTACCTTAGAACTTTGTCCAAATACAGTGCATTTCATTTTTAAGTTATTTTCGTTATTCCGTAATTATCTTCCCAGTGATGCTCACTTGTTTTCTAATTTATAGAGCTGTTCCTGAGTATTGAGATCATGGTAGACAATAAAACGGAAAGTGTTAGCCTTCTTTTTCATCAAAGACAAACTCTGTAAGGAAACCCATACATTTTTCACAGCCATTTTAACATCCTGTGTCTTGTTGAATGTTTTCAATTGGAATAATGATTCTTTAAAAGAAAGCCCAATCTGTTTGTGTGTTATGGGATTTTAACTGGACACCTTGAAGAAACTGCGGTGAACCACAGTGCCCATCCATTGCATGAGAGAGCTGCAGGTCTTCCAGCCAGGAGATTGCCAGTATGAGACACACTGCCCAGGAATGACAACATGTTGTGTGGCTCCTGGACAACCACTGCAGACTGCCTGGGCTGTAACTCTTTATTTTGGCTGTAGCAGATGAAATGTAAAATTCACTTTTGCAAGGAAGCCCTTATAACTCAGGTCTTGTTTATTCATTTGATGCTAAACTGCTCTGAAAGGTCAGTGCCTTATTGCTCTGTGGAGCAGAGGAGGTCAGTGTGAAGGTCATGCCTAGTTTGCAGGGCTGTGTGATGTGGTTCATTGGGACACACGAGCGGCAGAGGCTCACACATGTTTCTGAAGCACAGGCATGAGACAGGTCTACCAAAGGCATCACCATCTCTATGGAAGGGCTAACTGTTGCACCAACTATGCTCACATATTGTTGGAAATTTAAAAGTGGATCTTGCAAACTTCACCCCTGTAATAAAGCATCAGAAAAAGCCTTGAATTCGCAATAAACCAAGACAGAGCTGTTGAATGGAAAAGCTTGTAGCATTCAGGTCTTCTCCAAACCTTCAGAGCTTGCACCTTTTCCAGGTTCCCACCAAGCTGCTCACAAATGCTGGTCCCTCTGCCTACATGTACCCCTGCACAGCAGGTAGGAGCACATGCTAGAAGCTACCCTTAGATCAGTGCCATAAATATTCTTGAAGAAATGGGAAATAAGGGTATAGCAGAGGCCTGGAAAATGGAGGTGGGAGAATAGTACTTAGGAGAGGATGCAGAATGAAAAACAGGGTCATTCACATGAAGAAAAAATGATTTGGTGACAAAAGCATGAAGATGAGAGGGAGTGGAAGATGAGAGAATGTGAGTCTGCTGTGAAAAGCGATGGGGAGCTGGGGAAGGGCATGGACAAGATGAGTATCTTTGTAATGCACAGTAGTAAAGAAAGTGTGGCTACGACACTCCTGGGAGATGAAATGGGCTGGGGAACATCCCTGAGCACAGCAACTTGCCACCCTGTACTAGCTCTAGCTGTTTATCAGGGGTAGTTTGCAAATGGCAACAGTTTTGGAGACTAAGAGATCTGCCTGGAGGTCCCTCTGAGCCAGCTGGCCTTGCCTTCATTGACCAGTACAGATACAATGCTTTTGTATAAGATTTCTAGATCGTGTGCGATCTCAAGAGGTCCTGGACATAACTGAAGTGCCTGCAGAGGTGTAAAGCGTGGTCCTGCTTCCTTAGACAGACAATGCAGAGTCAAGTCTCACAGCTGATGTGGGCTGAGTGCAGTCTTTGTAACACGAAGCCAGGTCTCACAGAGCAGGCAACAAAGCCCCTGTCAGAGTATCCACAGCAGTTCTGGTCCTTGTTGCCTTTGCAGAGTGTTGCCTACTGTGTGTGCAGTAGATGTAGCACCAAAATGATGCCACCTTGGCTCAGGGATTTGTCCAAAGAAGTCCTGCTCTTGCTGTTTAGAATAGGTTGAAGAAGTCAAGCTGGAAACAGGGGGATAAAGGCTGTAAGATGATGGATGAGATAATCAAAGCCCAACATAAAGGGTTGTTCAGAGAGATGAAAGAAGCCTCAGAAGAGCCCAGAGCCAATGAAGCTTATGTAGAAGAACCGTCAAATACTCTGAAGGCTCACTCAGGTGAGAGCATGCATGCAAAGCCCACCAAAGACACTGGAGATGGCCAGCCTCAATGGTGCAATGCTGACAAACAGCAATTTAGAGTATCAGGAAAGGGCTGGTAGAGCCATTAGGGGCACGGGTCTGGAAGAGTTTACAGACAGAGGGAAGCGAGAAGGCAGGGTGTCCACTGCATGTGCTTTGTGAGAGGTCATTAGAGGCATTCTGGGGAACAATAAGAAGATGCAAGAAAACGTGATTATGTTGAAGAGGGATGGCTTTCTCTTTAATAGCAGTTATCTGAAGTAGCAGTCTGCTACTGCAAAGACTATTCTGTCCCTAAAATAACACTTAGCCATTTGTTTATCCCTGCCTGCCTTCCTTCCTTCTTTCCCTCCCTCCTTCCTTCCTTCCCTGCAAACACATACAAACTGGAACATGGCAGGTCTAAGTCAAGCAGATGGTATGCAGGCAGAAAGAGATGTTCAAGCTGCCTGGTCTAGAGGCATCACTACACATCTATTCAGACCAGGGTCTATTTTGGGCTTGGCCCCCTCCTTGGCACAGCCCTGAGCTCCTCCTGTGACTGTGGCAAACTGTGAGCCGAGTCTCCTCTTTTTGACAGAACTGGCACATGTTGTTCTTCATTCACAATCTGTTTTTTAGAGTCATTTTTACAGCAAATAGCCATAGGAAACAACATTTTATTGCATAACAAGACAGCCCAGAAATAGTGAAATGAAAGTGAGAAATGCATCATCAGAAATGAAATTAATCATTAGAAAAGAGGTTTGAGAGCAGGTTAGCTCACACCTTTGTGCTATTTTTATGACCTCTACTGTTGCATTGTCAGGTCCTGGCGTAGCACCATGTCTGGAGCTCCAGCCTGTGCTGCTGACTGCAAAAAAAGCACTCACTTTGGACTGCTTATCTCATTTTGTAACTCAGCTTTCCCTAAAGAAAATTAATGAACAAGTGACCCAGACAGTTGGGTTTGCTCACTCCAACAGTGCTGCAAAGCCTGGGATGCCAAGGTCTGGCTGTGCCTGATGCTTGCTGCTTCCACCATGCATTTGAACACTGGTTAAATGGAGTGGGAACAAACCCACCTCCCCTCTAGCCTCTGAGCAAGGTGTGCAGGTGAGGGCTCTTCTCTAAGAAAGGCACCTGCCATGCTGCCAGGTTTGAACAAGCCACAGCCACTCAACTGCTGCTGCTGTATTTCCAGCATTGAGCTCTCCAGCAGCCCTACCCAAAACACAAACGTCTCTTCCACGTTCTTCTTGAACACGTGCCAGCAGCGGTTCCCAAAGTGACTGCGTATCTCCTGTCAGTCTGCATTGCTCCCACATCTCACAGATGCTCCTTTAGTGCCTCCTCACAATGGCAGCTTTTCCTACAAGGGTAGTCATGGAGCAGACTGGTTGTCCTCTGAGCCCAGGGGCTGTGTCTGTGCTGGCACATGGGACACGCCCAGGAATGTCCACACTGGCCAGCACTGAGGCAACAGGATGCTTGCACTGAAATGGCTTATCAGGAATGCCTCCTGAACTGTGCCCAGTGACTGCTTGGGGTGGGTTAGCTTCTCTGCTCCAAAATGATGCTGGGTTTATGCTATCAACTTAACAGGATAGACAGCCTAGGGTTGTTCCCAGGCACTCAGGTACAAACCAGGCTGTCTAACCAAATAGAAGAGATGGCTGTGCGATGTCCTGCCTGAGTAATAGGGTAACCAGCCCCTTTGAATTCATGGAGGACTAAGGCTCTGGGTGTGTCAGAGCAGACCAGCCCCACGTTTCCTAGCTTTGGTGATCCTGAATTTTGCTCGTCAGGAAACCAAAGGTGTCTACGATGGAAGTAAGAACAAGCAGGACGAAGACCAAGTGAGAATGAATAGTTACAAAATATTTAAAGGCAGTAAATGCAAATGTTAAAGAAAGATAAAGAAAAGGAAAAGACTGTCTTTCTAGGATCAGCTTTTTATTTAGCCACCACAAGGCATATAGCAACTTCTTCTGACTGTAAGGATCCCCACCTTGGTCTCAGCAGCTCTGGCCTGACTCTTCTGAGGTCCCACAGAGAAATGTCCACTTCCAGCCTGTGTGTGGCATCCAGAGCAAGCACTACCCATTTTAATGTACTTGAGTTGGCTAACACAGACAGGAACTGCTTTGCAGCAGTCTCTCCAGCCAGGTTGCATGCCTGCCTCTGTTAGGAGCATATTTGGTCTCAGTGCCTGTGTAAAGCGTGGCTTGCAAGTGTCCAGCAGATGACCTTTGGGGTGGTGTAATGCTCCTGGGCTTTGTAGGCTGGCTAAAGCTTGTCATACACAGCCAGGACTTTCCTCTCACCCCTCTTTAGCAGCCATCAGCACACTTGGTTTGCCCAGTCTGGTTTATGGGAGGCATCTTCCTACTGGATAACCCTCTTCTAACCACAGACCTCAGGTAGCTTCCAGTTATGAAAATGTAAACCAGTATTAAGTAGAAGCAACGGCCCTTAAAGTCATGGAAGACATTTTACAAGTAACAGAAATTATTTTTAGCTTAAAACTTCTCTTCCCTACCCTTATATGCCCATAAATGTCGTTCTTCATAAAAGCAGACACAGATAAGTACTGACTTTATACATGCCTCTTTCACACATACATCAAGAGAACGAAAATCAAGGGCTTTTGGTCAGAAAACTCCATCAGNATGCCTCTTTCACACATACATCAAAAGAACTAAAATCGAGGGCATAATTTCATCTTCACACGTTTCGTAGGTAAGACTAACTTAAAACAACACGAGTACTTTGCAACGAGCACTGCACAGATCAAACATCATATGTTTTGTTACAAACTCACCTTGGTTAAACTGTAGTTTTTTAGAAGATTTCAAACCTCAATGAACGGAAGAATTGCAAAGAGCTGGAGAAATTTCAGCCTCTAATTTTTCCTAGAAGTCTCCTTGGTAGGAATTCACATTTTTGCCCATGGGCAGGTTCATGTATGTGGGAATTCATGTGGCATATGCATTATGTTAATTAAATCTTTCTGCAATCGTAAAAAATGACTTCTCACCTGAATCGCCACTATAAGAGGTCATGAATGTTTTCAGTTGAGTTATACTTGAAATATAAAATGGTATTAAATAAAACTAATTTGTATCCATGTTTGATGTGTACATCAATACACCAGCCTTACTGTGTATGTCATGAATTTAATCCATATATTTCCTTTACCTCTCCTTCTTCTCTTTTTATTTCTATTATAATTATTAAAACCCACAAAATCTAAGAAAGTAGACTCAAATGTTTTGATTTCTTGGGACATTGCTTACTTACCTGCAGATCTCACACAGCAGAAGGAACACACATTCCTTCTCTTCTCTGTCTCATGGCTCTCAGCTTTGAGTGACCAAATTGGGTTTACTTGTGATTGCAAGGAACTATGTCCCATCTTCTTCTCTTTTCTAGCAGTTATGGGAATAAGTTAATTAGCAGTACCAGGACTATTACAACAAGTAAGTGCTAGTCAGCACAACTTCTACATGACAATCTATGGGAAAATATCCTGTACTCAATAGCTGGATTAAACGGAACTTTCATATAAGAAGTTATTCAAAGAGAAAATCAATTAATGTCCTTATTTTCAAATTTTTGATCTTGGAATTACTGCTTCTGTGAAACGACTCCAAACTAAAAAAATAAATTTAAAAACATTTTAACTTCCATAATTCAAACTTGAAGGTATTTTTCCTTAACTTCAAACTCCGCATACATTTCTCACTGGAAATCTTGCCAGACAAATCTCTTCCTTGAGTGTTTGTCTTTATTACTAACTTACAAATTTCAGAAAGACAGTGTTTCTAAATGTCAACATAACCTTAACTCTAGGCTCCCGCATGACATTAGTACTTATTCCTGTGGAGAAATAGAATATGGAACATAGGAAAGAAGAAGGAACCAATATAATGGCTATCTCCATGCTTGTGCAATTAAAAACCAAAACAAATCAAGAGAAGGTAGAGAATAAAATGCACCTCTGTTTGCAATGGAAACTGTCCCATATGTCAGTGAGCCTGCCTGTGGTGGCACAGAGCCTTGCAGTCTTCCACTGAAGCAGTGTCATACTGGTGGGCTACGACAATTGTATGAAGCATCCTCATGTTGCTACCAAGTAGCCTATGGTCAGAAGTAGACCAAGCTTTTTGAAGTTGACATGAACTACCATTGATGTAAGTAACACACGGCTGAGCTTTCCCCCAAACCCAAGAATCTGCCAGTGCTTCAGAAAAATGGTCTGAAATGGGAGGACCTGAACCTGCCCAGTCCTTTGCAGCAGGCCGTGTTCGAGTTCCCACGGCCTCCGGACTTGGGACATCTTGTGAGCAGGCACGACACATCACAGCCTAGCTTTGACATTTTACTAAGGGGCTGGGCGGAGCTTTCCCTACTGCTGAGCTCTTCCGCTGCCTTCCTTGGTGGCACTTGAAGTTACTTATATGATCTAGACCACAAGCAGGACAAAGTGAAGCTGAGCACCAGCTAGAAAAGTAGCCAGGAAGAAAAGCAAGGCCAGCAAGGAGGAGGGCCTGGCTATGGTTCAGGATCTGGGGAGAAGGTGCAGCAAAGGCAGGCTAAGACAACAGTGGGGACACCTGGCTTTGGTCAGTGCTGTCTGAAGCAGAGCTTTTCCCTGTGGGAGGGGGCTTTTCCCTGGAGGAGCAAAGAGAGAGCTCTTGCTCCTCCAAAGCTTTTGGCCAGAAAACTCCATCAATTGATAGAGAAGGTGGCAGCTTCCATGCTTGCATTGGGGCTGGGTGTGGTGGCAAGGAATCAGGTGCCACTCTTGTGCCAGACGTACTTCTTTGCACAGCAGGAACATGTCAGGACAGAAATATGTCCGGATGCCTACAAGTCAAGCCCAAAGCATCTGCTTGTTTAACTCAAACCTGGGATGTTTTTGCTCCTTCCTCTAGACTACATAACCACATCCACATCTTCCAGTGCTGCACTCCCACTTTGCATATCGCTCTACAGAAATTTCAGGACTGGCATTGCTAATTGCGTGTTCAGGGCAGAGCTGCTGTGCCCTAGTGTTGTGCACTGAGATGCTCTGCTTGGAAAAAAGGACTTGAGAAAAAAAGGCATTGGTTGAATCCAGCAAAGGTCCCACTAATCATTTGCAAGGCTGCCTGGCCAAAACCCATTAAGAGCTTACAGTCTAATGAAAAAGGCAATTACTCTACACTTGTCTATATGCAGAAAACACAGCAAGAAGATTCAAAATGCATTTTATCTTACAAAAGATAAAGATCTTACATGTCGTCTTTTGTCCTGGGTGATGCTGCTCCTGTCTGTGCCTTGATCCTGAAATGGTAAAGGCTTAGCCGACGTTTTCAGGATCAGGCAGGTCCTCTTTCACCCCAGGACTCGATTGCTATTCGCATGCCTCTAAGTTCTCTAATAAATTTCTTTGTTTTTATGAACATGTTTCACGAGTGCCATTGTGCTGGGTCTTAGCATGTGTCTGGGCATGCAGTGCAACAGCCAGAGCGGGGCTGAGCAAACAGCTTGGCAGCGAAACAGGATCCCTGGGACTGTGTGCAAGAGGCATCCCTGAAAGAATGGGAACAAACCTCATACTGGGTGAGTGGGAAAGTATTTAACGGCTGGGAAACAAGCTGAATTGAACGAATTAAAATTGCTCCTTCACTGGGATAGACAGGCTACCAGCTTTTCTCAGTATCTGCCTGGCAAGCAAGTCCTGCACCCAGCATTGGACATACCACGTTTTCCAGTTTCTTGACTTTAACCCCAGCCTTTGACTGTGCTTCTTGGAGCCATCACTGGTTTCTCTGGCTTCTGCCTGGTGTTCCCCTTTGACTTGAGAGGTGGATGCCATTTCCAAACTTACTTCCATAGAGAGCTGATAGAAGTGGAGCCTCTCTCAGAAAAGCATTACAATAGCTGTCATTTCTTACAGCTGCTATGGCAGGAGGTAAGGGTCTTGCATCAACTACAGAGTCTTCTCTCAGGCTGTCTGAAATGTCTCAGCCCTCCTGAACTGTGCTGAAGTTAAAACCTTGCAGTTAAAGGTTCATGCAGAATGATGCTCTTGGAAAGATATGCCAAAGGCATAAACCCGTGATTTTTCCTACATCTTTTCCATGCATTTTCCTCCAGTGTAGTGCTTCATCTATCTCCTCATACAATCTGCTGTAGATTAACATTGGAAGGGAAACTTGTGTAACATATTTTCTAACACAGAAAAAAGCAGCTTGCTTACATTGGTGCATATTATCCAGAGAAAATGTCAATAGTTGGGATCAGCAATTTCATGAGAGGGAAAGAAATTAAAGTGAGCAAATGTAATTGTAGCTAATTTCTGTTCTCTGGTGAACGTTCTATTGAGAGTTGTTGTAGGTGAAAAAAATAGCTTACACTTTGAACGCTAACAGGCAGCAGGTCATTGGATATGTGCGTGTTGGTGTGTGACTGCCCAAAATTGGACTTTTGAACGCAGAAACTTGGTTTTAGCTAGCTGTGACTGGGATGGTCTGCTTGCAAATTTTGATAATGGAGGAGCTAAAGAAAAGCAGCACAACCTGAAAACTCCCCCATGAGACAGAGCCACCGGGTAGGAGGCCTTCTGCACGTGGACCATTTAGCTTGGGAAAACTGGGGGCTTGGCATTCTGGAGAGAAAAGCTGGTCCCAGACAAGAAGGGTGCCTGTCAATAAGTGATCTCAGAAAGAAAAACACTGGAAGGAAGATTCCGGAAGTGGAGGAAAATCCCAGAGGTCAGGATGATGCATGGACACGAGTGCCAGGGTGCCCAAGGACCTTTGGCCACTGACATCCAGGGCCGGTAGCAGGGAGCAGCGGCACTGCAGGACCTGACCCAGCGTTCTGCTTGAGCATCCCGAGGCAGCCAGGATCTGCCTGTGGGCAGGACACGGAGGCCTGGGGGAAGTGGGGAAATGACTGCTGCAGATAATGACAAGAGGGCAAGAGCTCAAATTGTGTTGGCTTTTAAATAAAATCCAGTATGCAGATCTACTATGTGTTGTTATTTACCGTGTCTCACTCCTGACAAAGCTGTAATTAAGCCTTGGACAGAGCAGAGAGGACTCCATAGATGAGTCGTATAAGCAGGTTTCCTTTTAACAGGCATCTGTGGAACAGAAAGGGGAGAATGTCTGACCAAACATTTTACTTTATAAATAAATTTTGGGTTTTTTTTGAAAAGAAATAGTTGGCCTAATAGCTTCCAGTTATTTGACTGCATAAGATTTGCAAAGTGAGGTGAGCATATTTGAAATACACTTTTGCTACACTATTGAAAATCTGCTGGCAGGGGAAGAGACACTTAAAAACTACTTTTTAAAAGTGTACATATTTTATTTTCTACATCTGAAAACATCTTATCCCAAAAGAGTCCTGTCTGAATCTGAAGCAAGTCGTACGGCAAGCAAATAAAGACAAGGTAAAGCATGATAATTCTGTGGCGAACAAAATGTAGGTGTGTGAAATGCTGTTCCCCTCTGACAGGTCAGAGAAAGTGAACTGCTCCCACAAAATGAGGCACTACTCTTTTTTTTCTGACGAGCTTTACAGTCAAAGAGTATCTAAAGTTTGAAAAATATTATTATTCATTATTTTGGCATTGAGAAGACTTAGGAAGATCATGTAAGGAGATATATAAGCCACTTGAGAAGATATTCTGTGCCTCAGAAAAATCACAAACGTGGAAAAGGAGGCAACCGGGGTAGCTAGCCACAGCAAGCAGGAAGGATGCTGACAATGGCATGATTGTGGCTGGCATGAAGAACAGCACTTGCATCTCCCAGTTAAGCATGTTTCTTAACTAAGTGCTTCAGAGCATCATTCCCAAGGTGGATTGATAGTGTCTAAAGTTCTGTATATACTATGAAAAGGAAGAGGCTGGGGAAAAGGGCTGAGCACCAGCCCATATTTAGTACACACTTTGGCATGGTACTAACCTGTGACAATAGAGCTGCCCCCAACAAAGTTTGGTGTCTCCTGGTGAGCACCTGAGACATGCCCATCCTGTGCTCCTCGAGAAGTAGCTCAACTGTAGAAGTGAGACTGAGGAGATGGAAGGATACGCAGGTGTAAACCTCTGGCAACACAAAGTACAAGCCCAGCAACCTGCCCAGCACGTAGCAGCTCTGCCACCCAGAGCTGTCAGGAGCCACTGGGAAAGGTTTCACTATGGTTCATAATAATAAACATGAAGAGGTTCTCCAAGCTTGTGCCAGTATTTGCCTTATGCTGGATTACAGCATCTGTTTGCAGGCACCGTTGACGCCTCAGCAGCAGTGAGCACAACATCACTGAATTTTGAAAGGTGTCTGCAGAGGCTTGCAGTCGTGCATTGCTGTGCCACCTACGACTGTGTACTGAGGGCATCAGAGAGAGTTCTTATTAGGGCAAGTATGAAGACCAAGTAACCCTGTTTGTACAGCCTGGTTCAAAATCTGAGGAACATACCACTCCTATTTATGGCATCTGGTCCAAGCCCTCTTGCTGTAAAGAAGATAGGCTCTGAAATAGTTGATTTTAAATTGTTGCCACACTGTTTAACTATCTGCTTGATGTGTTTTTCTATTCTCCTCTTAAAGCCAGAGGATCTGCGCTTGTAAGTGAGGAAAACCAGATCTGAGCACAAAAAAACTCAGTTAAACTTTCCAAGGTTTTGAGGTATTTCATGAGCGATCCCAGGAATCTGGGCTTTTCCCTTTTTGCTGTTGATCAGAAGCGTTGGAAAGAAGGGTTACCCAAAATAAAGATCTTGTTGCTGCCTTTAGCTGTGATTTAGTCTTGTAATTCCTGATTTTCATATGGAGAAGTTCATCCATGCTCCACATGCTGGAAGCCCCAGGAAGCTTCAGCTCAGCAGTGATGAACTAAGGGATTTTTCCCATTTTGGTCAGTAATTTCTCCTCTCTCGTCCTCCCTCATTTCCCACGGTAAGGCTTATGCCAGACACCAACAGCACCGCTTCTCAAATAACCCAACCTCATAGAAAGAGGTAAGCTATCGCTCAGTATTTATCTTGCTCAAATAACTCACAATTGGAATGACTAATTTACCCCGTGCTTGGAGAAGGACAGGCAATATCAAGGGGATGCAAATAAGCAGACACATTTTGCAAAGCCAACCTTCAGGCGGGCTAGCTTTCTCCGTTTAAATTAATGTCCTATCCCCACTTCTCTCACTCCCTACATCCAGTGCACCCGGACTTACTCCTCAGCCTCAAAATGCTTTTTGCACAGCTGTGTGCCAGAACAAGCCCTGTGCATTGTGCTTCTCCTTAAAACACCTTTCCAATGCTACCAAGCTGGTGCGTAGGCTCTGTACTAGCCCCTGGCTTTCTCCTGCCCCAGTGCAGAAGAGCCCTAGTGAGCCTGCCAAGCGTGTGCTCTCAGGGGCTTGGGAGATGCGCAGTGCTCACAAGGAGGGATCCTGCAGATCTGCTGCCACTCGTAGATGCTTTAATAAGCTGGATGAATGGCTGATTAAAGCCTTGCCCAGCTCTGCTGGAGGCTGAGCTTGTTACTCCACTCTGGCAACGCCTTGGCTGAAGGAAAGTGCCTCCTGCAGCTCCATGGGGAGCCCCGGCGCAATCCGCCCTGCGAAGGTGTCACATCCCAAAATGTCAGCAGGGAAACGAGCAATGATTTTTCTGGCACTACAAAGACAGTTCTGCATGTACTGCCTCATATCACAGCAGGTCTGGGCATATGATAGACAGGGCTGGTGGGAAAAGCTATTTTCTCCTGAAGCTCACAAGGCCAGAGAAAGCCCACGTTGCTCCAGCCAGCTAGCCTGATGCCAGCTCCTCAGATAAAGATCAGCTCCTTGACTGTGGGCTTTGAATAGCCCTTAAAAGGCGTCACAGATGTAAAAAGATTAAGGTGCTTCATAGCTTTCACTTGTTTGGAAAGCTCCCCTTCACACTTTGAGCTCAAAAATTAACTCCCTTCTTGACACTCGCTCAGCGGAGTGTATCATCCTGGTAAGCGACACTGGCATTCTCTTCGTGCAGCTTTGTAGGAGAGCAAACCCATTGGATTCAGTGGTTCCACCTGAACTTACTTCCACTTCAGTGAGATAAAAGCTGCCCCTTCATTTCTGAAAATGCAGCACCTGTTTTTTTGATTTGCCACTGCATGTGCTGATTAATGTTATCAGTCATTTTACCTATCCATGCAGCTGTATCTAGGTGTGCACAGACACACACGTCCGTATCCAAATAAGATCCATTTAACCCTGTGTTTTCATTTGCATACCTGTGTGTGAGTAAAGCCCCATTGGCATCCTCCGCTGTCACCGTCCCCCACATGGGGAAGGTTATTTCCCACATCCCTTGGCCATGCCATGGGATAATCATAGAATCATAGAATAGTTTGTGTTGGAAGGGATCTTTAAAGGTCATTTAGTTCAATCCCTTGCAATAAGTAGGGACGTCTTCACTAGATCACATAGCTCAGAGCCCTGTCCAACATAACCTTGAATGTTCTCAGGGAT